>CM053577.1:2792900-2813320 GCA_028646485.1 Cryptoprocta ferox | reverse complement strand
GTGAACCTCCGTGGGTGGGGGACTCGGGAGGGGCGCCCACACCTCACCCATGAGCCACGAGGCCCGCTGGCCGGTGCAGCCCCGGCCCGTGTGCAGAGGCGCCTGTCCCGCGGAGTAGGGGTCCCGAAGGCGGCCTGGCAGACCCCGCCTCTGTGCTGGTCCAGCTCACAGCCAGGCCGGGGCCTCCAATCAGATCCTGCTCGTCTCCACCGTGTATCTGCACTTGACCCTTCAGTCACCGAAGAAGGAAACGGAGATTCTCAGGGACAGGAGTGGCACCGGGAAAGGAGACTGCGTGAGAAAACCCAGCAACACCCTAGGCAAAGCCCACTGTCCTCTAAGTCCGCTATATTTTTCATCAGCTATTTACTCCATCTTCAGGAAGTTCAAGGGACCCTTTTAGGCTGGAATGAGGATAATCATTAGGAAACAACCAATCTTAAAAATGGGCAAACACGGGAAGAGACCCTCCACCAGAGGGGGTATGGGATAGAGATGGCGCGGCAGTTCTGGTCGTTAGAGGGAAGAAAACCAAAACCCAGTGAGATGCTCCCTCCGACCTGTGAGAAGAGCTAAAATTCAACACGTGACCGCACAGAGTCCGCCCCATCCTGATGGGGAGAAACTAAAACTCGCATCCGCCCGCGGCGGGGATGCGAGTCAGCACGACCAGTTTGGAAGCCAGTTTCACGGTTTCTTGAGCAGATGAACGTGCATTTACTGGAGATCTCCATTTCCACTCCTAGGCATTTACCCAACAGAAACGACACGCACGTCACAGGAGGACGTGCGCAGGCGTGTTTACAGCAGCCTCCGCTGTAAGGGCCCCCAAACTGGAAATAACCCCAACGTCTGCTGAGTTGGGGACGGGGAACCCAAGCGTAGCCGGGATCGGAAGGAACGCTGCTCCGCAACAGAAGGGAAGACGTTCTGGATTCGCGCTGCACCAGCACAGGGCTGGTCCTCTGAGAGGAAACACAACCAGACCAAAGCCTGCATCGTGGAAGAGCCGCTTGCGCAGAATTCTAGAAAATGCAGGGGCACCTGGGTGACTCAGTCGGTTAAGCGTCCGGCACTTGATTTGGCTCAGGTCATGATCTCAGGGTTCATGAGATGGAGCCCTGTGTCGGGCTCTGCGCCGACAACTCGGAGCCTGCTTGGGATTCTCTGTCTCCCTCTCTCTACCCCTCCCCTGCTCGTTCTCTCTCTCTTAATACATAAATAAACTTTAAAAAAAGGAATTCTAATCAATGCAAACGAATGTCTCAGTGGTTGCTTTGGAACCATGAGGGGAGGGAGGCAGAAAAGGGGCACAGGGGAATTTGGGGCATGTCGGGCATGTCGAGTACTCTGCGTATGGCGATGGCGTCACAGGTGCATACATAGTCCAGACTTACCCGAGTAGATGGGTCTATGTGCGTGTGGCTCACTGCATGCTCACTGCATGTCGAGGGAACCCCAGGAAGCTGGGAAACAAACAGAGTCCCCTTTGCCTCTGCGGGTCCCCAGAGCTGTCAACCGCCCTGTTCTCGCTAAAGATTATGTTTGCCCTCATTGCCGAGCAGCCACTGTGACCCAATCTCCACCGTCCCAACTCCAAGGAAACCACTCCTGTGAGCGTCCTGATCACCCGCAAGGTGTAATCCCGCTGCCCCTGCGGCCCCTCCGCCGATGGCCCCTCCCCTTCCTCTCTCTCACCGCCTACTTCTCACAAGCTGGCCTGTCCGGGCTCCCTGGTGCCCTTCTGTTCTCCTTCTACATCGTCCTTGGGGGTCTCAGCCGCTCCTTCCGAAGCTGCCCCAGGATGCTGATGGCTCTGCGTCCCTCTCTGCGCCCTGACCTCTGTCCCGACTCCACATCACAGCCAACAAGAGGCCCCAGCAGCCCCTGAAAGCCCAGGGCCGCAAATCTGCCCATTCACCTCCCCCAAGATTCACCTCCCTACCTCCTGTATCTTGAGCAACATCACAGGGTCCTCTAAATCCGAGAGCCAGGAGGCTCGGACATGTCCCCTTGCATTGACAGCCAGTCCTCAGGCCCCTGAGCCCCGCCCACAGATGGTCTCCATGCCCAGCCGCTGCCTCACATGCACGTGCCACCTGCTGCATCAGCCCTCAGCCTGCCCCCTGCTCACTCACCTCCACCAGATGCGCCGAGGCTCTGAAAGGTGTATCTAGTCACTCTCCATCCTGGCGAACCCTCCCAAGGGAGCCAGGCTTTCCTGTGTGTGAGAAATTTCTGGAAGGATCATTCAAAAGACCATCCAGCCTCATAGGCCAGACGTTTGGCTTCAGCCACTCTGAGGTGGGCTTAGGAATCAATAATTAAAAAAAATTTTTTTTTTAATGTTTACTTATTTTTGAAGGAGAGAGAGAGAATGTGTGGGCAGGGGAGAGGCAGAGAGAGAAGGAGACACAGAATCCAAAGTGGGGTCCAGGCTCTGAGCTGTCAGCACAGAGCCCGACATGGGGCTTGAACTCACAGACTGAGATCATGACCTGAGCTGAAGTCCGATGCTTAACTGACTGAGCCACCCAGGCGCCCTAGTAATCGATAATTTAACAAAACCCCGGGTGCCTGATGTGGGAAGGGGACCGAGGGAGAGAAGTGGGAAGGGCATGGTGGGAAACCCCCAGACATTTTTGGTTTGGGGATAACTGGGGAGGGGGCGTGCTCCCAGCAGCTTGTGGGTGGAGGCCAGGGATGGTGCCCACACCCCGAGAGGCCCAGGACAGCCCCTCCCTGTGCCACAGCAGAGCCCCTCCAGCCTCGGGGGTCAGTGTCGTGGAGGATGAGGGGCCCTGGGACCGGATGAGGCCCCGAGTCCATCCAGGACGCGCAAAGCCCCTTGTGACCGGCCCTCCTAACTGCCCTGTGTGGTGTCCCCAAAGAGGAGACACCAGTGGGTCCCACTCGCGTGCTCTGGTGCCGCCCGGCCACCTCCCGTCTGAGCCCTGTGTCCTCGGCAGCTTTCACCGGGCTCGGGACCCATGCTTGCCCGGTCGGAAGCTTCTGCTTGGATATGATCTCGGGGGAGACTCAGAGCACGCGGCGGCCTCGTCGGGCAGGTCTGCCGCAGTCACGGTGTCCGGTGACTCCTCGTTGTGACTTTGGCCGCACCTGCTCACATTCCCACACCCACACTCTCTGGACTCCTCGCTGCTTTGTGGGCTTCTTCCGGCCAGTTCTTTTTTTTTTTTTTTTAATGCTTAACTTATTCAAGAGTCTAACTGGCTCAGTCTTTACTGCTTAGTGTGTCTGGCACTAGAAAGAAGTCAAAAACATATTTGTTGACTAACCACGGCAACTAAGAAGGACGGTGAAGAGGATTGGGTGACATAAAACCAGGGATCCTGAATGTTGCAGCTGAATGGCAAGATGGCAGTCACCTTTTCAGCTCACCGCGTTGTGTCATGCGCGGGGCAGGGCGTGTGTGGGCAGAAAAGATGACCATGCGGCCCTTGCGGAGCTAACTGGGTAGTTTCCAGGCACCCAGAAAGAAGGGAGATGCAGTCATGAATGGTGAATGGTGTTGCGCTCACCACCCAGCTCTGGGACCAAAAGGGACAAGCCCACACTTGTCACACACATGAAAATCCTTCCTGGCAAAGCCAGCGAGCAGGGGCGGGTGCTGCGTAAAACGAATCACGCTGATGGGAAACAACAAAGAGAACAGTAAGAAATGGGTTTAAGGATAGAAATAAAGCAAAGCCCGAACAGAAGGTCCAAAGCAAACATGTCCTGTGCAAGCAAGTTGGGTCAAATCTTTCTGTCCACGTGTCTGGATATGAGCCGAGTCTCCTGATCGTAAAAAGGTGGGCAGACAAGGTTCTAAACATTACACGCGTGTGCAAACACAGAGACACCGCTGGCCGGCAAAACTGTCTTCAGACCATGACACTCGCCTGAGCACAAGGTGACGAGAACGAGCTTGACGCTCAGCGTCTCCCACTTTCACGGCGGAGTCAACAGAGTCATTTGCTATCTGTCAGACCTAAAAATTCAAAAAGTTGGTTTGCATTTTGGACGTCTATTTTATTTCACTGAAAATGTGATTGAAATACAAGGGGGGGAAAGCCACGATCCTCAACCGCAGATAATTTGAGAAGCAAAGAAAACACATAAAATGATTGAGCGAGCTCTGGGAGCAATCGTTTGTTGGGAAATCAGTTGGGTCGGTGTTTCACGTCTAACAGAACCGTTGCTGGAGGGACAAGCGCTTCGAACGGAGGGACGGAGATGGGCAAAGCCCACGGTGGTGGAGAGAGTCCTTCCTTGACCGTACTCCGCTGTTCTCCCTGCCAGGAGACCGGAGGGCCTTGAAGGCTCAGCCCAAAGCGCAGAAGAGCCGGGGCTCCATCCGAGGAGGAGACGCAACAGCGGCAGCTGGTCCCTCGCACACCTGCCCCCTGGGATTTCCACCCAGACCCAAGCCGGGGAGCCTGGTGGGACTTGGGAGGGGCTCCCTCGCGGACGGGGGTGTATACTCTGCACGCAGAAGGAAGAGAGGAGCCGGCACCGGCTGTGGTAGACCGTGGCATTTTTTCCCAGCGCTCTGTGCATCCTCCCTTGCGTCCCACAGCAGGTGCTCCACCCTCTGGCGGCAGGTGGGGCTGGGCCAGCAGGTGCCCGAGCCATCATGCCATCGTGAGGTGTCTCCAGAGAGCTTCTCCCTGCGCCCTGAGGGCCCGTGTGGACAGACCCCAGGGAGGAAACGTGGCCTGGCGCTGACATACAAGCCAGGGGGTGGCGGAGGGGTCACACCCGCTGACACCCCCCACCTGGGGCTGACTTCTCTTTGCCGTTTGCAGACATATTCACCCCGAGCCCATTAAGAGCCAGGCTAGCACACGAGGACGCAAACATCGTGCTGCATTTTGGCCGGTGTCGTGATGTAGGCCGGAGAGGAAGTGAAAGCCCTGAGTCTGGTTTGGGGGCAGCAGAGGTGGGATTCCCCCAGCAGCCAGCGCGACCGGGCCGGCCAAGGTGTGCGTGTGCAGAAGAGGCTGGGAGGTGGGCGGGGGCGCAGGGGTGAGGGCGGTGGGCGCAGGGCACCCGCTGCTACGTGCCGGGCCCTGCGTGGCTTTTACCTTCTGAGTAGACGTGAGCCACTGCATCACGAGGCATCGCCTGGGGGGCTCTCGGCACCTGCGGGACAGGGCTGGGTCTCCAGGGAACAGAGCACCCACCTGCACCCCCCCATCCCTGCAGTGGGAAAGGAGGGCGGGCAGCAGACGCTGCTCCCTTGCGTCCGGGACCCCGTCCTGGGCACGGCCGCACAGGCGTGTGAGTGAGGGCCAGGCGGCCGGACCACTCTCCCCATGCCCTGCCTCACTGTCAGAGCTGGGGACACGGGCTGTCCCCCTGTCCCAGCATTCACGCGCACAGACGATACAGCTGTAAGTGCTGTCACCAACATTGCTGGGAGTCCCCGGACCGGTCAGGGAAGCAGGTCCTCAGCTGCCATGCACTCAGAGGCCGGACGTCACCCTCGAGGGTGACAACTCGGGGAAGGAGGGAGAGAGCGGGGAGTTCCCGACCCAACGTTCAAAGCTCTGGCTCGCGGAGAGGAATCCCAGAGGCCCACGACACGGGCCAATTTCCGGATCTGCCACGGAGGACCGTGGGCTCTGGGTCTGGAGTGAGAGACGGCGGCTCTCGGCGGGCCAGTGCGTCTGGCCGGCTGCCCCGTCCCCGGCTCCCAGCGCGGCCGCACAAGCTCTCGCTGTGAGCGAGAAGGAACACAAGACGCTGTAGGACATGCCCAAACGGGGGTCCCCCGGGGGCTGCCGGGGAACCCCTGATGGCTGGACGCCTGCTGCACTGCTGCCCAGCACAGCTGCAGTCGGATGGCCAGGGGGGACCCCCGCAGGGTCTCAAGACCCTCTCGCAAGGAATCGCCTGTTCTGCAGGTGCTGAGGAGCTTTGTAACAAAGGCGACACCATCACATTCCTTGTGCCAAAGACGCCCTTGCACTGACGCACGGTTCTGGGACTCAATGCGCATGGCCCCTTGGGGAGCTGGGGGACACAGCCCTGACCCCATGCCGGGGACTCCGATTCGGTGCAGCTTCCGATGTGGAGCAGGCTTTGCGCAGAGTGGGGCTTCTGCTCTGGACTCAGGCTGCACGCGAGGGCTCCCAGGGAGGGTTACTAAAAACCCCGAGGTCGGGGGTCTCTCCCGGAGGTTCCGATTTACTTGGTCAGGACGATGCCCTCACCATGATCGTTCTTTTATTTTTTTAAGTTTGTTTACTTTTGAGAGAGAAAGAGAGAGGACACGGGGTGAAGGGCAGAGAGAGAGGGAGACACAGAATTCGAAGCAGGCTCACGGGCTCCTGATTTGCCCCCCACATCCATACCCTCTTTCCCATCCCCAGGCGGACCTGATCAGAGACCTGCCGTGAAGCCAGTCCCAGATAAGTGAAGAGGGAAAGAAAGGTGGGATCGTTACATTTCTGTAGAAGGTAGTGACTCTTTCCCCCGGTTGCCCGTCATCGACGACGCGGCAGGCAGCTATGCAGGACCGGGGGGACCCCCGCTCTTACGGGGCAGGTGACCTCACCTGTGCTGGGACAGGGGCCACAATCAGGAGCCGAGTCGGCGGAGGACAAGTTCTTCCGACCTGCAGTGCAGCCCCCCCCACCCCCCACCCCCCAGGACCATCGGAAGCTGCCTCGTCCCCCCTCCCCCCTGCAATCCGAGCTTGGACCGTGTGCGATGAGGACACACAACTCGACCCCACAGCCATGGTGTGTCCGTGGGCAATCTCCCGGGACAGAGGTCAGGGACGTCAAAGCCTGATCTGAAATTTGAGTGGATTGCTGACCCTTCCTCGGTGCTGCTGGGAAAACTTTCCCTAGAAGCGCCTTCTCCTTTCTGGATGAAGGACGCAGTGTCCTCACCGCAGAGCGGGGAGGGACAAGGGTCCTCCCGGGTGCTCTTCCAGCAGCGGATTTGGGGTCACTGGGTCCCTCGCTGATCACACAGCAAGGTCTGTGGCCTTGGAGTCAAATGGAACCACCTGGGCCAAACTGGGGCTCCATTCACAGCCGGGGATCCTGGCCAGCTGAAGGGCAGAAGGTAGGAGGCCCCGGGCCGGGTCTACCCCTTCTCCATTAACTGTGTGACCTCGCCCCTGGGGCTCCTGTCACAGGATCGCTCCCCCATGCGTCTGACCCTGAGGTTGGTTAACTCTCTGGCCTCTTCAGGGAGGGCTCTGCCTCCCTTTACCTTCCAGTGACTCTCTCTTCGGGAAGATGTCACCTGCCTGAGGCAGAGTTCCAGTTGGTACCTTGGGGCTCCTGGCCACAAACTCTTGGTTTTTATGTGTATTTATTTTTTCGAAGGAGAAAGAGAGGCGGGGAAGAGAAAGGGAGACACAGGATCAGAGGCAGGCTCCAAACTGTCGGCGCAGAGCCTGATGTGGGGCTTGAACTCACGGACCGTGAGTCGGAGGCTTAACCGACTGAGCCACCCAGGCTCCCACCCCCCACCCCTCCACCAACCCCGGTACAGACTCTTAAGGGCTCATCCTGTCCACACCCGGAGCCGGCTGGGGGCCACTCGGCTCTGTCTGCTTCCATCACGTGCGGGGTGCTGGTCCCCAGTGTTGGACACGGTTCACGGTATCCAAAGCCAGACAGCAGCTTTCCGGGATTTTCGTGTCAGAAATGAACATTTCTCCAGAACTCCTTCCATTCCCTCCATTACACGGAAGACGTGGGACTCTCTTGGGACCTAAATTTGCAAGGTTTCTCCTCTATAAATGAGGAGGAGGAAAGACACAAAATTTGTGTGGATCATAAGTTGTGCTCGAGACACATTTAAATAGCTGGGCCGTGGGGTGAGGGTGCAGGAAGTAAGGTTTTAGTTGTGTTTTGGCTGTTTTGTTCTTAATTCTCCAGGGGCAGTCAGGGCCCAACAGGGAATAGCTCTGAACTTGGCTGAGAAGGAGAAAAAAAATCATTTAATGGTGCTGCCATTTAAAGGCCATTTTAATGACAAAACACTGCACATGATCACCAAGAGTATTTAAGAATGTGAGAAATCTCCTTTCTTCTGAGTCTTTTTCATGAGAATTGGAAGAGCACGTCTCCAGCTTTATTCTTGCAACAGAAAAAAAAATTCACAAGCCACCAAACAACGTACTGTTTGTTTTTCCCCAGTAGTATTTTGAATAAAGTGGCCTCGCAGGCCTGCCAGGCCTTTTTTTGGGCGATTTTCATCTCCACTAACTCCCTAGAGAAGCAATCAGTGTTCTGCCTGGGCTCCCATGAGCCCAGGTGGCCTCCCGGGGGGCTGGTCCTCCCCGCCTCTGCTCTCTGCCCTGTCTCCTCGTGGGCTGTGTCTCCCTTCGTGGGCTGTGTCTCTCCTTGCTCACTGACCCAGCCTCTACTCGAGGCTCCCCCCGCCCTCCCCAAGCCCCGAGCTCTGGAGCCACTGCAGCTTGTTTATTTTATTTTATTTGATTTTATTTTATGTTTTTTAAATTTATTTTTGAGAGACAGAGAGACAGAGTGAGCAGGGGAGGGGCAAAGAGAGAGAGGGAGACACAGAATCGGAAGCAGCTCCAGGCTCCGAGCTGTCAGCACAGAGCCCAACGTGGGGCTCGAACTCACGAACCTTGCGATCAGGACCTGAGCCGAAGTTGGACACTTAACTCACTGAGTCACCCAGGCGCCCCAGAACTTCATATTTTTATGGCTAATATTTTATCATATGCTTAGACCACAATTTGTGTGTTCATTCCTACGTTGAGGGATGTTTGGGCTGTTTCCATCTCTTGGCGGTTGTGACGGTCTGTATGCGTGCACGTACATCTAGTAGTTGAAGTACCTGTGTTCGGTTTTGCGGGGCATTTACCAAGGAGTGGGACTGCCGGGTGTTGGTAAGTCGATGTTGAACATTTTGAGGAACCACGAAACTGTTTTCCACATGGCTGAACGCTTTCACCTTCCTAGCAGCAATATATGAGGGTTGACTTTCTCTCTATCGTCACTAACACTTGTTATTTTTCTTTTCTTTTTTTTTAGACTTTATTTATTTATTTTGAGAGAGAGAGAGAAAGAGAGTGGGGGATGGGCAGAGAGAGAGGGAGAAAGAGAATTCCAAGCAGGCTCGACCCCATGAACCGTGACATCATGACCTGGACCTAAATCAAGAGGCAGATGCTCAACTGACTGAGCCCCCCCAGGGGTCCCTCTTGCTCTATTTTAGATTGGATTCCGTCCTCCCAGAAAGCAGGATGCTCACTCTTGCCTGGGAATTAGCAGGCACTCGGAGTCCCCCACGTGTTTGCATTTGTACAAACCACATGCAGTGTAATACTTAGAATTACACTAAATATATATAGGCTAACATCTGAGTAGGCTGAATAATTATGGAAACAGGAGTCATTTTCTTTTTGAGAGAAAGATGGACAGAGTGCGAGCAGGTAAGGGGCAGAGAGAGAGGGAGACACAGAATCTGAAGCAGCTCCAGGCTCCAAGCTGTCAACACAGAGCCCGACGCGGGGCTCAAACCTATCACCCTTGAGATCATGACCTGAGCCGAAGTTGGGCACTTAACCAACTGAGCCACCCAGGCGCCCCAGGAGTCATTTTCTGTGTTTATTATTCCATCGAGTCACACCATTCCCTCCTATAGGTGCTTTCATGGGTCTGGATCCTGGCACTGGGAGGGGGAGCTGTGAGTGAGTTCAATCCCCGAGAGGGAACACCACCCGGTGACAAGGAAATGCACCTGGAGGTCCTTCCTTTGGCCTTTAATGTGTCTACTCCAGCAGAGTGTCACCGAAACCCAAGCCGGGCTGCCCATCACTCTGAAAGGCCACTACTCAAGAGATGAGTGTTGACTGGAAAGGAATATGAGCTTTACTCCGGAGGCTGGCCACCTGGGGAGAAGGCCGACTGTCGTCCAAAGGCCAACTCCCGGTTTTCTGCCTGGCCCAGAGACTTTTTAAATGATTTTTTTAATGTTTTATTTATTTTTGAGTTAGAGAGAGAGAGAGAGAGAGAGAGAGAGAGCATGAACAGGGGAGGGTCAGAGAGAGAGAGGGGGATACAGAATCCGAAGACAGGCTCCAGGCTCTGAGCTGTCGGCACAGAGCCTGACGCTGGGCTCGAACTCTCGAACCACGAGATCATGCCCTGAGCCGAAATCGGACACTTAACCGACTGAGCCACCCAGGCGCCCCGGCCTGGAGATTTTTAAAGGAGTGGAATCAGTTAAGGGAGTGCAGTGGTCTGTGACATGTCTTGACTACGTGCAGACTGAGGATGTCAGCTACGGAGTTATCTCCCGCTCGGAGGTTGTGCAAGGTCTAGTTCCTTGGTGCCTGGGGCTTGGGCTGGTTGTGCACGGTTCCTCGTATCCAAGGGCTGTGCGGAGCGCTCTGTTCTTTCCGCCAAGGATCTAAGTCCACAGATGCACCAAGGGAGGTCAGCAAAGTCACGTGTATGACCTCAAAAAAGAAAACCATTTTTTGCTCACAGATCTCTGGGCTGATCAGAAAGCCAGCGCGGATTCGAGCGGACCTGCTGGCCTCGGGCCCTGGGGATGTTTCAGTCCTTCAGTCCCCAAGGCCAGCGATCTGCAATTCCCAAAGAAAGTAAACGAGTTCCCTTACAGATCAAGGGCCTTAAGTCAGCAAGCAAGGAGTGTGTTCCCTTGAAACAAGTGAACCCCTAAGACCCGCCGCGGGGCTGCTATAAATCCCCACGTCAATCTCACCATTCCGTGACCAAGGGATTGGGGCGAAGGTCTGTCTTCTGTAGCTACTTGCTGCTGACCGCGATGACGCAGGGATTTGGGAGTGGAAGACTGTGCCGGAGTGCGAGAATCGCATTTCCTGCGTTTGCTCTGAGGGGGACGGTGAGGACATCTCCAAGCCCCTACCGATGGGATGAGCTCCTGCTCGACAGATGTAAAAAGTCCAACACCAACCAAGGAGAAGGGGAACGAGAAGCACAGCCATGCTTGACAGGGCATATTTCCTTTTGGAAGGAACTGAATGTAGCCAGCTGCTGAAAGAATTTACGGCGAGGGCATCTATAGCTGTGATACGTTTATGTGAATTTTTCATGACTTCTGTTACATCTTTCAGGTAATTTGGAACATGGATGGCACTCTGTTTTCATGAGAGCATTACAATGTGCCTCCTTCAGGTACAGTCAGGATACCAAGGGCCATTTGGTTTTGGAGAGCCACCTTTCAAATTTGTGGGTGACTGCGTGTCAGATTTGGTTAAAGGTGGCTGCTCTATGTTGCAATTTTACATAACACAGGTAGTTCCTGGGACAAACATGGCTAAGAGATAAAACCACCAAGAAGCCCTCTCTGTTTGACGTCTACCCTTAACAATATCCTAATTATGAGGACTCTCTGGCAAGTGGAAGACGATGTCTGGGTATATGGGTGTCTCCAAGGGCATCATCCAATCCAACCATAAGGAAAGTGGGACCATCTGCTATTTCTGCAAGTCTCTTGTTAACCCAATGGAGTGGGGTACACTCCGGCTTTTAAGTGATTTTGTCATCATGGCCACATCGATCGATGGTCAAGGCGATAATTGAGTTACACAGTTGACGGGAGGCCATCCTATCATTCAGCTGCTCAAGTAATACACAGAGCAGCAAGCGCCAAGACTGTCTATACGGGAGTTACTGTGGCCATTTCTCTGAGGTTTACCTCAAGTTGTCCAGCTTAGGCAAACAACAAGCATTCAAAGAGAGTGAATCCAAACAAGAATTTCACATCCATGGAAGTGTGTTATTAAAACATAATAATAATCACCCTCCTTGCCAAAGATAGCCAAATTAAGATTCATTCATTTGAAAAACAAGTCCAATTTTAACAGACGTGGCTTAATTATTTATATAAGCCCAGCAAGAATAGCAATTAACCCTATAGATTCTCTAAACTTGTCTTGCTGGAGCTCTTCCCAAGGAATCTACAGATTGAACTTTTACTAGATTCTTGAGGCCAAAAGCCAAGCCAAATATTTGCCATCAGACAGGCCTGCAATACCTATAGATTTGGGCAAATTCCTGTTCTTGAGGTTCCCGGATATCCTGAGGATTCTGCACTTGCCAGGAAGTAACATCCTTTACTCACCTGGTAAGGCTGCTGGGAACTCTGGAAGCGAGGTATCAGGCCAACAGTTCCAAGGGGCTCTAATTGGCTCCATGCTTCATAAAGTCAACCTTAGTTGCTTAAAGCTGTCTGGTAACATCTGATTCTACGCATGTCTCTCTCAAATATGACATTCCCGTCAAAGCCTTGATAAAGTAACCAATGTTCCCAAGGGTGTCCTGTTACAAAAAGAACAGATTCCTCTTGAACTTACGCAAGTAACTGTGACCGCCATGAAACTATAACCGCCAGGAAAGAAAGAATATTCACTTGAGTTTCTAAACTTCAGAGGGCTCGGGTAGGGAGAAAAAGGAAATGCTTCAATTTGTTCACAAAATATATTTTATCGTATTTCTCTAAGTCATAGATAACTCGAGAGGAAGTTTCCTTGAATTTGGAAGAGCAAACAGAGAACCAGCAATATTTCAAGTACGAGTCATAAAAACTACCGTCATCTTTCTCAATCCATTCAGCCCCATGTTACTAATTCTTGTTCTGTTTGAATGCAGTTTTTCATAAATTCTGGAAACTTTCAGTCAGCCTAGATTTATGGTCTTAAAACTTTCAGAAACCTGTGTTTGTCAAAAGTTCTTTTCACGAATCTCCTTGAAGACAAAACACATTTTGCAAGAGCATTAGAACAATAACCATGTTGACAACAAACAAACACTAAAAAATAGCCACGGCTAAAGATCTGATGAGAGCTCGTTCTAATGCAGATAACAAGGAAATCGGGTTATTTGTGTGACACACGGCATTTCAATAATTCAAGTGGTGGCCTTACCCCAGCACATACTAACACTTTAGCAATTTCACCTAATTCCTAAAACAGTTACAGCATCTACCCAGACACCATAACCCAAGGTCTATCATCATTTGGTGGACAATGCTTCCCATGTCATTTAACATACTAAATAAACAAGTTCCATGAGTCGAAAAGATTTCATTTAGAATTTGAATCTTGGGAATTTTGTTTAAAAAAAACATAGATGATGGCGATCTGGCTTTGACATCTGTCACCGCATTGATCACCAGGGTTGATTCGGCTGAACTGGCTGGCTAGGCGGGGTCCCCTTCCTCCCTCACAGCTCCATGTGCGTCCCTCCCAAAGCTGCTCGCTCTCGAGTGCTCTCTCTTCTCTCTCTCTCTCTCTCTCTCTCTCGGTGGAAGAAGATGATCTCCCTTCCCAGAGGGAGGAGGACCGTTAGGAGGACCGTTCTTCGGTCAAGGGTAAACTAGCTGCGCTCCCCTGTTAGAACCTCCAATTACACCCTCAAGGTCCATTTGTAGGAGAACGTAGGGTGGCCCAGCTTCCAGGACTCCAGACACATTCAGAGCGGCAGTCTGCCTTTCTTTAAATAAATAAGTAAAAGCTCAGAGAGTTATAAAGCGCATGCCTAAATAGGATTACAGATCGTTGCAAAACTTATTACTTAATGCTTCGTTTAACCAAAGTAGCAAAAGAGATTCCAAGGGCAAATACTTAGGGTTATATAGTTGTTCGTAAAACTTATCTCCTTGAGGGGCGCCAGGGTGGCTCCGTCGGTTAAGCGTCCAACTCTTGATTTTGGCTCAGGTCATGATCTCACAGTTCGTGGGATGGAGCCCCGCTTCGGGCTCTGCGCTGACAGCACGGAGTCAGCTTGGGATTCTCTCTCTCCCTCTCTCTCTGCCCCTCCTACGCACGCTCTCTAAATAAATAAATACATAAATAAATACACTAAGGAAAGAACCTTAGCACCTTTAATACTGAGAACTTTTAGTTCTCTTCAGTAACCAAAAAAGGCAATAAAGACAAAACATAGAAACTTTGGTTTTCCAGGCAAGGAAAAGAGAAAAGGCTTTGTTTACAATTTCTTATCAAGTGCAAATGAACAGTCCCAGAACGTTTTTGTCTTTTTAACAGAGAGAAAAGCAGAATTTCAATCCTCTGCCTACTAGTGGACTTTTTAAAATCCATTCATTTCGATCTTAGTCCTGAGCACACGTAAAATTCTTTTCTAAAGCTTTCCCTTTACAAGACTTCTACAACTTTCTTTTGCATTCAGATTTTGTTCTACGCCTTCTCTCTAAATAACCGGTCTCATTCTAGGACAAAAGTACTTCCTTTTACCTCAACAAAAATGTATTCTCATTTCTTATAGCTTTCTTGCATATCTCCTATTTCCTTATCATTTCCACCAGGCTTCACTACACTTAGCAGAATTCTAATCCTTAGAAACTTTAGTCTCCAGTGAAAACTAAGTAGTTACCAGTTGCGACGTGTCTTTACACCAGGATTCTTTAGTCGGCAAATTTATGCATACATTTCATAGTTTTTAGGAACGTGCATTTTTCATAGTATGATCTTTCAGGAAGGCCCCAGGCATCTTTACTTTCTCTGCAATAAGAAGTCAAAAGCAGACAATCCTTATGTTTCATCATTGTTTCAGTATTTTAAAGTTTTTCTTTAATGTTTATTTATTTTTGAGAGCGAGAGAGACAGAGCATGAGCAGGGAGGAATAGAGAGAGAGAGAGACACAGAATCCGAAGCAGGCTCCAGGCTCTGAGCTGTCAGCACAGAGCCCAACGTGGGGCTTGAACCCACAAACTGTGAGATCATGACCTGAGCCGAAGTCGGACGCTCAACAGACTGAGCCACCCAGGCGCCCCTGTTTCAGTATTTTAAAGACTTAGCTATCCAATGAGTTCAACCCAATTTATAATTTAGCAAAACTTCCAAGTTTCAGGTTGCCAAAGATTTTGAAAGCTATCTTAACAATTACCCAGGAGAACATCATGAGACAGACAAAATTGACCATTTTAAGCCACCTTTTGCTGACAAATCACAATAGAAATAATATGAGCTTATTTGACTTTTAGTAACCTTGGTAGAATAAAGGTTTTGTATCCAACGCCAATAGCTCTAAGGGCATGTCTATTTCAGTTAAACTAACAACCTTGAATTAGCTTTAATATCAAATATGTTGCACCTGTGTCCCTTACAAAGTCCGTTTGTTCCCACTGTCAATTGTATTTGGGGCACCTGTGGGGAGATCTGGTGGTTTCAGTCCCGGGGAACCCCTGGGACCCTTCGTGCTGATGTGGGAGGTGCCTCAGTTTGAACCTTATAAGGAAGTGGCCCAACAGCTGGAGGGCTCTCTGCTCCTCGATAGTGAGGGTGGCAGGGTGGGTCAGGAGCAGACCGACTACCGGTCCATCTTCTCTGTTTCCTGTTCTCCCTTCCTGCAAAACAGGCTTTTCCTCCGATTGCTTTTCAGCTCTCTGCACTGTTTCTTTGACATATGTCCTAATAGACTTTCTTTGGGAACCAAAGGTGTATTTCCCATCTTCCTGGGCAAAGCTCAGAACGAACACGAAAGACCCAGAATTATGACCGGATGCAGCTGTTAGCATTTGCTCTCCCCCCAAAGTTGGGGTGGGGGGTGTTTCACCCATATACATAGGCCAGGTAGTGTTATGGTAAAAAACAGTCATCCTTTTCTTAGCCCTGGGCTTTGGGTTATATTCTTTCCATTTGTTCAAAATATGGCCCAATGGGCTGTTTGGTGGGACAGAGAACTCCCATTGTACACAAACTTAACACAACACAACACAGCCCACACACACACTAAAACAGATCTGCTCCAAATCCCAAATATGGCGGCTACTCCGACCGACTTACCTGGTCCATGAGCAGCTTCCCCAAGGGCTCCTTTCCTGTCCCCTCCAACCGAAAGGCGAAACTGGCAGTTGGTGTCTGTCTGGAATCAGCAGGGGGTTTCCTCGAGACAAACACAGTCTCGCCCTCTGCAGGGCCGGTCCCCCCAGGCTCCCTTCCGAGGCCAACTAAGCCCCGGTTTGTCTCCTGTGCCTGTCACAGCATCACAACGACTAGCCTGGGAGCAAAGAGTGAGCCCTGGCTTGCGGCCGGGCCTTCTGCTTCCTCTGCTCAAGCCCCGGCCTGCTCGCCCTCCAGCCTGGCTTGCCCGATTTGTCACCGAGGCCCATGTCCAGCTACCCGTTACTCCAACAGCCACTATTCAAGAGACGAGTGTCGACTGGAAAGGAAAAGGAGCTTTACTCCAGAGGCCGGTCACCCGAGGAGAAGGCAGACTCTCGTCCAAAGGCCAACTCCCTGTTTTCTGCCCGGCCCAGAGATTTTTAAAGGGGTTGAATCAGTTAAGGGAGTGCAGTGGTCTGTGACATGTCTTGACTACGTGGAGACTGATGATGTCAGCTACGGAGTTATCTCCTGCTCGGAGGTTGTTCAAGGTCTAGTTCCTTGGTGCCTGGGGTGGGGGGGGGGGCGGGGAGGTTGGGTGGGTTGTGCAAGGAGGTCTGGTTCCTTGTACCCAAGGGCTGTGCGGAGTGCTCTGTTCTTTCCGCCAAGGATCTAAGTCCACAGATGCGCAAAGGGATGTCAGCAAAGTCATGTGCATGACCTTAGAAAAGAAAAACATTTGTTGCTCACAGATCGTTGGGCTGATCCGAAAGCCAAGGGGGCTTCAAAGAGACCTGCTGGCCTCTGAGGCCTGGGGATGTTTTGGTCGTTCAGTCCCTAAGGCAAATCTCACAGAAAGTAAAAGAGTTCTGTTACAGCTCAAGGGCCCTAAGTCAGCAAGCAAGGAGCGTGTTCCCTTGAAGCAAGTTAACCCTTAAGGCCCGCTGTGGGGCTGCTAAAGGAGGTCAGCAGCTGCACTCACGAGAGACAGAGGTCCTGACTTATTCTGCCACAACCCTCGTCCACCCAGCTCTAAGGGGCCCCAGCCAGGGCAGAGTGCTCGCCCTATGGAAGAAAAATAAAGCAGCTTGGGGAGGTATCTCTTCAATGATATGCAACTCCAAGCCCCCTTCCCTCCATCCTCAAAGCCCATGGCACATACACATGGCAGTAGTCAGGAGCAGACCTGCTGAGGTTCAAATCTCAGCTCCCAGCCTTGCTGCTGGGTGACAGCAGGCAGTCGATCAGCCTTTCGGGGCCTCAGCTTTAAAGTAACATCTATGTCTCAAAGATGTCAGGGTAATTACATGGGTTCATATATATATTTAGAGTGTTTGGTGTCAAAGAAAAAATTATTCCACCACTTATTAAAAAACGGTAAGGAAGACTTTATTTAGGACTATGCATTAGTTGCCCAAACTGTCAACAACAGCAAGAGAGATCGAGGTCAGCACCAAACAGAACAAAGAGGGCTGGGGTCACAGCAGAGGGGCAGAGCGGGGCTCAGTGCGTGGGCAATCACCTCGGAGACGTCACAGGGGTAATCAAGCATTGAGGGTGGGGAACCTTGCCAAACAGAGCAGGATTATTGCCAAAATGGGGCTGGGCTGGCCAAGGACAGGGCCCAAGGACAGGGTCCAAGGATGAGGCCCAAGGAGAGGCCCAAGGACAGGGCCCAAGGACAGGGTCCAAGGATGAGGCCCAAGGAGAGGCCCAAGGACAGGGCCCAAGGACGAGGCCCAAGGAGAGGCCTAAGGACAGGGCCCAAGGATAAAACCTCCTTGAAAAGAGGCTCATAGGACCCCAGCTCAAGTCCAGTCAAGAGGAAAGTTCACCATTGGAAAGAAAGTCTGGTAGACACTAAACACTTTATGAACCTTAGTAGTTACTGTCACATTTCTAAAACAGAACAGAATACTCTTAAAAACACTGCGTCAAAGAAGAAATACAAAGGGTCACCACACGAACATAAATAAAAATTCGACTTTACTATTAATCAAAGAGATCCAACAAGCTATCTTTATATATATATATTTTTTTGCCTATCAAATTAACATTTTAAGTAAATGATCCTATCACGTGTTTGCAGGTGACTGGAAGGGCCGTTCTCAGACACACTTTGAGACGAACATTGTGTAAACTTTCTAGAGGAAAGGTCATCATAAGCAAATCAATATATTCATACTCTCAGCTCCCTTTTCCAGAGGTTCATCCCAAGAAAACCCAGAGATGCATGAACATCACTGCTCACTGAAGATTTCTTCATGATTCACAAATACCGAAATTCGGCGGGCACAGCCGCTGTCCGCAGTGGTATTATCATGCCCCAGAAGGGGGACAAGCCAAGTGTTTGCTCAGGGAATTTGTTTTCAAAATTATGATACTAGTGCAAAGCTACAGAGCCCATAAAGTCATGTGGTAGGAACGTACTTAATAATGTGAGAAAATCCTCGTGTTAATTTTTTAATAATAATTTTTTTATTATTTATTTTTTTAAATGTACATCCAAGTTAGTTAGCATGTAGTGCAACAATGATTTCAGGATTCAGGAATCCAGTGATTCATCCCCTACATCTAACACCCAGTGCTCATCCCAACAAGAGTCTTCCTTAATGCCCCTCATGTTAATTTTCTTTTAATTTTGTTAATGTTAATTTATTTTTAAAGGAGAGACAGAGTGTGAGCAGGGGAGGGGCAGAGAGAGAGGGAGACACAGAATCGGAAGCAGCTCCAGGCTCCGAGCTTTCAGCGCAAAGCCCGACGCGGGGCTTGAACTCATGAACCGTGAGATCATGACTCGAGCTGAAGTCGGATGCTTAACCGACTGAGCCACCCAGGGGCCCCGTCCCTCATGTTAATTTTTAATAGCTCTCTTTGTATACGCGCATGTGCTAAAGGGAAATACACGAAGATGAGAGAAGAGCTCATCCCCAAATAGTAGAATCATGAATGATTTTTATTTCCTAATTTATACTTCGCTGTATCTCCTGGGTTTTTTACAAGTAGGAAAATCTAGTTATTAAAAAAGAACAAAAGCTCATCATCCTACTTTGATATTCAGCAGAGACAATCCCTTTAAGTCAATGGTTCCCTCCTAAGGGCCAAATATCCTGGAAAACGTCCCAGGTTCACCGTGTTCCCTTCGCTCGTGTTGTAGCACATTCCGATACCTCATCTCCTAAGATACGGGCTGTTTTGCCCTTGATCTGGTGCTTTCACTGGTGAACAGTGAGACAAAGCAGATGAAACGTCGAATACCATTAACCTAGAAGCCAAATGTGGGCACTCGTGGTTCAAAGAACCATCCTCACTCTGCTCAGAACACAGGTGCAGCGTTTACGGGGGGCCGAGTCTCAGTTGCGGGGACAGGGCCCCATGGACAGAGGTGGGGGACGGTCCCCCACGGTCCTTCCTCGGGAGGGTGGAAGGCATAGAATTCCGCAGGTTTCGCTACCAGCTCTGCCACGTAATAGCTTTGTAGACGTGCATGGATAACTTCTGAAACCTACCTGCCCCATACTGCCCCCGGGGGGGTCCCCGCAAGACCCTGTGTGCCCCGCCCGACCCCTGCACGTCTCTTCTGGGCTCACGGCTCAATAGCACCCAAGCTTCCTTGTGGGCTGACCCCCTGCCTGACCGCTGGCCCCCCAGACTTGAGTGGCCAGCCCCTGTCCTTCTCCAAGTCTTTGCTCAGACTCAGCTTCGCAGCGGTGCCAACCCGGCTACCCGATCCGACGCTGCAGCCGGCGGCCCCTCCCCCCCAACACCCGATGGACCCATTCCACCAGCTTCTTTCGCCCACTGCGTGCACCACCTTCTGACACACCAGGCCAACCTCCTCGGTATTCACTGTCTCCCACCACCAGGACCCATGCCCTTCGGGGAGGTGAGGTCTCAGGCCAGTGCCTGCCCACGTTGGGCACGTGGTGAGTGGATGACCGTGGTTACATGTGCCACAACCGTGCCTGGAGGGCACCCGGCACAGAGGGGTGCTCCGCGTCCCTGAGCTGTAGTGGCAGCCAGCAGTCACCCCTCCCTTCTCTGGTCAAACTTCCCCACTCCCCTCCCCCACCAGCATGTGAGGTCAAACCACACTCTCCCCAAGGCCCTGACAGACCCCCCTTTAGTTCCCGCAGCCTGCCCGCCCGGCCTCCCCTCCCACCCTTCTCACCCCCCACGGCCTTCTCACGACTCTCCTTTTTGCTCAAGTGGGAGCAGGGTCGGCTCCCGTTTCTAGAACCCAGAGAACCCTAAAACTAGATTCTGCTTTTTCCTGTTTCTCTATGTAAATGCTTTCAGGGGTGATGAAAACCAAGGTGAGGAAATCCTCTGTCTTTAACTTAATAAGTGGACTGAGCCCCCTAGATGTGCTAGTGTGTGGTTCCTGCCCAAATAACACTTGAACAGTCACTTCCTCGAACTGAAAACACGCACGGCGCTGTCACACTCTGCAGACCGCGGAGGCCGTCAAGAGGAAACAAGCTTCGGATCAAGTGTATCGGAAGCCCCGGCGCAGGAATCCGAGTGTTAATTACCAGCAGGATCCAATGCCAACGAGGCGATGTCAAAACTCCCCCCTCC
>CM053577.1:2764651-2792800 GCA_028646485.1 Cryptoprocta ferox | reverse complement strand
TCGCAGAGTAAACAGGGCAACTGTTCCATCACCAGCTGGATCGCCCAACCCTCAAGGAGGCGACGGCCCCACCCCCCTGAGGACTCTGACAGGGCCGCTGGATGGTGGTTTCATCCGCTTCTCCTGAAGCCTTTGCCTGGTTGTCCCACCTGCATGTAGATTGCTCCACGCGCTGAGAACTCAGCTGTCAGTCCCCCTCGATGGGCAAGAACAGCTCCAGCTCGGGCAGGATGTGGCCTGAGTCAGGGGAGAGGGGGAAAGAGGGGGAGGTAGGTGGGGGGGGGGGAGGCTCCAACACCGCGGTGACACCTGACCTTTCAGGCGACAGTGATTTCTGCTTTTGTGGCCCATGCACACACGCCAAGGAGCGCTGCTGGTGGCTGTAAGTCTGGAGTTTGTGCGAGAAGTAGCCAGAGATGACAGTGACCTGAAGGGGGTGCTGGGGACAGCCCTCAGGTGTGGAGCCACACACCTGTGCAGGGCAGACGCCCAACACGGGCTGCTGGATTATCACCTTTCCTTTAAAATCACCCGGAACGCCCACATTCTACGGTATGAGCTAAATACGAGTAACCGTAGGAATAAATGAGTTTACGGGAGTGAAAAAGATCAAACAGGCTTCAAATATTAATTTGGGGGGAGAGTCAGTAACAATTCTTTCTTTCAGTCCTTCCGCTCGTGGAAAATCAGGAGGAGCTGATCCAAACTGCTTCATTCCTAGAATTAAGTATCAATTATTTTTATTAGAGAGAGAGAGAGAGAGAGCGAGAGAATCTTAAGCAGGCTCCATGCTCAGCACAGAGCCCAATGCGGGGCTCCATCCCATCACCCTGAGATCATGACCAGAGCCGAAATCAAGAGTCAGACGCTTAACTGATTGAGCCCCCCGGGCGCCCCAGAATTAAGTCTCAATTTAAAGATGAAGCACTTCCACGTTCAAATCCTAACATATTTAATTCCAGGTTCATAACACCTGAAGTACTTTGGTTTGAATCTTATTTCCTTGTCTGCTTACAGAAACCCAGAAAAGGGGAGACAAGAGAAAAATTAAACTTTTCGACCAAGATTACAGTGATGACGGGGAGCCTTCTCTTTTCCT
This sequence comes from Cryptoprocta ferox, assembly GCA_028646485.1. Lineage (NCBI taxonomy): Eukaryota > Metazoa > Chordata > Mammalia > Carnivora > Eupleridae > Cryptoprocta > Cryptoprocta ferox. The sequence goes on along the minus strand of CM053577.1, from coordinate 2,791,701 downwards.
TTGTTCCTAGGTGACCTTTTACCTTTTAAATGTTAATTTAAATTTTAAATAGTAATTTAAATGTCACTATTACATAGCCATGGAGTTGTTAAAATGTCATTAGCGATGTGGGACTTCTATTTATCATGATTTATAATACTTTCGCTTGATGGTAAGCTTCTGTAAGATGCTCAGTTGTTTGAGAGTGGAAAGAAAAAGGAATGACCTGTGGTCAGATTGGTTGATACACAAATAGAACAGACTTCTTGAGAATTGAGAGGACGCCGAGGAAGCCATGTGAGAGGTTTTCTTATTTGTGTGTGTGGTTTGCCGCTGGCTTTAAGCTGGACGGCACAGGTGTATACCTTACCCTGGGCTCATTTTGTGGTGAGGTTTTTGCTATTTCAAGAAATTATTATTTGGCCAAGAAACGGAGAGAATTCTGAATAAAGGCGATCACTTTTTTTCACCTCGGGTTTCTCGTGCACTGACGGGCCCCTTACTCACTCTTAAAGGAGGCGGAAGAGGTTCTAAGAAGACCCCGTGAAGGGACTTTAAATACTTGCAGCCGGCAGAGGAAAGATGCCCACCCGGCCCACACCGCCCAGTCTGGTTGACGGCCGTCTGTTTACTTCTCCCGACCGGACATTAAAATCGACATGGGGAACGAATCTTAGAGAATCCAGAGGTCCCCAGAGAATCCAGAATGTGTGGTTATGACGAAGCCTTCGTCCACGAATGAGAGGGGCCATCAAGGGATGATGTGAAGGCGCCCCCAGCCTGGGTGATGCTCGCGCCTGCCGATGGGTGCAGGTGGGTGGGGGGAGGCAGGGCCATCCCTCGCTGAGAGATGGGGCCAAGAAGCAGGTACATGCCCGTAATAACACTCTGACCCCGGGTGCCACAGAAATCACAGCCCTGGGACCCGGTGCCCGGACACTTTGTTATCGAGACAACAAGGGGCAGGTCTGCCCGGGGGCACGGAGCTTGACAACCACAGGCATGTTGTGCGACATCCTTGGTGACCGCTGCGGGGTGGGGCCTGGGGCCCCTTCCGGTCACACTGGTAAAGTCAACGTCTTTTGCTGGGCAAGTGGGTGAGGCTTTTTTCTAGTATCAGATGGATATTTTCTTAAACTTAAAAAACTAATTTCCATTTGTCTTCTTTTCTCTTAAATGCAAAATGCACAGTATAGCATCACAGCCAGCGAGGACAGGAGTAAAGCCAGGGATGAGCGGACAAGGTCAGAGGGAGCCCTCCAGATTCCTCCTGGCTGCCTGGCGAGGGGCCCTTGGGGTGCCGGGGACAGGGACTCCTCACTTTTTCTTTGTGTATCTGGTATTTTTGGTCACATGTGGAATTTTATAATGAAAAAAAAAGCCTGATAAAGAAAACATTAACTGAAAAGTATTTTACGGTGTGATGCCCGACATTCATTTCCATATGGCAGAACTTCCTGTTTCCATCGCCAGGTATCGGGTTGTGGAAATTATGTGAGGCAGCTTCCGGGCACTTCCAGTCCTTCCGTGAGCAAACCTGTGCCGTGTCAACACAAGCCGCTAAAAACATCTCGCTCATGGTTCGATGATCGCAAAGAGCAGATCTTCGGAAGGTAGCCTGCTTAAGCTTAAGCTTCTTGAAACACGTCCAGATGTGTCTTCAGAGACACCAGCGCACCTTTCCTGGTCCACGTCTGCGAGACTGTTCACAAGACCAAGCACTGGGAACTCTTGGTCTCTTGATCTGCCGAGCAAGCCAACAGTCTCAACATGCCACCCCAGAGTCTGTTAGTCACGTTCTGGAAGCAAGAGGAGGCTCTGTCCAGCCCCAGCTGAAGGGACAACTTGCATTGTCCGCAATCCCACGCGGAGATGTTAATGGTTCTATCAGAGCTAAAGAAACTGCGTGTCACATGACGGGCAGGGCTCTGGGACATGGCCAGGCAGCCTGACTGGACGTTTCGAGAAGCCCAGTCAACGTGGAGCCCTAAGCAGGTGCGGACACCCATCGCAGCGGGGCCAGGACCCTACCGTTCCTGGAAATAGCGTCCAAAAATATATCAAATATATTTTCTAATATATGTTTCACCAGTGATGTGATGATAGTGATTTGGGTTTGATTCCTGAAAAACGGGCATCTCCTCTGAAGGCATTTCCTACAGAGAAGTATCAGAGGTATTTTAAGCTCTGAAGAGTTGGTCGGACCTAAGGACAGGGTGGGGGTTTGAGCCCAGGAGGGTGGGGCCAGGAGGGGTGAACCGAGGGGGCCCACACCGAGGCACCCTCCCCCTCCCGCCCTGCGCCCCAGGCTTCCCCTCCCCCTCCCCCAGGACGGTACACAGAACAGTGAAAGTGTGACAGCCAGTGCCCCAGCCAACCCTCTCTTCCACTCGTCTCCCCCATCTGCCATCCACCGCCCCCCCAACCTCTCCAAATGCTTCATGCCCTCTCCTCTCCCCTTGGGAGAAAAGAAGCCCCAACAACTTACTCTGGAGCAAATGCCCACCCCCCCATGGTCTTGAGTGCAGAGCCTTATAAATACCTGTGCTTCAGGGCAAAGCTAGATCTTCAGGCCAATCCCCTCCCTTGCTCATGCTCGCACGCTCTCTCTCAAAGGTAAATAAAACATTTAAAAAATAAATAAACAAATAAATAATAAAAATGGGGGGGGGCACCTGGGTGGCTCAGTCGGTCGGGCATCTGAGGTCATGATCTCCTGGTTCGTGAGTTCGGGCCCCGTATTGGGCTCTGTGCTGACAGCTCAGAGCCTGGAGCTGCTTCAGAGTCTGTGCCTCTCTCTCTCTGCCCCTCCCCCACTCATGCTCTGTCTCTGTCTCAAAGGCAAATACACATTAAAAAATAAATAAATGAATAAATAGTAAAAAGAATCTTCAGGCCACGGACGGCAAGCGCGCCCCCAGCACGTCTGGTGAAGTCGGAGCCACAGAAATCTGGCCACGGCCCCTTCCCTGGTCCCCAGGAGAGATGGAAACAGCCACAAACAGCCGCTCTGGGGTCCAGAAAGCACAGGGCTCTTTCTTAGCCAGCAGGTCTTCATGGAACTGAAGGCTCTCTCCTTCTGTGCCCCCGCCCCTCCCTGGTTCCCCTCCGGGGTGCGCCGGCAATTCCAGAACAAAGGACAGTGTGACTGAAGAGCACACACACGGTGAGCTAGTGCCGATGTGGCCAGCTCTGTTTTGCTCGGACACTGTGCCCCTTTTCCCATTCTTAGGGGTGGGGCCCCTTCGTTTTGTGCTGTGTTGATAACATTTTGGGCACATTTTTCTAAACTTCTGGCAAACGTTCCATTACTTGTGGGAGAGTGGCTGTAATTTCTTCTAGAGGTGTGAGGCTCTCGGCACACGCCGGTGTCCTGGGAAAGGCGCGGACGGCCGGAGACACGCAGGTGGGGAAGGACAGCGGAGCCTGCAGCTGAAATCATCCCAGTCATCGCGGTGCTGTGGCTGGGGCAGGGCTGGGGCAGGGCTAGGGCAGGGCTGGGGCAGGGCGCTTCCCCAGAGGAGGAGGGAACCCCAGACATCGTCCGCGCACCAGCCGCTATCGCGTCTGCACTCCCTGGGCCTGTCCTGGTCCTGGAGGAACCTCTGTTTGAAGCTGCTGTCGCCTCAAGAGTGACAGTGGTGCGAGAAGTCTGTGGGGCGGCCACTGCGGGACACCGTGGTCACCATGGGACACTGGGGGACACCGGGGATACCAGGGGACACTGCGGGACACCCTGGTCACCATGGGACACTGGGGGACACCGGGGACACCATGGGACACTGCGGGACACCCTGGTCACCATGGGACACTGGGGGACACCGGGGACACCATGGGACACTGCGGGACACCCTGGTCACCATGGGACACTGGGGGACACTGGGGACACCATGCGACACTGCGGGACACCCCGGTCACCATGGGACACTGTGGGACAGCCTGGTCACCATGGGACACTGGGGGACACTGTGGACGGGGACGTAGAGAACTCCCATCGATGCAGGAGAGACTCCTCTCACTGGCTTAGGTGACCATGCAAATCAGGCTCTTTGCAAAAGGAAGGTGACCCACATACGAGTGACTGCCTGTGTTGCAAAGGTGTACCTGCTATTCTGCTTAAGGAAATAGAGGCAGAACCCTCTCTGCATCCAGTCGGACGAAGTACATCGCAAAGCCAAAAACGTTCGTGTCTGAGAGGTGGGTATCAGCTGTTTTTATTGTTTGGCAAACTAGAGGCGGACATCGGAAAGCATACTTTCTGAAATAACGCAGCGACAACGCTGTCAGCGCCTGCTCTGAACAACACGGTCGCCGGGAGGCAGGAGGCTGTGCCTGTCTTTCAGTCCACGGTCTTGTCCGACCGCCTTTTCAAAACCTGCAGGATCTGTAACGATATCCCTTCCGCTATCCCCGATCTCAGCAATTTGTGATTTTTTTTAACTTCCTTTTTTCTTGGCGAGGCTTGCTACAGGTTGCTCCATTCAACCAATCTTTTAAAAGAACCAGCTGGAGGCTCTGTTAATTTTGTCTATTGTTTGTGTGCTGGTTTCGTGACTTGTTATGACCTTTATTATGAGGAGTTTTTAAAATCAATGTGTCACGGAAAAGTCCAAGCTTCCTAAAACCCACCTCGAAGGCAGTTCCCGGAAGTCACACTGTGCACAAGTCCTTGCTGTTTGTGCCCCCACCCCCAACAGGTGCTCAGCTGGCCCGTTCGCAGGAGGGTCGGGAACCAGAACTCAGGGGGACCTGGGTGTGACGCCCAGCTCAACGGCGGATCGTTGTGAGGCATTGGTGTGAGCTCTTTACCCTCTAAAACTCCTTCTACCTCTGGAAATAGGGGCAAGGTGGCCGTGAGGACCAGCGTGCCCGTGCGGCTGGCCCAGCATCTCAGTCCTCCTTCGAGTTGGAGGAACCAGACGGACATGGGGAGCAGGGAGCCGCCTCTGGGAGGCACGAGGGGCAGCACGCACAGGCTCTAGGACACCCCTGGGGTCACCACCACTGGAAATTGCTGTAGGGATCAGGCAGGGGAACCTGTCACCGAGACGCGCCTTGGGTGAGGGAACGGAGCTGGGCGCCAACAGACAAGGGAGTGCCCACCCTGGGAGGGGATGGGGCAGGTTCTCAGCCCTGTCTGTCTATCAGCTGTCTGTCTACCCTCGTACCCACGGGTATTTCTCAGTTCCAGCTGCTCTGACAGAACACCGCAGGCTGGGGTGCGGTGGGGGGCTTACGCACAGCAGACATTGACTGCTCACGGCTCCGAGTCCCAGACCCAGATGCTGGCAGAGTCGGCGTCTGGCGAGAACTCGCTTCCTGATTCAGACACCATCTTCTGCGTCCTCATATGGGGGAAGGCGCAGGGGGGCTCCCCGGGATCTCTAAGGGCGCACACCCCATTTGTGAAGCCCCCATCCCATGACCTGATCACTTCCCTATAGGTCCTAATACCACTGCATCCGGGGGTAGGTTTCAACGTGTGGATTTTGGGGAGACACAGACATTCAGAATCATCTCTCTACCACTTATCTATCGATAGTCTATCGATCTATCATCTGTGTATCTATCACCTACTCACAGAGTTGAGCTGTCAATGTGTCCTCATTCCTGTTCCACTCACCGTTACTTGTAGGCGTAATGAGAACCTTCTTGAATTTCATAATACGTCACAGACAAATGAGTTCATAATATGAGCATCAGTCTTCACTCATTCATTCTACAAACTCTTGACACTCGTCACCTAGGACATAAAGACTAAAAAATGAAACATGGTGCTTCGCCAACAGAACTGGAGAGAGGGTGTGGGGAGTGGACAAGGTTTCCTCCTAAACATTCAACATTCAGTACCAGCGAAGGGAAATCGTACGGAATTTCTCAAGATGACAACTCCTAAGTGTTCAGCATTTTCAGAGACAATACTGGATGTGACTTCAAGTGTATCTTAGGATTAAGCCCCAACATTTCAAGTGCAACTGCTCACACGATTGCTTCGACAGCAGTGTGTGTGTGCACGTGTGAGTGTGCACGCATCTCTGGGTGCCTGTCCACGTGCATGTGAATCCACGTGTGCGTGCACGTGTGTGAGTGCGCACCACGGAGGAGCAGGGGCTGAGCCCAGCTGTGCAGGGGACGAACCCAGACTGAATTCACGCCTCCCCCTGCACATCACCTCCCACCGCCAGGCACCCACCGCTGAGGACCTCACCAGAAACCTCAGGGCATGAGTTAACACAGAAACAAACACAAGAACAAGAGGGGAGAGAGAGAGAGAGAGAGAGAGAGAGAGAGAGAGAGAGAGAGAGAGAGAGAGAGGTGGAAGGTAAAGAAAATCTTTAAAATGTTAGGTTGCAGCCCAGCTTGAGCCCTTCTGCCCAGTTGGGCAAATCTCTTCACCTCCAAATCCTTGTGTATAGAAATACAAAGAAGGGACTTTTTTTTTTTCAGATTTCAGTAAAAATTTGTTTTCTTACATCTTCATGCCTCCCAAAGTTGTATGTGTGACTACGTGGTAGGAACTGATGATCCTATCTTGTTGTCATACATAAATGACCTTGGGGCGCCTGGGTGGCTCCATGGGTAAAGCGTCTGACTCCTGACTTCGGCCCAGGTCATGATCTCACTGTTCGTGGGTTCGAGTCCCGCATCAGGCTCTGCACAGATGCCTGCTTGGGATTCTCTCTCTCTCTCTCTCTCTCTCTCCCTCTCTTTCTGCCCCTCCCCTGCTCACTCTCTCTGTCCCTCAAATAAAATATAATAAAAACTTAAAAAAAATAAATGACCTTAAAAAGCACCCAAAATTATAGACCATGTTATACACTGAATGATCTCACCCCCAAATTCAGTGCTGTCCAACCACAGTCATTGCTCCTGACAGACAGTCTCCTAAATTACGGCGTTTAATAGGTGGATTCGTGCAGTTGGGCAGGGGGCAGTTCCTCATTGGCTTTGCATCTCGGGTACCCCATCCAGTGGAAACAGGGTAGATATTTGCTGAATGGATATACGAATTTTTCTGGGTCTGCTGGAATCTGTCCTGCTCAACCTAAAATGTTCTATAACTTTATTAGAGTCGGTGCATAAAATCAGGAAATACTGAACAACACGCACCCTTCGGAGATGGTTTTCGGAGCGTAAGTGTGGGCATCTGCGGTCCTCACAGCCACCCCCACCGCTCTGGGAACGTCACGGCACGTATGGCCACGGAGTGCATGTATCTGGGACGCACTTATAATTACGGTGGATGAGGGGAGATCTGGGACATCAGTCGGCCGGGGGACAGCAGGGACTCTGGGCTAGGAGGGCTGAGGCAAGGCCCCCAGCGGTGTGCCAGCCAGCGTTCTCAGAGCCACGGTTCCCGTGGGCACTCTCAGCCAAGTGGCAACACTGACCGGTGAGAACTTCCATTATTCTGGCCGACACGTTACGCTCTCCGTCCCACAAGGAGCACGCAACTGGGAAGCGGGTAGGACCCCTCGGAAAGGATTTTTCTGATACTGACACCTGGGGTCTTCGATGGCAGAACACACCCGGTAAGTTCCCTGAATCGCGCCCTGTGTGTCCCGCATTGGAGCCGTGGCTCCGAACCCAGGTGCGCACCAGCTCCCGCTGGGCCCCGTCTCACACCTGCTGAACTGGGGCCTCGAACTCTGGGGTCTGGATCATCTGTATCTTGAAATGTCTCCCCAGTATTTCAGATGTAGCCCACTCGGCAAGGACGACAGGCGCTAGGAACTGACATATATGGTAAAAAAAAAAGACAAACCACGTTTACTAGGAGGTATAATCCTTTTTAGTAATCAAATGGCTCTCTCGCCATTATTCCAACGGACCCTTCAACTTCTGATTGGTGTCACCTACCGTTTTGAAATTACTTTCAGCGAAAGAAGAGTGTTCCAGTGAGGATATACAGGAGTTCTGAGTCCACGAGCTTCCTAAAATACGTGCAAGGTCAGGTGGGACATCTTGGGAGGGTATTTGGAACATGATGTGACCCATCACGAGGGTAGGTGTCATTACCAAACAGCTTTATTACAATAACGTCTGATCGCGGGGCGCCTGGGTGGCTCAGTCAGCTAAATGTCCGACTCTTGATTTCAGCTCAGGTCACGACCTCACGATTCGTGAGTTTGCGCCCACATTGGGCTCTGAGCTGATGGTGCAGAGCCTGCTTGGGGTTCTCTCTCTCCCCGCAGCTCTCTGCCCCTCCCCCACTCTCTCTCTCTCTCTCTCTCTCAAAATAAACTTTACTTTTAAAATGAAAAAAAAAATTTGATTATCATTAGAATTCTTAAAAACTTGGTCATTGCCAGTAGTGTTTAAAGCCCATGAACCTCCACCAACCCCTGAATCCCAGGCCCTCCGGAAGGAGGGTGAGCAGCGATTTAGGGAGACTGGCTCACATGAACTCTAAATACCTCAGTAATCTCTTCCCGACCAGCTTTTAATATTTTTTTAATGTTTATTGATAGTTTTGAGAGAGACAGAATGCGAGCAGGGAGGGGCAGAGAAAGGGAGACACAGAATCGGAAGCAGGCTTCAGGCTCTGAGCTGTCAGCACAGAGCTGGACGCGGGGCTCAAACCCACGAGCCGTGAGATCATGACCTGAGCCGAAGTCAGATGCTCAACTGACGGAGCCCCCCCAGAAGCCCCCCCAGGACCAGTTTTTAAAATCCTCCTCAAAAAGAAAACACAAAGCACTGACTTTCTCTTTTATTTAAACATTAAATTGCAGCACAGTGACTCAGAAAACTTCCTCAAAATGTCAGTAACAACATGAAGAGTCATCGAGTGTCGTGGGTGGAACTTGTCTCTTGGAGGGTCGTCAACCAGAGCAACAGAAACGTTCCACTCATCTGCTTTTACAGTGAAGAACAGGGCACGAAAAACTCTGTTCGACAAATGCCATTGGGGAAAAAAGAGCTCAGTATCACACTGTGGCCAGTCGAGAGAGATGGGGAGGGACCCAGAGCAGGAAGAGGGGGAGGGGAGGGAGACAAAGAACGGACACACACGGACCCGGGCGCTGTGACAGCAATGGGACAAGGGACACGCACGCACACGGGCAGACGTGGAAAGATGCTTCGGAAAGCCAGTTTCTTTAGGAATGTCTCTAATCCTGGATCTCCCGATTCCTGGGATCCGCACTGAGTTACGTGAGAGCAGCTCCCGCCCGGTCCGCCCGGAACTCACGCTCACTGCCAGGCCGCTGGCAGGCGTCCAGGGCCAGCACTCCGTCCCCCACTGAGCGTCCACACAGACGCGTCTCTGTGTCACCTCGGCCAGATTGCCACCCGGGCTTCTCTGCCATTGATACGTTCATTTTCAATAAAAGACAATCGAGTTCTATGCATTCAAACAGGCGGCAGAAAAGACTAGCTACTCAGGGCGGAGGGGCTTCGGTTTTGCAACTCCTCTGCGGGCTGACGGCGCTCCCGCTGAGTTACACGCTCCCGACGTAACTAGGTTTGTGCCCAGTGACAGAGAGGGGGACAGAGAGACTGGAGCAGAGGTCACAGGAAACATACAAAACTGGTTTTTAAAAATCTAAGGCTTCAGGGTAAAATACAAGTAAGACTTCCCACGTTAAAGTCCAACAAGAGAAACATTCAACTACTTACTGACTTTCACACAATAAGTCAAAAGTCGAGGTAATACGTGACTCGTCTATGACCAGCCTTATCTGATGATGACATGCTTTTCTGTTTCTCAACCTTGGAGTTAAGTATAATCAGATGCATGGAGGAAGTATCTAGAAATCAGCCTGGAGTTAGCAGGGAAGGGTATGGGTGGCTTCTAAAAGGCCGAGGAGTTTTAACTCTTTATTCAAATAATAAGCAGAAATTTTCTTTTTAAAGAAAAGAATGAGTGTACACCACTGGACAAAGCCACCACGTCACCGATCTTTATACAGTGATTAAAACCACTGGAAACATACACATCTGCCCCCAGGAACCCCCACTTCCTCCCTCAAAGAAATTGCTGCTCTGGCCTGGAACATTCTGTCCTATGTCCGCAAGCCGCTTTTCGAATTTCCCCCTCGCCCTGCGGCCAGCCTTTCGGTAGCACAGAAGTTACTCTGTGGCCATCGCTTCGAGTACAAACAACGAACTCCGGCAGAGGCTGCTCCCACCTCCACCCAGCCTTTCAAGTGCACGCCTGTAGTTGTGCTTCAGGGGACACTTGTGTGTGTGATGGTGTACGTGCATGCCTATGTGAGGCTGTGTGGGTGTGACTGTTTCTTTTATTAATGTTTACTTATATATGGGGGAGGGGCAGAGAGAGAGGGAGATGCAGAATGGGAAGCAGCTCCAGGCTCCGAGCTGTCAGCACAGAGCCCGAGGAGGGGCTTGAACCCACGAACCATGAGATCATGACCTGAGCTGAAGTAGGACACTTAACGGACTGAGCCACCTGGGCACTCCGTGAGAGTGCTCATGAGAAGGTGCTGCGGGTGCGTGAGCGTGCGTGTAGCGTGCGTGTGGGCAAGTGTGCTCAGGCAGCCTCGGCTGTGGCAGAGGGGTATGTGGCCGGCACAGCGGGGCCCTGGCAGAGTCCTTCGGTGTGGACGGAGCAGTCTCCATTCGCAGCCTCACTTACCACGGGGTGGTTACTGGTGTTACTACCTTCCTCCCCTTCAGAGCTTGAAAATTAGGTTAACTTGAGTTTCCCAGCTTTCCACACCCCAGACGTGTTTTCTGTTTTGGAGAAACGCAATCATAAATGCACACCAAGACCAGTTCTGCAGACAGACAGCCACCCTCCTCCAGGCTGTCACCCACCACTCACACCAGGACACCCACAGAGAGTGACACAGGCAAACCACTGGCCCAGCCAGAGGGTCTCTGGGACAAGAACCTTAGGAGTGAAGAATGAGAGGCATTTTCACCCTGAGCCCTAAGGGCATGAAGAGGTGGTGAGAGCGAGGCAGAAGGCCCACCGGGGTGGGACTGGGGAAGGGTCGCCGCCCCCGCTGGGGGGTGCGGGTCAGAGCCTGGACAGGACGTGGGCCGCGGGATCAGGCGAGGCCGCCCCCCAGGCTCACAGCGGCCCAGGAAGGGGGCTGTGAAAGGCAGAAGAGGCTGTGCGCATCCCTCCAGGAGGAGCGCGTACTCGTGAAGTCAGTCAGCGGGGGCATCCGGTCCTGCCCACTGGGAGCTGCGGGCTCACCGGTGCCCAGAGGGTGGCCGTGGGTGTCGGGGTCCAGTGGAGGGCAGGCTCTCGGGCATCCAGGAGGTGGGCGCAGGCGCGGGGAGGCCACACACCCCACCCCCACCCCCGCTCACGGCGCCCGTCGGTCTGCGGGGAGCCGCCCCTCCCACGGCTCACGGGCGTCCAGGAGGTGGGCGCAGGCGCGGGGAGGTCCCCCCAGGCTCACGGGCTCCCGTCTGGTCCGCGGGGAGCCTCCCCCCACGGCTCACGGGCGTCCAGGAGGTGGGCGCAGGCGCGGGGAGGCCCCCCCAAGGCTCACAGGCGCCCGTCGGGTCCGCGGGGAGCCCCCTCCCACGGCTCACGGGCGTCCGGGAGGTGGGCGCAGGCGCGGGGAGGCCCCCCCAGGCTCACGGGCTCCCCTCTGGCCCGCGGGGAACCCCCCCAGGCTCACAGCGTGCTCAGGTGCGGCAGCCTGTCCAGGGGCCCCGCGAGGTCGCGCGCGGCGGCCGCCGACTCCACGCCGCGCAGCCACTCGGTGCACTTGCGGACCAGGCGCTCGTCCGCCGCGCGGGCCTCGTCCTCGTCCTCCACGTCGTCGTACCGGCGCGGCTCGTGGAGCAGCGACACCCGCGGCGGCGGGCGGCAGGGCAGCCGCTTCTCTGGGGGGCGCCTCGGGAGGAGCAGGACGGCCTCAGGGCGCAGGCTGGGCGACGAGCGCGCGGCGGTGCGGGGTCCTGTCCCCAGGGCCGCGTCCGTCGCGGGGCTGCGGCCGGAGCGGGCCGGCCGGGCGGGGGCGCGCGGGGGGCCGGGGCCGGGGCCGGGGGCGCGCCGGCCCGGCGGCCTCTGCAGGGTGGCGGAGGGCCAGGAGCCGGACAGCGCGCCGTCGGGGGGCCGCCTCCTGTCCGCGGCTGGCGGCGAGGGCGCGGGCGGGGCGCGGGCGGGGGCCGCCGCCCTCCGGGGGGCGCCGGGCCGGCGGGGCGGGGGGCGCGCGGCGGGGGCCCCCGGGGTCGGCGCGGGCGGGAAGGGCATGGTGCCGCCGAGCCGGCGGGTCATCGGCGCCCTGGAAGGACACGGGCGGCTCTCAGCGGCTGGGGCGCGGGGTCCCGGGGCGCCCCCCGCGGGTGGCCGGCTCGGCGCCGCGCGCTCCCGCCGCACCCACCTGCGTCCTGCCGCGGCTCGCTCACGTCCCGGCTCCCGGGGCCCTCCCCTCGCTCGGGGGCTCCTCGGCCCGATGACCGGCGGGGACAGTCACCGGCCGCCCGAGCCCTGCCGAGCGGGACGCGCCAGCAGGAGGAGCCGAGCGCCCGGCTGGTGTCACGACCCGACTGTTGCGCGCGACCGGCCACGGAGCCGGGACAGCGCGGGGCGGGACCGGCCTCCCCGCCCCCACCCCGGACGGGACTTAATCCGCCGGGGGCGGAGGCAGGAGGGCCGGGTGGGTCCTAAGTCCTGGGCGGAGTCCCTGCCGGTTGGAGGGAAAGTCCTGGGCAACCGCTCGGTGCCTTTAAGAGGGTGGGCGGCGGGCCGCGGGGACACGGGCCGGGCCGGGCCGGGCGCTGTCACCGGAGGAAGCAAGCGGAGGAAGCGGGTTGCGCGTGATGGCGCTGGGAGAAGGCGCTTCGGGGGATCCTTCGTTCCCGTTTCACAGTGTCAGTGCCACTGCTGAAAGGCGTCATCTGCAGTTTATCAACAGGCAAGGGTCCAGTTTCAAGTAGATCATGATGATGACAGAGGAAACGGTACGCATGCAGTTCTTTTCACAGGGATCCCTGGGAGCAGAGCACTGTGCCTACTGCCGTGACAGTGGTTCGAGTGAGACGTGGTGACTGTCCTCCCACATTCGTCCCGGGGACATGAAGACATTCCCACGCTGTTCAGATGAGTAACTGAAGTGACCCAACGACGCCATCAAAAGTCAGTTTCATGCAAGCAGCCCGGCTTCACTCGAGAATTCTCAGCCCTTTAGCTTTTGAGGCCGAACCGGGGAACACGACCGGGTGTGCGGGTTCTGGTCCAGGTCAGCTGAAAGCATTCCAGTGGGCGAACTCCAAGCTGCGCTGTGCCGCCCCCCCCCTCCCCCCGTCCCGTCCGCCCCGGGTCAGGGCCCCACGCAAGAGTGGAACTCCGTGGGCGGCCAGAAGCCGTCCTCACCCCAGCTGGGGGTGCAGAGCTAGGATGAGGCCCCATAATCTCCACCTGCAACCGAAAACCCGCCCCACGTTTGCAGACATGTTCTCCCCAAATGTGCAAACGCCGCATCCAGACAGGCTGTGTGCCCTCTTCTCCCCCTCCCGCTGCCCACTGCTCAGGTGCCCGCACGTCTGGGGCCTTTTGAGTCATAAATCTCGGCCGTAGGTACTAGAAGCACCTGTGTTTTACCCCGGGGTTCTGTATTTCTAGGCGGCGGCAGGACTGGGTAGGTCAGGTGGCAGCCGGTGGACTGCGCCCTGCCCGGAGAGCGCGGGGCTGGAGAGCAGGCAGACACACTGAGGACAGGAGGGCCAGGAGGGGAAGGTGACACACGGAGGAGAACCAGCAAACAGGATAGAGACTGGGGTATGGACCCCAGAGGCTCAGAAGCTGCGGTGGCGTCCATGATGGGGTTCGCTCTCCTAAGTCCTGCAGCACAGTCGGAGCCTGCGTGGCAGGCACTCTCCTGGCTCTGCCTCCGTTTCCCTTCTACTAGGAAATGAGGGCTGAGTGGGATGGAGGAGAGGAGACTTAATCCCAGGAACAGAATTCCAGACGGACCACATGGGAGCCAGCGCCCGGAGGAAGGGAAGGAACGTCCTGGGCAAGGGTGAGGGGTTATTGGCCACGCCCACGTCCACACTAGCAGAGATTGGGCACTTTCCCCCAAGAAGAGAGAGATTCATCGAACCACTGCACGCGTCGAACCAGACTGTCCCTGGGGTTCTCCAGGTCCCCCTCATCCTGTCCCAGCCCAGAAGCACGGAGACTTAGGAAGCTGGAAGTAGGCCTGACCTCCGAGGAGAAAAGTGAATGCCAGGCGCCTGCCATCACATCACCTGCCCAGGTCGGAAGAGCCCTCCTCTGCTGTCTTTCCCCAAAGGCCCAGTAAGCACTCCTGCTGGGGGCGAGGACTTCCCGTACCTGTCCCTGGTGGGCTGCTGTCCCCAGAGCAGCGGAGGAGTGAGCGTCCCCCACGGACTCGGCTCTTCAGAGTCTGCTCAAGCATCTAGATGACGCTCCCTGCCGGCCCCCTCTCCTACTCAGGAACCCTTTGACCCCTTGGAAGCGAGGCTGGAAAGAGTGGCCTGGCCTGGCGGGGAGCATGCGAGAGCGGCATGTGTCACACGCACGTCACGGCCCGCTGGCTGTTACAGAAGCCGTTACACATTCTATGTGGTTGAATCGAAGAGCTGGTGACAGGTACCAGTAAGGAAAACCACGCTAGGACAGCCGGCCAAACTTACCTCCGGAATCGTGGACGCGACAGAAAAGCAACTGGAGTCAAGAAGGAGAGTCAGGTGTAACTTGTCATTTGCGTGGGATTTCACGCACTGTGCCCAGAACACGTCAGTGGGGCTGTAACTAGGTCACGGGAGTGCCAGCATCCTGGGGTCACGTTATCAGTTTCACACTGTGTTTCTCCAGACCACAAGAGTCGGTCTCTAAAACACACACACACATGCGCGCGCGCACACACACACACACACACGAGTATGTTTCATCCTGAGGTCACAAAAGTTACCATTTGAATTTATAAGGTGATTTGAAAGGTCAGTTATGCAAAATCACATATATGTACTGAGAACTGTCCATTATTTTTTACCTGTGCCATTTCATTTTCCAATCACATTGATTTTCCTTTCTTAAAAGTTACAGTTGACACATGGTTACGTCAGTGTCAGGTGCACAGCACGGCGATTCGCCCTGAGTGTGAAGCTGTGCTCACAAGCGTAGCGAACACCTGTCACCCGACGATGCTGTAACAGTTATTTGATTTTCAAATATCAAATGAACGATAGCACAGTATTGTCTACCATTTGGGAATTCACGGTAATTGTTTCTCCTACTGTTGTATCAGAGTCGAGTATAGGAATGGACTTTTTATTATCACAACCCTTGAAAGTGTTTCCAGAACGAATAAAAGGTATGCAGAAAATACGTAAATCGCTAAAATAAAGAACCAAGACTATATCCAGGCCCAACTACAATTAGAGAGGGCAAGTGCTGCACAGGTTTGAAGGGAAGTGAGAATCGTGCCGTCCGTGGGGTGCTGGGCCTACTCCCCGAGAGGCCGGGGGGCCCACAGGGATGCCCCAAAATGATGAGCACACGCTGTGCTCGCCAGCACATCCCCACAGACTTCCGGCTAGTTAAGGCAGCGCCGGAAATCACACCTCAGGGTCCGGACACCAGCCGTTTTTAAGAAAGGTCCCTTTTTCTCACTAACTCATCACCATCTTCGTTTCCCTGAGGCACGTACCGTGTCAGTGTAAGTTCGGGACCACTTCCAGAGGCAAATGGATCAATGCTCTGCTCTTCTAAATCACACCTTCTCCCCACATGCTTCGTTTCTGGGTTTTGACTCAGACGACTTCACCTGACAGAGCAGTAAATAGTCCGACAGCCAGAACTAACGCGGAGTCTGAATTTTAAAACGCAGAGATCTACTTCTGGCTGCTAAAGTCCTGGCGTATTCCTGAGACGTGGAAACCGTGGTCGATAACCAGAAATACCTACATTTCTTCTTCTCCCAACGGTCTGTCAATGTGAGAGGGTCTGGGAGTTGAAGACATTTAGGACACTGTTCAGATGTTATTTACTTTAGGTCCTTTTCCGCAGCATTAAGATAATAACCCACCTTCTCTGGATTTTGCCTTCAAACCTCACAAGAGCCTTAGGAGAGACGTGCCCGCAGCACCTGCATTTTACAGACGACAACCAAGATTTCCCCGGTAACTTCACCACCAGCTCGCGGCCACGGCGAGACCTGCGGGGGGCAGGGAGGCCCCACGGGCTCCTGTTTCTACGGCCTCTATGGATATTAACTTTATTAGACATTTAAAAAAACACTGCTTATCAATACATTGAAACATGACAATACGCCCATGACGCTGGGGCACCTGGCGGGCTCCGTCAGAAGAGCACGTGACTCTTGATCTTGGGGCTGTGAGTTCGAGCCCCATGTCAGGTGTAGAGATTACTAAAAAGTAAATAAACTTAAAAAAACTACACCCAGCACAGTAACATATTTTTGATGAAAAATAACAGTATTTGCTAAAACAAATCAGAGATGGGGGGGGCTCCGTGGTGCCAGGTTCTCGTGCGATCGCACACCCGCGGCCTCGAACTCCACTAGCGTTCACGGCAGCACGAGTGAAAGCGCACTGTCCTGGGATAAGTACCAAAGTGGACCCTGACAGCGGGTCCGGAACCCCGCTTTGAGAACTGCCACACTGGCCGTCCGGGGTGCACAAGGACCGCTCCGCTCGGCATGGTGAGGAGGTGTGTTCCTGTGAAAGCAAACCTTAATTCGTGAAGCGAATAAGAACATGAGACGGCGCGGGGAGGAAAGGCACAGTCTTCCATTAAAAAACGATACGCCTGAAGTTGACACCAGACCTCTTCCTTGCGACGCTCGGCCTCGTGGATGTGTCCACAGTCTCCCCGCGCTGCAGGGGCTCGGAGCCCGACGGTGTGCACGGAGCTGACGCGCTAAGGGACACTTCCCGGGAAACACCGCCCGTGGCCGCTCGCCGGAGCGGAGCCCGGAGACACGGCGTCAGGCACCCGAGCTGGGACACGGCTCCCACCGCCACGGCACGAAGGCAGACGGCGTGACCCGCCTGAGCGTGCCCGCGGGGACCTCACAGACACCCCCCAGCTCCGGCCGGAGCCGTACTGCCGAGCCAGTGCCGTGTAAACGTGCCCAGAGCCGCCCGGCAGCTCTGTAAAAGCAGTGACGTTTCGGATGACCCGACACCTGATGGCTGCTTCACACGTCGAGAGGTGATGGAATATTTAGAGACCAACAGAACTGTTTGCCTTCGCCTTGCCCTCTGGGGACAGCCCCTTTCCAAGGTCCCCGAAGGATCCCCGTGCTCACCGTCCCATGCAGGGCCTGTCACTCCCTCCAGGAGCTCAGCACGCCGAGCTCCGGTCCACCCTGTCCCGGCGATCTTGTCCCCACGCCGCCCCTCTGCAAAGCCCGGGCATGTTTTCCGGGGGGACCACGAAGAGCGAACTCTCCCATCACCCGCTCTGAGCCCACGTCTTCATCGACGATCATCACACGGCGCCCATCACACGGTGCCGAGCAGGGCCATCCTCCCTGCTCCACACGCCTGTGCTGGCCCCTCCCCTGCAGCCCTGCGCACTGCCGGACGCAGGTCTGAGCAGGGTCAGCCTGTGGGGCAGGGCGACCTCGGAGCAGGAGCGGGGAGCTGGGCTTCACCTCCGCACCCCTCCTTCCCCTCCACTGGCCCTGCCAGCACCCCCCCGCCCCCGCCATTCCTCCAGTGCAGGGGTGAAAGCAGCTTCCTCCTGGAGCTGCCTCACCCACCCTCACCCACCCGACTTGGCCCGTGGACGCTGCTCATCCCCCACGCCCCACCTCCTCCTCGACTCCCTGGCGTGTTTTCCGGCAGAAGGACACCGTCTTCCCTGCCGTCGCCATCACAGTCCCGGGATCTTGTGCAAAGGCTCACTCAGGAGCACTGTTAGGGCAGAGAGTGTCCCTCACTCGTGTCTGTACAGAAGCACTACGTGGTGCCAGAACTCAGTGTGCCACCACCTAACACGTCACAAATCTGGTCCAGAAAATATTCTTTCTCCAAGGGTGGGTTTATTTCACAAGTGTAAAGCTTTATATATTATTTTATTACGTACAATAAGCAATTTTTAGCTTAAACACTTTCACATTTAAGGTGTTTTTTAAAAAAAGAGATTGTAAAAACAGACATTTTTATAAGAGCTTGCGACACAGGTTTTCCCTTAAATAGTCACATCTTAAATGCTGCTTAGGAATGGTTAAAACACTAGTGAAAAATCATTTACAATCGGCAAGGATTAAAATCTCCTAATCAGAGGAAGAGCACATTAATGACACGCCATGAATTTCACGTTATGAGTGTTTAACAGTTTAGTCAAGCATTTGCAGCGACACACGCCATGGTCACAACTGTCACGGCAGCTGCACAGGGAGTGACGGCTGCCTTGGGAAAAGCGTATTCACCAGAAACACAAGAGCAGCCTTCCAATGCTCTTTGCAAAGAATGTCTCGCTTTCAACTTAAGAGAGAAGAACAGCATTTAATTACTGCATCCCTGGTGGGAAAAAAAAAGGAAAAACAACGTCATAATCTCAGGAGCGACCTTGGAGAAAACAGTCCTGCAGAGAGACACACGCGTGGGGACGTTCCACAAGGGACCCAGGGGGCCACTGAGACACCTCCTAACTGAAACTCCGCTGAGTGTCACTGGAAATTAAGAACTGAAACTTAGCAATAATGTTTTAACGTCTGAAACGGCATTTAGGAAATCTTTTCCAGCATATGTGCTGATCTTAATATAAAGAAACAAATATAAATGCCAAAAATAACCTAACAAAAAAAATCAGTTTTTAAAATAACACACTGGGGGCGCCTGGGTGGCTCAGTCGGTTAAGCGTCCGACTTCGGCTCAGGTCATGATCTCCTGGTCTGTGAGCTCGATCCCCACACCGGGCTCTGTGCTGACAGCTCAGAGCCTGGCGCCTGCTTCGGATTCTGTGTCTCCCTCTCTCCATGCACTTCCCCCACTAGTGCTCTGTTTCTCTCAAAAATAAATAAAAACACTTTAAATAAATAAATAAATAAAAAATAAACTGGTTTTTAAAAAGCAAAACGTTTATAACGAATCCTCCGAATTCAAAAAAAATAATTACAACAAATTCACGTGACTTTGTTCGCCTTTCACATTTCCTTTCCAAAACAGTTTAAACTATGACTTGGTACTTTCATTCATTTGAAATCACTGGTCGGGAGAACATGAGACTTCTGATTCCGAGGCTAGGAGTCTGAGCCCCACGCTCGGTGTAGAGATTACGTTGTTTTAAAAACCTGAACTAAATAAAAAATTAATGGAAGCACGCACCAAGGAACTGGAGATACTGGAGATATGCGAGCACATTCCATATGCTGCCCTCGAAGGCAGGGGTTAGCCGCTTTCTAGGAGCCTTACCGTGGCTCTGAGCTCAGTCTTACAGGGGTGGGTGTCATTTCTAGGTGACCTGTCCCCTTGCTGAGACGGCATGAGATCTCCCGGCTGAGGTCCCGAGGACAGTGAGTTCCCTGCAGTCGCCCCCTCCCCCTCGCCCCCCGTGCCCCCCGCAAGCCTGCCCAGCTGGCTGACCCCCGTCTGCCTTTCCTCCGTGTAAGCACTCATCAGAAAGAATCGTGCATTTGAAATGAATGAAAATAGAATTTCTACCACTTCCTTCCTTGTTCACATCAGGCACACAATTTTGCTGTTTTTCACATGTAACCTGTTCCCAAATCTCACAGAGGAGCCAAGTTGTGCGTCAACAGTACTTTCCCGAACCGGCCAGGTGTAAGATTATACTCAGTTGTTTCCCCCCACAACTAAATTAGTACCTTTCTCTGAAAAAAAAAATAGAAGAAAATGGTAGTTACTCCTGACACATAAAATAAATAGGTTTCTACGGGCTTAAACACTGATGTGTCAGACCTCAGTTTCTCACTAACCTCCTGGTTTTGTTTTGTTCTGTTTTGTTTTTTTAATGTAGAATTTGTTTTACTGGCATCTCTCCATCCCATTTACTGAGTATTTGCAGTCACGGAAGGATCAGGAATCTCTTGTCAAAATTTCCCAACTGCAAATATTTAGTTGGTAAAAACAGGAGTAAATTCCAACCTGTCTGCTCCACATGTTCCAAATGGTTTTGCTCTTATACAGCAAACTTCTGTTCGTCTTATTTAAAAAGTAATGGGGGGGGGGGAGGAAATCAAAAAACAGCCTTTTGCATCGTATTTGAAGGTGCGTGTCCTAAAAGTCACGAATCTGTGTAAAGCTGAGCAGAGGACCAGAAACGACTAGATGGAGGTCGAACGGTCTCACCTTGCGTACGGGATGTAGGACAGGCTATACCTGCAAGGGAAAGTCACAGATGCTGAGCTGATCAACACCCAGGCCGCGTTCCGACACGCGTTCCGACCCGGCTCGAGTTAAGGCTGCGCGGTACTGTGCCATCTTCCTCAGAATACGGCCCGGACCGGCAACAGCAGCTTCGGGCACTTGCTACACATGCAAACAACTGTCCCCCCACCCCAAACACACACAAGAAACTCCGTGTGTGCAGGATCAGTCTGTGGGACGCGGACGCCCGCCACAGTCCAGGCCTGGGGTAGTAAGCGGGTTATCCTTTTTATTCTTTTCCATCAAAAACTGTCAAGTGAGAATCAACGGCATCGTCCTTCAGGGATAAACCTGTCATCACATACGGATGATGCAATGAAATGCGACCTATGACAGAGAAAGGCCAAGGCATGGGACTCAAATCCACCCACGGTCCCTGAAAAAGAGCGACACGTGCAGAGGAGCGCACATAACACCCGCCGATGCCGCGTCTCTCGGCGAGACAGGAATGGGGCGAAAGGACAGACTGATGTCACGTCCGGGAGGCTGGAAGCCGTGAGCTCCGGCACGGTGGCCCGACCCCTGCAGGGGGCGAACGAACTCCGCTCCGAGGAAGGAAAACACTCCCGCGGGCGCTGGTCTGTGGAAAACACGGAGGCGCGTGCGGAGGAGCGCACCCAACCCGATCACTCGCTCACAGCCCGGAGCAGAGGCTGCCCGGAGGAGGGGGAGCAGGTGGTCGGGAGGAAGGGGCACCCCAGGTCGGGGGGGGCAGTGCAGCTGACTGCGTGGGACCTCGTGGCTTTGCACCTGCTGGGGCCGCTTTAACGTGCACTTTTTGTTTCAATAAATACAGAGGGAAGTTTCTGTTGGAGACCTGCAACATTCGGAAAAACCCAGCGGACGAGCGAGGCAGCCTCTCGTCCCAGAAGGATCCAAGCAACGGGTGTTACCGTAAGACTACGGTGTGGAACACGTCCGGAAAAAACGAATCAATCACCTGTCCCTGGAACCGGTGGAGGTCAGTTCCGGGGCACAGGTCGTACACAGAGCCTTGATGCGGGGGGTGCGGGGGGCCTGATGCCTAAGGTCACCTGCATTCGCTGATGACGCAGACGGGACAGCGCCCGCTGCACACCCAGCGCCGCGGTCAGCAGAGTCAGCTCCCCCTCGCACTTGCTGGGCAGCGTGGTGCGGAGACAACAGGGCGCCAGTGCCCCACCCCAGGCCCTACCCGCCACCCACCTCACGCCCAGGGGCTCGTCCGGTGTCACCCACATGTGCTATCGCCTCCCCTCCTCATAGCAGCAGGAAGTGAGTGCATCGTTGTGTAACTGTGTCACTACACCCCCCCCCCGTGTGACCCCGCCACTGAGCTACGCGTAGGTCTCACGGGGTCTCACTCATGTGACCTCTTGGGAGGTCTGTCCCCTCCAGGGCACGTGCTTCTAACCATCACACGAAAGGCTAGACGGTCCCAGGCTCAAAGACTCCGAACGAATGCTTATCGCCACTTAGGGCATTTGAACCTTCTGATCAGTGTCAGTGAGACTTACCAGGTCATGGACAAGAACTGCAGCACGCAGAACAGCAAGGCCAGTCCCCGCTTGAGCCACTGACAACAGCAAACAGACACACAACACGTTCACGACTGTTACAAACATTTCTCCCACACGGGTGCAATCCCTCCCCTTCCAACTGCTGACAGTTTCACGGACGTTAGGTTTTCCTGGGACAAATTTAAGATTCAGCAGATCGGAAATGTAAATCTCCGCGAAGGACCTTTCCTTTCTCAAGGTCTCCGCATCCATTCAGACGCTGAGACCCGGGGCACCGAGTAAGTGTCCCCGTACCTGTGCGGAGGCCGCAGACACGGTGCTTTTGGCCAGCTCCCTGAGTCAACGCCAACTTTCCTAAACTCAGTCCCGAAAAGCCCACGGAGCTATCCGAGCACTAGCCTACGTGGGGCTGACATACTTTATTCCTTTCTCTCTTGCTCCTGGAATTATTTTTTGAAGAAAAAAATGTATTTTATTGTGATCTTCTAGAATAATGTAAAATTAACAGTTTCTGTTTTAAAATGGCCTATTTTTAGAGTTCCTTGTCCATTTTTATTTTTGCTTACTTCCTTATTTTTAATTTACTGCCTATAAATATATAGGCTGTTAGACCATTCCAAAACCAAAAATCAACGTTCCATACAGATATGCAAACACTGTTTAAGAACATTCTTTTAGGGGTGCCTGGGGGGGCTCAGTCAGTTAAGCGTCACTTCGGCTCAGGTCATGACCTCACGGTCCGTGAGTTCGAGCCCCGCGTCGGGCTCTGTGCTGACAGTTAGGAGCCTGGAGCTGCTTCAGATTCTGTGTCTCCCTTTATGCCCCTCCTTCGCTCACGCTCGCTCTCTCTCAAAAATAAACATTAAACAATTTTAAGAAAAAAAGAATATTCTTTTAGTCATCGAGAAATGAGTTGTCGGGGCACCTGGGTGGCTCAGTTGAGTGTCCAACTTTGGCTCACGTCATGATCCCCCAGTTTGTGGGTTCAGGCCCCGCGATGGGCTCTGTGCTGATGGCTAGAGCCTGGAGCCTGCCTTGGATTCTGTCTCCCTCTCTGCTCAGAGCACCAATGAGCGCGCTGAACTTTAGGCTAATGAAGAGCTGTTCATCTTAACAGTAAGAGGTATGACATTGATTTAAGTTCTTTTGCCTTTTTTTTTTTTTTTTTTTAGTGATTTTGCATCTTTTTAAAAATGAATTAATTAAGGTAACCTCTGCACCCACCGTGGGAGTCAAACTCAACCCCAAGATCAAGTCGCAGGCCCTCGCAACTGAGCCAGTCAGGCGTCCCCTTTGGCCTCTTTTTGCTAATTTGTTTGGGTTTGTCTTCTTGCCCTTTCTTCTTATAGTTTGGACATCTTGTGACTTGAAACACACTCCCTTGTCAGTGGCCTCCTCCCTGCCAGCGGAGACAGCATGGCCCGGCTCGTGAGCACCGCAGACGAGAGCAGACAGACCCCCGGGAGCCCCTGGGAGCCCAGGAGCTGTCGGGGAGCTGGTGGGCGCGCCCGAGAGGCAAGCATGAACCCGCCTGTCTGTCCCAGATGGCAGAGTCTACCGCGAGTCTAACCACCAAGTTCATGTCACGATACACGATTTTAGGGACACCCAACCTCTGCAGGCTTCAGGAAGCCAGACTTTGCGCTCCTCTGGGGCGGCAGTGCGACCAGGCCGGTGAGGGGCCAGCTAGCAGAAAGCAGGCGCGGCTGACGTACTTACCCACAGAGCAGCGCACAAGGTAAGTACGAAACACAACTACAGGAAAGAAAAAATTGCAAAGGTGAGTCCTTTCAGAACCTTTAAAAAAAATTCGTAAACTGATCTGCATTCGTTTGCATGCGTGGGTGATAAAACTACGGGGCAGAATCGGTGATGCAGCCAAGTCCAGCTGCGGCCCGCACTCCGGGCCAAGTTTACCCCACCCTCGCGTCCACGGCCGCAGTGAGCCTGGGCAAGCTGCAGCCCCGAGTGAATCAGCCGCTCGTCAAATCAACAGAAAGGACGTCTGAGGAATGATTCAGTGATTTCAGCTGTTTTTTTAAATTAATTTTAAATTTTTTTAATTCTGGTACCATCAACGGCCACTGTTCTATTAGTTTCAGGTGTCCAACAGAGTGATCCGCCCCTTCTGCACGGGACTCCGTGCTCGTCGGGACGCCCGTCCTCACAACACAGGACAAGACCTGTTCTTACGAGCGCTGTGTTAGCGTCTGGTAACAGAGTGTCGCCAACATGGTGCTTAGTACGACCGGGAACACCCCGTAATTCTGCTTTACCTGACTTTACGTGAGGAATCTACTGTCGTGACTTCCACGCGGAAGGTGACATCACCGCTGCACATCCCTGGGCCCCCCAAGGGGCAGGTGACAGCAACAGTGACAAGCAGGAGGCTGGGGGACAGAGAGCCCTAGGCTCTGAGGCCTCGAGTGTGACCTCAGTAATCTCGTCTTGAAAGCGAGGACGGCGTGTACCCAGCGGTTCTGACGGGCTCCGGCCATGACCGAGTCAGAACTGGTCTGTGACGTGCCCGAGGCGGGGGCCGGCCCTGAGGACACGCCGCGCGAGTGGCCGTACGAGTGCCCGGGCACTATCAGGCACCATCTTACGTGAGCAGCAAACGAGACCACACAGAACACTCGGCTGGAAACACTGACTCAAGTCATCACCGAAGTTGTGTCGTGTGAATATTTAATGGTCTCTTTTGGGAAACAGTCTCTGTCTCTACATGTTTGCACAGCCGTCTCGAGTTTACGCTTATTCGCGTGAGGTAGATATGACTAGGGTGGGATCCAGGAGACCCAATGTAAAGTCAGTCCCCAAAAAATCCTGGTAAAATACAAATTTCTCACGGTCTTACAGCGTGAGATGACTTTTTATTAACCTAGACAAAGTTGAATATTAGGCATGCTACACATGCTAATCCACAAAATTCTAACTGGAAAAATCGGAAATAGAGTAATAAACTATGATGACGATGAAAACCGACACGAATGAGAAGTTAGTCTAAAAAGGATTCTCCTCTGGTACAGAGGTGGGAGGAAACACCCATCACGGTCGAGAACTTTCCTTAGGGCAGATCTACCAAGATGAGCTGCGTCCGGGAGCTCACCGGCGGTTTGACCAGGACAAACCAGCCGAGGCTGACCAACCTTTACCCTTGACAACATGCCCGCAGGAGACACAGACGAGCACACTGGCCGCCGGGGACTCAGGGAAGACAGGGACACTTGGGTTCCTCGGCCCGGGACACCCATAGCGTCAGCCAAGAACCCAAAATGTGTGACGTGGAAAGGGCTTCTAACCACAAGCCCCGCCCTCGCCGGGCTCGAAGATCCAGAGAACACGACATTTCAGAGAGGCGGCCTGGCAGCCACGGAGGACAGCAGTCCGGGGACAGAGACACGGCACACTCTCAGGTGTCGCCACAGGAGCCCCGCTGTTGGGTGACAGTGACACGAGGAAGGCACCAAAGACAGATGACCGGCTACTTAAGCCAAGTGTCCCCGAGAAGACCCCAGAGACCCCAGCGAAGACCTGCATCCGAGCCCCACCCCGGGAGCGCACACACCCGGCTGGACGCTCCGCGGTGCCTGGAAATGAAATTCACCCCCTCCGATCTCCACCTCAAACACCCGGAGCTCCGATGTCAGGCATGAGCCACCGAAAGCGGGGTTTACCGAGCCGGTCCGTGTACAGTCTACCTGCTCCAAACACACAGCCCCCGGGATGTGATTCGGACATGCGTGCAGCAAGACAAACAGGTTAGTCCCGACCTAAGAGCGGGCAGTTAGCTGTAAGAGACTTCCAGAAGCTTTGATTTTCAGTATGTACTTACGAGCATGATAATTGTTGCAAGCAATCTTGTGGTTTCAAACATTTTCTTCAGCTGCTTCATGGGTCCCATTAAGAAACACGTACTATTTGAAACAAACAGGAGAACTAAGAGATGAATCTATGGTTTGTCTGGTCATATAAACAAAACTGCTTTTAAAAAAGATATCCCATGGGGCGCCTGGGGGGCTCAAGCCTCCGACTTCATCTCAGGTCATGATCTCATGGTCCATGAGTTCGAGCCCCGCATCGGGCTCTCTGCTGACAGCGCAGAGCCTGGAGCCTGCTTCAGATTCTGTGTCTCCCTCTCTCTCTCTGTCACTCCCCTGCTCATGCTCTGTCTCTCTCTGTCTCTCAAAAATGAATAAATAATAAAAAAATTTTTTTTAAAAACACCAAAAACAACAAAAAGATATCCCATGTTGATTTACTAATAAAAATCTCTCACTAAATCGCTTGTATTTTTCTTTATTATTATTAAAACTTTTTTTAAAAACCTTGATATTTTGTTTATTGACTCTAAGTAAGCTCTCGGCCCAACGTGGGGCCTGAACTCACGACCCTGAGATCAAGAGTCCCACACTCTACCCACTGAGCCAGCCGGGCGCCCCAAAAGGAAACTTTAATCTAGTTTCCTACGACACATACAAATGCCTTTCTACAAACTATTCACGGGGCTGCTCCACAGCGGCCGGTGAAGGGACGGCGCAAGCGATCCCGAACTCGCAGGAGGTGATCTGCTTCCAATCCGCGCCTGCTCGGTCACTGCGCTTCCTCACCCCTGCGCCTGACAGACCAGAACAATGAACGACCTCCGGCCGCCGGTCAGTTTCGAGCCCCCGACAGCGGCGACACGCATGCTTGCTGAGCAGGGCTCTGCTCAGACCGCGGCCTGGCGGAGAGGCGCCGTAGGGCCGGGCCCAGGAAAGCCGCTGAGCTCGGCCTGGGCTCACGCAGGTGCACGGGCTCCCTCGGATCCAGAAACTTCCGGAGGGGACAGAAGATCACCTCTGAAAGCTAAACGCGTACAAATGCAGAAGTCCTGTGTCTGACGCCCACTTCAACAGACCTCAGGGCACCCAACACGCACCCGCGATCCTCAGGAGTCCCGCACGCCCACTGCAAGCCGCTACTGGGCGCGCCGCGGCTCGTCACCACTAGGGCAGTGACTCCGGGCGGCCGCTGGCCGGTCCTTTCTGTCACTGAGACAAGGCTTCGCAAGCAGGGACCGGGGCTCTGGGGGACTGTGTGGTAGGAAGTCCACCCGGTCCCCTTACTGGGCACAGCCCCAGGGTGGGGACTCGCCCTCCGGGCATGCATCAACCAGCTACAAGGCGGGGGTGACAGCGGTGCCCACTACACACCCTGGGGTCACAGACACAAACATTGACACGTGCCCCAAACGCCGGCTCCCCCTGCACCCCC
>CM053577.1:2727540-2764151 GCA_028646485.1 Cryptoprocta ferox | reverse complement strand
CAGCTCCCAGCTCTGCAGCCGCAGCTCCCAGCACTGCAGCCCCAGCTCCCCGCACTGCAGCCCCAGCTCCCAGCTCTGCAGCCACAGCTCCCAGCACTGCAGCCCCAGCTCCCAGCTCTGCAGCCCCAGCTCCCAGCTCTGCAGCCGCAGCTCCCAGCACTGCAGCCCCAGCTCCCAGCTCTGCAGCCGCAGCTCCCCGCACTGCAGCCCCAGCTCCCAGCTCTGCAGCCACAGCTCCCAGCACTGCAGCCCCAGATCCCAGCTCTGCAGCCCCAGTGTCAAGCACTGCTGGCCTGACACCCACCACGGCAGCTCCAGCCTCCTGGGCTGCAGCCCCGGCGTCCAGTGCTACAGACCCGATGTCCAGTACTGCAGCCCCAGCACCCAGTACTGCAGACCAACGTCAAGTGCAGCAGCCCCAACATCCCGTGCAACAAATGTGATGTTCAGGCCTGACACCAGGAGGAGAATACTGGGGGCCATGTCAGGAGTGCTGACAGGGGTTCACTTCTGAAGCGGACGTCTCCTTACTAAGGGTGAAGTGCCTGAAACCTGTGCACTTGTGAGGGCAGGCTTTGGGGCAGCCGGTTCTGCGTTCTGACCGCCAGGGGGCGACGGGCGTCAGCTCTCGCCCAGCTCGATCTCAACACAGAGCACCGACTTTTCAAGGTTAAATGAGAACAGACAGACTTCAGATCATCTCAGGTGAAACAGCAGAGGCTGCCTTCTCCCTTTTTGTTTGTGAGAGGTACTGATGTACTCACTTTGTCTTCCAACTAGGAATTTGAAAGTGTGAAGCCCTACTCAGAGGAGGAATCGCTAATCCAACCCATCTTTCGGGTGTTGCATAAATACTGCAAACCTCGAGACAACTGTTGACTGTTGTCTGGTTGGTCCTGGGAGAATGAGCGCCAGCAAACAAGGAAGTAGCTTTTTTTCCCCTTCACCATGGATATTTTAAAGAGAGATTAAAAATTAGGGCCGCCCGTACAACATGAATGTCAGAGTATCTCAGAGTTTTCCACGAATATAGTACTCTAAGGTCACCAATGGATAGGTTTTGCTTTTCAGTTTGGTAAGACCATAAAGAAAACGTCCGTTACTTTGTTTTGTTACATCACCCAGATTCCTAAGAGCTGACAGTTAAATTTTTTTAAACATTTATTTATTTTTGAGAGACAGAGAGAGACAGATCATGAGCAGAGGAGGGGCAGAGACAGGGACACACAGAATCGGAAGCAGGCTGAGCTGTCAGCACAGAGCCTGACGCGGGGCTCGAACCCACAGACTGTGAGATCATGACCTGAGCCGAAGTCGGACACTCAACCAACTGAGCCCCCCCAGGCGCCCCTGACAGTTAAAAGGTGGACCCCTGAACACTTCTATTATCCACGCTACTGCCTGGATAGAGGCAGTAGAGATTTTGTCTAATCTCAAGTAGATAAATACGGGTATTATTAGTCCCCTAAAAAAGCAGATCATCTACTGCTCTGATAAAACAGTCCAATGCTCAGCATTTTGGGGGCAGAAAATACTTCTATTTGGCCTATTTCTACTCAAGTGTGAGATTTTATCTTTCTGCCCTTCATTTTAAAAGATCTGTACATTCTTCAGAGTCTTCCGTTCGAAGTATAGTAACTTTCGTTTTCCACAGGCAAAAAGAGGGAATAAAGTGATACCGCTGGTAGTGGAGAGAAAGCTCTCCGAGGATGCGTGGGGTTGAACCGTGTAAAACTGGCAATGTCCAACCACGCGTGACCTAAAAAGGATGATTTCCTGTGTTCCGACCTGTGGTGGGGCGTGAGAAGTGTGACTTGGGAAATAACACTGAAGGTTTAAGTGTGGTTTGGGCTTTTTCACTTCTTGTGCCTCGTCCGCCAAGCTCAGTTTCCTGAAACATAACGCACTAAGTTAAGTTGAAAGTACAAGCCTTAAAAGACGCCGTAGGCTGATGAGTGTGGGCTCCGAAGCCAGGCTGCCAGGGTTAGAGTCCCCGCTCCCCCGTTTTGTTACTTCGGGGTATTGAGCCAGCACCTCAAACCCTTTCACTTCCTCAGGTGTGGAAGTCAAGGCGCTAAGAGCCCCTCCCTGGCAGGGTTGTTAAAAGGATTAAATAAAAGAATGCCGCCCTGACCCTCATTTCTCAGGGTTCCAGACTTGCAAATTCGCCTACTTGCGGATGTTCATCTGTGGCCCCAGAATCGATGCCCGCAAGCGTTTTCATGTCACTGAAGGACACGTGCAGAACAGTGAAAAATCGGAGGGCCCTGGGGCGCGTGGGCCCGGCGCAGGGGGAGCGCGAGCCTGCCTGTGGCAGCCCCCGCCGTACACGGGTGCGGCTTCTCGTCATGGAACAGGAGGCACACGCAGGTGCCATGTTTTTCACGGTTGTGCGCGGCCCCCAAGCCTAGCGCTAAGTGCCGCCTCGTGTCCCAGCCCACCGGGGGGGCTGGACGGACAGTGGTCTCCACAGCTGAAACCAGCCTCCGCCCCTCCGCCTCCTCCCTCTCTTCACCTGACCACAAGAAAGCAAGAGCGAGCGGGAGCGAGCGGGGCGAAGACCAGGCCAGAGAGCAGCGCCTCGGTCTCTGAGACACGGGTCTCCCTGCGCGGGGTGGGAGTGGGCCCTGGCAGCTGGAGACTGGTCCTCTCCGCCCGCCCAGCCTCCCCTCTCCATCCCGTGCGGGAACTCTGCCCCCCCAGGGACGCCGTGCACAAACCACCACCCCCTGTTCCCACTGATGTGGGCTCGGTTCCCAGAGGGCTTCTTAGGACAGGAGCACCATAAAGGGGTGTGGGGACCTCTCCCCAGTGGCAGCATGTTAAGCATGTTGAAAGAAGATACTTTAGAACGTTTAAAATGTCCCATTCCCATCTCTGAGACTTCACAAAGCACTTGGCAGGAAGTACTGAATGTGTCCAACACCCTTAAGTGTTCAGGCGGGAAATCACACTTGAAATTCTAAGCGCTGAGCAGTTAGAAGCAGCTTAGAAAGAGCGCAGAACCCACCAGTCTGCGAAAGATCTCCTAGCGTTCAATCACTGGTCTTTTACTCTCTCTCTCATGAGCTCCTTCCCACCACTTCTCTGGACGTGGTAGCAAATCCTCACACCAGTGGTAACATCGAGGCTTCCTTAAGGACTGAGGCCCGAGAGTGCTCTGTGCAGGAAGGAAGTTAGTCACCCAGGAGCAGGGCTGTTGCTATTGTTGTGTGAGTGCTCAGAGCAGAAGGGGCTGGGGCAGAGGGGAGTTGGCGGGGAGGCCTGGCCAGAGGGGAGCACCAGGGGTGGAGGGTGGGGGCTGGGGCAGAGGGGAGTGTGGGGTGGGGGCTGGGGAGCTTGGACCAGAGGGAGCACCAGGGGTGAGGGGTGGGGGATGGGGGCAGGACGTCCACAGACTGCAGTCACCGCTTACAAGG
Organism: Cryptoprocta ferox; assembly: GCA_028646485.1. NCBI lineage: Eukaryota > Metazoa > Chordata > Mammalia > Carnivora > Eupleridae > Cryptoprocta > Cryptoprocta ferox. The sequence continues at coordinate 2,760,732 of CM053577.1, read as the reverse complement.
GACACGTCTGAGCCGAGAAGAGAGGAGACACGAGGTGGGAAAAACAGCCTGAAACCTATGCTCCCTGGTTTTGTCCAAAGAGACCTCGATTCTCCCGGTGGCATTTCCCAGCTCGGCCCTGACAGCCTCCTAGAAACGAAGCGAGCTGTCCCGGCCACCGCCGCAGGGACGGGGCAGGTGCCTGGCCGCAGAGCGGCAGCCGCATCCCCACGCCTCCACAGGGCCAGCAAGGAGAAGGCAGGCGTGGGGGGAGCAAGCCCTGCGTCTGACAAGCTGATCCCCGAGTGGCCAGTGTCACCCCTGGCTGGCACTGCAGTCCCACCCCACCCACGGCCACTGTCCGGGCGCTGGCTGGCGAGGGCCTTTTCTTCACTCCTTTTGCTTTTTTCAGTGCGGAGGTCCTTTTAAGTCTGTTCATGTCACTCCTCTGCTTAAAGACCTTCAACAACTCTCTGTGTTTTTAGAATAAAGGCCACAGTGATCATCATAAAAGACATAAGTCTGGCGCACCTGCGCGGTGGCTCGGTGGGTTAAGCCTCTGACTCCTGGTTTCGGCTCAGGTCATGATCTCAGGGTCCCTGAGTTCAAGCCCCACGTCCCGGAAGGGGGAAGTTCCTGGGAAGGCACTCGGCACATTTGAAACAGAAAGTTGTGAGTGTTACGTTTGTTCAGCTGATATGTGCAGCGCGAGGGGGACAAGGCAGGGCGGGGAGGTGGGAAGGAGGTGAGGAGGTGACCGGACGGTTATCTTTGATCGGCTCTCGGAACAAACGCCTCCCGGTGCAGCTCACGCCGCGGGAATCCCTATCGCACAGCTCTGCAGGCTGCAAGTCCAAGATCGTCACCTGCTCCCTGTGTCCTCTCCCTCCTTTTGTAAAGACATCGGTTCCCTCTCGAGGGCGCCACTGCCAGGACCTCATCTAACCCTAATCTCCCCACGTTGCACTGGGGGTAGGGCCTCGGCGTAGCAAGTTCGGAGGGACAGGAATGTTCAGTCCCCAGCAAGCATGGGAAGGATCCAGGATGGTAACTTCGGAAAGACGGGGAGCCACTGAGTTTGTCACACCAAATGTGAATGTGACACATCAGATTTGCAATTTATTTATTTATCTTTTAAGTGGGCTCCACACCCAGCGTGGAGCCCAACACGGGGGCCCGATCCCACACCCCCGAGATCGGAGAGCTGGATTCACACCCCGAAGCCGCGCTGTGTGGCTGGCGTGACACGCTGGTTCCCCTCTGTGTCCGCTCTCCGCGTGTGGAAGGGGGGCGCGTGACGTGTAAAGCGCTGAGAGCACCTTGCGTGCTACGTGGACGATCGTCATTACGAGGCCGTCATTTTGGGAGTAGCTCATCTTTGTCCCCCAGGAGGTCTCCTTTCAAAGCAGTTTTAGTTTTGCAGAAACGTTGCAAAGGTCAGTAGACTTTGCTGATGCCGTTCCCCCATTTCCTCATGTGAACCTCTTACGAAACCCGACCGCAGGGCCCCGAGCCAGGCTGGTAAGGCAGATGCAGCACCGTTCCTACTCTGCGGGCCTGGCGCCCTTCTGCCCGCGCTGGCCGGGGCGCGACCCAGGTCCGCCTCTGCCCGGCCCGTATCTGCAGCCCGGGCCAGCCTCACAGGCCCTTTCACATCCTTCAGGCGCCGGGCATTAGTGGCCAGTGATTTCGTTCACACCCCTTGTCTGGGGTAAATCGCATACTTCCTTCTGATTCAGCTGAGGTGGTGTCTTTCGGCAGGAGTTCCGCATCCCATCGGGAAGCGCGTGGGGCGCAGAGATCCCGGCACAGATACTGCTGACCCGGATCCCTGGGGCCAGAGTCCCCTCGCTGTAGCTTCGCCACTTTCCCCTCTGAGACTGATGTGCACCCGAGAGGACACGTCCTGACCCTGCGGGTGTCGTGTCTCGGGGAGTTGACCATCACTGATGATTCTGGCCTACGCCCACTGCGACTGTGGCGCTGCCTGCCAGAAACCTCGGTCACCCGCTCAATATTCGACTTGTGACGGGGGCGCCCGGGGGGCTCAGTCGGTTGAGCGTCCGACTTCGGCTCAGGTCATGATGTCACAGTTCGTGGGTTCGAGCCCCACGTCAGGATCTGTGCTGACAGCTCGGAGCCTGGAGCTGCTTCGGATTCTGTGTCTCCCTCTCTCTGCCCCTCCACCACTCATGCTCTCTCTCTCAAAAATAAATAATCATCAAAAAACTTTAAAAAATTTATCTTGTGGCCTCTGTTATAAGGAAGAGCCGTCCCTCCTTCCCCATGAATTCATCCATACGTGTGTGTGTTCACTTATTCATTCATTTGGTTGGTTATTCAGGTAGAGGACTGTGGACTTCTGGGTCTTTATTTTACTCTGTGAGTTCGTAATTGCTGTCAGTACGGGTTTGGTCGCTCAGATTTTCCCGGACCGGGAGCTCTGCAAGCCGCTCTCGTGTTCCTTCAACACGCCCTCATCATTTTCAGAGCACTTCCTCCATTTCCGGCACCGTAAGCCGTGCCGGACGCATCCTGTGTCCCCACCCTACGTGGGGTCTGCCGTTTACCAGGGAGCCCCGGTGCCTTTTACTGGAAATTCGTATTTATAAACAGATGTCTGGCCGAGCTCTAGGTGTGCATGTTACTCCTGGGCTTCCCAGCCTCTGGGCCCCCTGAGCAGGGAGAGTGCGGGAATTAGGTACGTGTGTGTGTATTACATTTATGTGCATAATAATACGTGATATATACATAAATTATATGTATGGATAGGTATACAGTCACTTTCGTATATCTCCCACTTTGCCTTATTTGCGTCAACTTTTTCTGAAAGTAAGAAACCACGGTATATGTAGGATTTGCTAGATTTAACGTCGCGTAGTTTAGCCTCTCTTGCCCCCACTGTTGTGGAAAACACATTTCCTGATGAGGGTCTAGTATTTGCCTGTAGGTCTTTTTGTCTACGTGCGGTCGGTACACCGTGTTCCAAACTGATCCAGGTGAGTTATTGTCTGCCCTCGCCATCATGCCGTCATGTGGTTGGTCCATGCACACACGGGGTCAGTTGGTGCGGCCGATCCCGTTGGGGTCCCCCACAGCCCGGCTGATTTGAAGTATTTATTTTGGGGAGAGGTCTGCGAGGACTACACCCAAACACACTCCGCCTCTTTTCCTCCATCCGTCCGCCTCCTGCTGCCCACCCCACCCCCAGCCACCCCCTGGAGGGAGGTCACCTCATTAATTCGTGGTTTGTGCTTCTTGTATTTCTTTTACAGAAAAGATCAGCTGCGTGCGTCCTCTCCCACACACACCCCTTCCTTCTGACATGAGGGTGGGGTGCAAGGGTTTCTTCACTTGACAATATATCCTGAAATCAGACCATATCAGTTCTTAGAGACTTTTCCCTCATTTAATTTTTTCATGTTTATTTATTTTTGAGAGAAAGAGGGACAGAGAGTGAGTGGGGGGAGGGGCAGAGAGAGAGGGAAACGCAGAATCAGAAGCAGCTCCAGGCTCCGAGCTGTCAGCCCAGAGCCCGACGCGGGGATTGAACTCACAAGCCATGAGATCATGACCTGAGCCAAGATGGGACGCTTAACTGACTGAGCCACCCGGGTGCCCCATTAAAAAAAATTTTTTTTAATGTTTATTTATTTTTGAAAGACAGAGAGAGAGAGAGAGAGAGAGAGAGAGAGAGCAAGCAGGGGAGGAGCAGAGAGAGAGGGAGACACAGAATCCTAAGCAGCTCCAGGCTCTGGTATCAGCACAGAGCCCGACGCGGGGCTCGAACTCACAAACTGTGATACAATGACCTGAGCCGAAGTCAGACGTTTAACCAACTGAGCCACCCAGGCGCCCCTCTCCGTCTCTCTCTCTCTCTCCCTCTCTCTCTCTCTCTCTCTTACAACAACCGAATACTACATTATGTTCCGAGGATTTCTCAATGACTACTACCCTTGCTGTCATTTTTCAGTAAAAAACAATGCTGTGATGATTAACCTAATGCACAAATATACATAACTTGTAATTGGTGGAGTTGTAAATTGTGTACTGCTGGGTAACAAATGCCTCCGAACGTGACAGCTTAAAGCAGCAAACATTGACCGTCTCAGGGCATCTGAGGTCGGGAGTCTGTGAGCAGCGTGGCACGGCCACTGGCTCAGGGTCTCCCCTGCGAGGCTGCAGGCAGGCCAGGGGCAGGGCCGCGGTCTCACCCGAAGGCTCGGCTGAGGGAGGACCACCCGTCAGGCCGCGCCGGCAGGAGGCAATGCCTCACCGGCTGTCCGGCTACAGGCCTCAGGCCCTGGCTGTCTAGAGCCCGACGGTCCCCTCCGCTCCCCGGTCGTCTGTCCACAGAGCCCTTGTGGTGGGTGCAGTCTGTCCTGCTGTGATCCTGTAAAGGACTTTCCCCAGCTCTCCGATCACCCTGAATTCCGTGTCTCTGTAACGACCTCCTGGATTTGTTTCTTTTCTGATCCGAGTTCTTCCTTCCAGAGCATTTCATCGTGTGGCAATTTTTTGAGGCTTTCTGTGAGTGAGAAAATGCATATTATCCTCCACATCTGAATACCAATTTGGATAACATTCTAACATTCAGAGTTTTTCTTCTAATATGTTACAAGCATTATACCTTTATCTTCACATTCATCAATCTTTTAGTCCTTGGTAGGTAGAGTGAAGAAATAATTTGTCATTTAACCAGGACACTTTTGAGAGCAAGGGGACGTGACTAACAATTAAGCTTGGACGGTAGGTGTAAACCGGGAAGGTCGTAGGTAAGTGAAGACACACGGTTTATTTATGTCTAGGCTTGTTTAGTCATCCTATTTATAGATGATTTATTCTTTTCCTCTGGAAGTTTGTAGAATTTTCTTTTTGCGTTTGACACTCTTGGGCTTTGCTATAACACTCCTATGTGGTTTTTTTCCTGCTGTCCCTGCTGGGCCTTCTCTGAACTCTGTACACTTGAGCCACTTCCCCCCTCCCTTCCCCCCATCTACGTTCCAGTGACTCCTGCCCCAATCTCTCAGACTTTTATTGTCGTCTAATGCGGAGGCCCACTTCTCTGGCCAACAGGCGCCATTCAATCCATTTGAGATTTATCGCTGCAAATTTTAAGGAGGCATCTGTCTCAGCCTCCAGCTCCGGTACCTCATAATCTTTGAGTGCTTGCGGGAGCTAAGGCACGGATCAAAGTCTCTGGGCCTGATCCTCTGGTCTTCCCTCAGAAGACATTGCGTTCTCGTCATCGTAAAAGATACTTCCCGATGCCCATGGCCTCTGCTAATTTCTCGTCAGGGAGGGTGGACACGAGGAGGAAGAAGTCGTGTTCCTGTGTGGGGTCCGTTAGAGTCCTTAATTGCAAACAGAACGTACTCTGACCAGTGTGAGCAGAAGAGGATTCACTACAGGCTGTGAGGTCAGTCACAGGATTGTGCAGACAGGAGGAGCGTTGAGATGGTGCGTGTGTCCAGCACGTGACCTGCGGGGACAGGGCGGACGACAGAGCCGCCCCCGGAGTCTGAGCCAGCTCCTTGGCCGGGGCACCTGTGGTTCTCAGGCGGGGGCTGCACGGGGCAGCCAGGCCATATTCTAGGAGAGCCCTCCTCGGGGACACTCGCCCCCAGAGGGAAGCAGAGGGAGCGCCCTGCTGGCACCTGATTGGCCACCTGATCGGACAGAGCCGATCAACAGGAAGTTTGGGGACTTCCAAAAATACGTGAAGGCTGTTTGAACCCTTATGGGCTGGGTTTATGACAAACATTCGCTCGCCACGATCCCCCAGGGACCTGCCATCCAACCAGAGTTTTCAGAACTGCCTGCTGGCTGGGTGACCCCGATATACCCAAGATGCGCCCACGCCTGCGACAGCAACACGGACAAGCAGTTCCCTTGGCGGCTTGTCTAAGGCCCCTTTCCGGAGGAAAAGGAAGACTTTTAAGTTTTAAATGAAATTTGCAGGGGCACCTGGGCGGCTCGGTCGGTTGAGCATCCGATGTCGGCTCCGGTCAGGACCCTGTGGTCATGAGTTCGAGCCTCACATCGGCTCTGAGTGCAGAGCGTACTTCTGATCCTTGGCCCCCTCTCTCTGCCCCTCCCCCGCTTGTGCTCATCCCCACATAAATATTTAAAAAACATAAATGAAATTTGCCGAGTTCTCCCTCATGTGTCCAGCATTTTCCAGACTGCTTTAAAAACGCTGTAAGCTCACCCATTTACTGAGCCCTCATCGATCCAGAGGGCTTTCAGAACTTCTGTCCAGAAAAAGCAGCTGCTAAGATCCCTTCCTTGCCCCTCAGGTGTTACGTGCCCCAGGTGCTTTTACAGATGTGCTCTGTGTAGCAACTTCTGCAAACTACAACAGCAAACTGCCAACTTATAATTCTTTTTATTTAATTTTTTAAACTATTTATTTCTGAGAGACTGAGAGAGAGACAAAGAGACAGAGAGCATGAGTAGGGGAGGGGCGGAGAGAGAGGGAGACACAGAATCCGACGCAGGTTCCAGACTGAGCTGTTAGCACAGAGCCCACCGCGGGGCTCAAACTCAAGAACTGTGAGATCAAGACCTGAGCAGAAGTGGGACGCCCAACCACCTGAGCCACCCAGGCGCCCCAAGTTACGTAATTCTTAATTAGAAAGGCTTTTAGGAGGAAGTGGAGTGTGGCTGAACTGAAATGCAGAAGAACGTGAAAGACTGGATCTGCTGACCACTCTCTTACTGTGTTTAGGGCCCGTTTTCTCGTTCTGTGCAAAGTGCCTCGGCCACGTGGGGAGGAAGGGGCCACGCGTGTCCTGGGAGTGCTCCCGGAGTCATCTGAGTGCTCTGCCCTGGGCTCGGATCAGATATGCTGCACCGGACCCCCCTGCTGCCCACGTTAGCCCTGCAGCCGCCTCGGGCTGCCCTTCCCTGGGCTGACGGCCAAGTGCGGCCGAAAGCTGTGTCACCATGAAAGACGACACATTTGGTCTTGGGTTTTTCGTTTGTATTTTTAAGTAAACAACTACAGGCCTTAAAGGGTTTCAAGTACATTCCTGCGGTCACTGTACTTGACGGGCATTTCGTGGCCCTAGAAATACATAAATAAAGCGCTCTGACATCTGTGTGAAGGGACAATTTCAGACAAACCCCGTGAGCTTGCTGTACGTCAGGTCTGAGGGATCTTAAGATTGCCGTCCATCTCCCTAGAACCTTCCAGAGCAAAGTTACGCGCAGACTCACACGCAGTCAGGAGGATGCTAGAGACAATGGTTTGGATCTACACGCTGCAAGCCGGTGGGGAAGGACCCGGCACGGTCTGTGACTGTGGGGGCCGTTTCCATGCGCGGAGCAAGGTCAGGAAGGGCACAAGGAACAATGTTCACATCGGGACGAGATTCAACAGTGAACCTGTGTGGGTAGGTGACAGCACTAGAAATAAGGTAGAAAAGGTAGAGTTGACTTGTTTGGCCAGAACTCATCGGTCGTCATGGTGACACGGCCTTTGGCCGCACTTGGCCGTCAACCAGGGGAAGGGCGGCCCGAGGCGGCTGCCGGGCTAACGTTTCACCACAGTGTCTCTGCTTCCGGCCGAGAGAGACAGAGAGATGGATCAGAGCCCAGGGCAGAGCACTCAGGCAGACGACTCCGGGAGCACAGCCTGGGCACACGTGGCCCCTTCCTCCGCACGTGGCTACCACACTCGTAGAGACTGCGTTGCTCAGATGGGTCTGTCGCCTCGAGGTGCGCTGGCAGGCTGACCCCCGATTTCCTGCACTGAGAAAACTGGCCCAAAGCTACCAGGTCCTCAGAGCTATCAGCTGCAAGAATTGCCAAAGCCTTCACCTTTAAAACAAACATAAACAATTGCAGTGAACTCGGGGCGCCTGGGGGGCTCAGCCTTGGTTAAGCATCCGACTTCGGCTCAGGTCATGATCTCACTGTTCCTGTGTTCGAGCCCCGCTTTGGGCTCTGTGCTGACAGCTCACAGTCTGGGGCCTGCTTCTGATTCTGTGTCTCCCTCTCTCTCTGCCCCTCTCCCGCTCCCGCTCCCTCTCTCAAAAATAAACATTAAATTTTTTAAAAAATAAGTTTATTCCAGTTGTAAAAGTTATACCTACTTATCTTGAAAACAAACAAAAAAATCAATAGGGAAACTTACAAACAAAAGTCACCATAAATGTGCTACCCAATGTTAATATTTCAGTAAACACCTTTCTAGTCCTTTCACCCTCCCTCTATACATCTGTCTATATTTTTACATAAACAGGATGAAATAATGTTTATCCAATAATGCTTATTGAATGAGTTACATTAAGTATTCCAGTATTGGCAAATGCATATTTTACTTCCTCACTTTTTCATGCCACCAGCCAATGTGACTAAAAATATTTCCTCTAAGGGGCGACTGCCTGGCTCATTTGGTGGAACATGATCTCAGGGTAGTAGGTTTATTTTATATTTTTTTAATGTTCATTTTTGAGAGACAGAGATACAGCATGAGCGGGGGAGGGCCAGAGAGGGAGACACAGAATCCAAAACAGGCTCCGGGCTCTGAGCTGTCAGCACAGAGCCTGATGCGAGCCTGACACGGGCTCAGACTCACAGACCACGAGACCATGACCTGAGCCAAAGTCAGATGCTTAACCGACTGAGCCCCCCAGGCCCCCCAGGGTTGCGAGTTTAAGCCCCGTGTTGGGCATAACGCTGTTTAAAAAAATGAGAAACATAAAATTAATTAAAAACAACTTTTTTCTCTACCGAGGGCTGAGAGGAGAGGAGAATGAGGAGCTATAAAAACTAAAACACCTCCTGAGATCATTATTGTACTACATGCTAACTAACTTGGATGTAAATTTAAAAATAAATAAGTAAAACACAAAAATACACACAAAAACCAAAAAGAATAAGCAAAGCTGATAAAAATACATTAAATCTATGAAAATTCATGACTCTATATTTATGCTCAAAAGAGAAAAAGCCAGAAAAAAATCACAGTAATTAATCACAAGTGAAACAACTACTGAAGCAATCCCTTAATGTCTTTTTAATTTTTTAAGTGTTTAGTTTTGAAAGAGAGAGACGGGGCTCAAATCAGGGAGAGGCAGAGAGAGAGGGAGACAGAATCGAAAGGGGCTCCAGGCTCTGAGCTGTCAGCGCAGAGCCTGACGCGGGGCTCGAACTCATGGGCCGTGAGATCATGCCTTGAGCCGCGGTCAGATGATTAACCGACTGAGCCATCCAGGCGCCCCTACTTATTTGTTGTTAAAAACTCCCTACCCACCCTCAATCCTTTACTTTTAAAATCAGGTAGGCAAGGGCACCTGGGCAGCTCAGTCGGTTAAGCATCCAACTCTTGATTTCAGTTCAGGTCATGATCTCACAGTTCATGGGATCGAGCCCCACGTGGGGTTCCATGCTGACAGTAAGGAGCCTGCTTGGGATTCTCTCTTTCTTTCCCTCCTTCAAAATAAATAAACTTAAAAAAAATCATAAAGTCAGGTGGGCAGAAGCCATGAATAGACACTTCTCCAAGAAGACATCCAGATGGCCAACCGACACGTGAAAAGATGCTCACCATCACTTCTCATCAGGGAAATGCAAATCAAAACCATGACAAGATACCACCTCACACCTGTCCCAATGGCTACAATGAATAATACAACAGGTGTTGGCGAGGATGTGGAGAAAGGGGAACCTTCTTGCATTGCTGGTGGGATGCAAATGGGTGCAGCTGCTCTGAAGAACAACACGGAGGTTCCTCAAAAAGCTAAAATAGAACTACCCTACGATCCAGCAATAGCACTACTAGGAATTTACCCAAAGGATATAAAAACTCTGATTCGAAGGGGCACACACACCGTGACATTTATAGCAGCGCTATCAACAATGGCCAAACTATGGAGAGAGCCCAAGTGTCCATCGACTGATGAATGGATAGGGAAGATGTGGTTAATACACAATGGAATACTACTGAGCCATCAGAGAGAATGCCATTTGCAACGACATGGATGGAGCTAGAGTGTATTATGCTAAGTAAAATAAAGCAGAGAAGGACAAAAACCATATGATTTCGCTCATGTGGAATTTAAGAAACACAACAGATGAACATAGGGGAAGGGAAACAATAATATAAAAATGGAGGCAAATTGTAAGAGACTCTTAAATACAGAGAACAGACTGAGGGCTGCTGGAGGGAGATGGGTGGGGGGTGGGATAGGTGGGTGAGGGGCATGGAGGACGGCACTTGTTGGGATGAGCACTGGGTGTCATATGTAAGTGATGAATCACTGGGTTCTACTCCTGAAACCAATTTCACCATATATGTTAACAAACTAGAATTTAAACAGAAACTTGAGATAAAAAAATAAAATAAGGGCGCCTGGGTGGCTCAGCCAGTAAAGCATCCGACTTCGGCTCAGGTCATGATCTCACGGTTCATGAGTTCCAGCCCCGCGTCGGGCTCTGTGCTGACAGCTCGGAGCCTGGAGCTGCTCCGGATTCTGTGTCTCCCTCTCTCTCTGCCCCTCCGCCACTCATGTTCTCTCTCTCTCTGTCCCTCTCTCTCTCAAAAATAAACATTTTAAAACACAGCCTTTGGGCTGTGTGCACCCTAGCGTTCAGGTCTGGCCCCTCCCTCCTGCTCAGCGCCGCATGCAGGAGGGAGCACTGCTGGTGGCGAACGGACAGCCCCCACAGCACGAGCCGGCCCCCAAAGTGCTAGCGGCTCCACAACGAAAATGAAGGCTACGGTGCACATGGCGCTGGGCACGTGGGAGGGGACAGATCTGAATGCTAGGGCGCGCACAGCCCCGAACGCTAGGGTGCACACGGCCCCGAACGCTAGGGTGCACACGGCCCCGAACGCTAGGGTGCACACGGCGCTGGGCACGTGGGAGGGACCAGACCTGAACGCTAGGGCGCGCACAGCCCCGAACACGGACCAAACACCACCTTCCCTGAGACTATCCTGCAAATGTCTGCGGGAGGCAAAGCCTCGCCAATCCCCAGGGCGGAAGCAGGGAGCACTGGGCTGCCCCAGGCCTCGGAGCCCTTGCTGCCAGGAAGGCCCTGAGGGCCGACAAGGATCACTTCCGAACTGGAAACCCACCTGGAGGAAGTGTCCTTTCTGCTACAGACAGTGGTCATTTGAAAGCAACCAAGAACCTTTAAAACAAAAGAACCAGAACGGAATTCTGCGCCGGAACATACTTTCTCACATGGGTGTTGATCTGGGTGACATGAGGACCCAGGTCCCCGTGGTGGAACGCCTCACACCTCATCTCGCCCGGACCCTCCCTCCATCCCCACAAGCACTGGGCTCTGTGCCGAGGGGTTGGGAGCTTCGGACCTTGAGGGGGGCAGGGACAGGCTCAGGGTCCTCTCTCGGCCCCTCCCTCCTTTCCCCAGGGTGGTGAGCCTGCGCCCCAGGGCGCCCGGCACCCCTTCCTCGGGCAGCTTCTGCGTTGTCTGCACAGACTTCCATCCCGAGCGTTCCCCTGGGTCCCTCTGCAGGTTTCTTTTTCACGTTCGTTTGTTTATTTTTGAGAGAGACAGAGGATCCCGAGCAGGCTCCACACCATCAGCACAGAGCCCGACGTGGGGCTCGAACCCACGAACCGTGAGATCGTGACCTGAGCCGAGATTCCCGTCTCACTCAGGAACGCCTGCTGGAGAGGGGCCTTGCTGGGCCCTCCGGACTCTCACGAGGTGTGGGGAGGCCCACTGAGGCAGCCTGCAGACCCATGTCATCGGGCCCCTCCTGCTTGAATGTCTGCAGGGCCTGCGCCGGGATCCCCGGGGCCCCGCAGCTGACACCTACAGCTGTCCCTTCAGGAGGGAAGCCCCTTGCTCCCCATGAGCACGTCCGACGGGCAGACGAGAATTCTCCCAAGGGACAAAGAGCAAGCTCCCGGGGCGCCTGGGCAGCGCGGTTAGTTAAGCGTCCCACTCTTGGTTTCAGCTCAGGTCACGGTCTCAGTTTGCGGGTTCGGGCCCCACATCGGGCTCTGGGCTGATGTCGCAGACAGAGCCTGCTTGGGGTTCTGTCCCTCCTTCTCTGTGACCCTCCCCTGCTTGTGCTCTCTCTCTCTCTCTCTCAATAAATAAACTTAAAAACAAAAATTTTTTTAAAGAGTTAGACCCCAGACCAGCGCAGCAGCGGCGGCCAGCACCGAGAGGGCAAAAGGCCCAGGTGGGTTTCAGCCGCGCCCTCACACCCTGCACAGCGTGGAGTTCTCCCAAGTAGCGTTACCTGCACAACTGGAGTGGAGCGTGTTGCTGTGACCTCACTAAGCCAGTCGGGCTCCGGTCGCTGGGTCCTCTGGTCTGACCCCCCCTCAGGTCAAGTGCGGAGCAACGGGCCTGAGGGCGCCACAGAGGTGGTGTCCCCGTGGGGCCGCACACCCCGGCCTCCAGAAGGGCAGCAGCAGCCTGGCTGCCTCGCCGGCCTGCGCCTGCGTGCGGCTCGAGAGACAGAACACAGGTGAAAACGCTTTGTCAACGGTCTAGCGCCTTTAAAGAAAAGAAAGTGACAGCGGAGAAATGACTCAGACACACCGGCCGGCCGCAGGCAGCAGGCAGCGGCGCCGCCACCCGTGAAGTTCACCGCATGGTGTGAGCAGACAGGTCAGCGCCGCCGCCTCCCCGGCCACCTTCCCGGAGCTGGGGACATGTGCCTGTCCCGTGCAGGGACACGGCGCGGCTCTGACAGCAGCTACCCCAGGGCCTGCGCCAGGTGCCACCTGTGGGCGCACCCCCTAACGCGGCCCGGAGGAAAGAGCGCATTCCGAGCGACCGCCGTGCCTCCCAGAGGCCGGCCTCCAGCTCGCCGTCCCTCCCCCGACTCTCAAGGAGCGCCGCTCTACGGACAACGCACAGCGTCCAGGGACGTTCTAGTTCTGCGGTTTCTTAACACAGCAAGATGCTTAACCACACTCTTTTGACAAATATGTAAATCATTTATTGCCATTAAGTCCCAGCAGCCCAGTACACACTGCATGGAAAGATGCACTTTATCGAACATTGGCAATGGGGTTTCAGCATGTGGCCAGCCGTCGGGTCCCGTGGTCATCACAGCCAAGAGTTCCGGCACTTAAATGCTAATAAGTGCAAGCGTTCTCTCCGGTGTTTCATTAAGTGAATTCCAACAGGTACCAGACACATTCCTGCAGATAAAACCATCACCGGGAATCGCTAAACTGCCTGCCTATGTGGGGCTACTCTTTGTGAAGAGAAGGAACATAGTCAGTACTTGTCAGGCAGCAGAGAGCCGGCTTGGGGGCTCTCAGCTATTTCTAGAAAAATCGGTTAGTAAGAATGGCATCCGGCCTGGTTTTCTAGCAAGCCTGTTCCGAGGATGGAACCGGACGCGGTGGCAGCTCGCACGCTTCCCTTCCAACGGCTGGTTTCTCGTGTTCCCTGGTTACGCAGATGCCTTTTTAGTCATCCTGGAAATAAGCACAGGGAAAGTCAGTGAGAAACGAGTTTCACCGCCATCCCCGAAGGGCTCGGGTGCCTTGAAGATGCCTTTACACTGATTACAACTCCAAGTGTTATAGAAACAGTAACACCCTCCTTCACGTTAACGCGCACGTTTTAATAAGCAAACCTGCACTGCAAGCACCGCTCTAAATTCATCAGCGTATTTTGTCTTTCTCAACAGCGCATCTCTGCTCAGAACCCAGTCCCCCCCCAACACATGATCTCCGCACACATGCACGCCCGGCCGGCCCCCCGGGGCCTCAGGATTTGAGTCGCATTCTCCCCGGTTTCTCCAAGCACACGGGATTAGATGGGAATGTGCTCACTCGTGTTTGATAAGGCGACTTCCCTGAATGAGCTGGGCCACTTCGTTGGTGGCGTGGCAGGCGAACAGGAGCCAGTTCCGGGGCTGCACCTTGTAGGCGAATCTCATGAACGTCAGGGAGTAACAGCAGAGAGCTGCCAGAGACACCAAAGTGCAGCGGTGACGTCCCGCCCCGAGACCGGCGGCTCGGTCACCTTTAGCCGAACGAGAATCTCTTCTGCTAAAACTTGACAGACGCTAAGAGTCGCTGCCTGCACGCCTCTGTGATGGGAAGTCCATCCTCGACTCTACTGTGCGGCATTTTACTTAGTAAACATCTTAAGGACCCGTCTGCTGGCTGGAGTGCGCTAGTGGCTGTCACCTGTCCCCGCAGAGCTGCGTGCCGCCTGCTGTCTGGAAGCATTGCTACTTAATCCCGCAACAGCACGTGCATGGCCAGGCGGCAGGGCTCCAAATACACTAAACGGCACTTCTCCCAACTAGAGGCTCAGGAGGACACATTTTTCAGCTGTGTGTCGCTCTGAAGGGCGACCTTCACGCTTCCTAAGGATTTCAAAACCGCTCTGTTTCCTCCCCGTGGACAAGCGGCACCCTTCCAACTCCGTGTCGTCCTACACGTCCCTCCGAATATGGCTGCAGCGTGTGGCGCTACAGGCTCGCCGGGTACGCGGGCGCCACACCCGCTGTGGCCCTATGCATGCTAACTCCCGGTCACGCGCGGCCGCGGCCTTACCAAACGTCATCCGCCCGCTGATGATCTCCGGAGACTTCTTCATGTCATTGATGGCAGCAATGGGAAGGCCCCAGTTGGCTACGGGGCCCCAGAAGTGCTGCAGGAACGAGAGGAGGGAAGGGGAGAGAGGGGGGTAAGGCGGGGCCGTGACCCGCCGCAGCCCCTCCGCAGAGAGGTCACGGAGCTGTGTGCAGACGGGGCTTCGCCACCGTGTGCCCGGCCTGCGGGTTTACCCATCACCATGCGGGCACAGGACTGCCCAGGCGTGGGCCCAGCAATGAGCAGCTCTCCAAAGGTGAGCCCAGAGGCAGGAAGCACCTGGTCCCCACCGACTCCCAGCTGCCCACCAGGGAACCCGAGAGAACTTTCCGGAAACTAAGAAGGGTGTTTAGCCAACGATATGTGGTTTCTTTCATATTTTAAAGTATTGAAACCTGTGCATGAATAAAACAATTTTTAGCTTAATGGAAAAGCCACTAGCCAGTTTCATTAAGTTGAGTGCTGCTGCTGTTGAACACGGGCCTTGGAAAGTCACCATGCGCCTTTCCCTAGTGCACGCCTCTAGCTGTCACTTCCCTGAGAAACACGTGTCTGGCCCACGCACCATCAGCTCAGCAGCGGGGGCACCGGTCCGCCAGGCTTGAGCGTCCAGAGTGGACGGGACACCCGGGGGGACACCAGAGAGCCACCGGGCCTGCCGCCCATAACTCTGTTAATGCAGAAAGTCTGCAAAAGCCTGGAATAAGGTGGAACGATTTTCTTACCGTACTATTTTGTGAGGAGTCACCGAGGTACAGACGAGGGAGACATAGAAAAAAAAAAAAAGAGAGATCAGCTGCTTGGAAAGATTTCCGTGCTTCCAGGCTACTTCCGCCTGGCGCTTTGCTCCAGTTTCGGCAGCATGGCAGCCAGGGGAGGGACACACATCCCGTCCTCCCTGAGCAGATGTGGGGACGGTCTGAGAACAGCTCCGACCTCCATTTCATGAAAATGCGCTTAAGCCTCGGAGCGAAGCTGTCCGGTGGAAATGCAATGCTCACACACTCACATCCAGACGGCTCTTCTAACTGCTCTGATCTAGAGGTCGGGAAGGTTCTAATTTCCAGCGTGAAAATATTTGTTGACGGTGCTAATCATATTCTTCAAATAGGTTCTATTATGAAATACAAACCTAGAAAAAGCCTTTCAGTGTTAAGTGAATTGTTTGAACAAATTATGTTTCAACTATGGTAACAAATCATGTTACCAAGACCGTATTTCACAGGAAGCTCAAACCGAGCACAGTGCTTTGCGGCAGAAAGGGCTGGTTACCTTACCAGAGCGACAGCATAATCTAGATTATAGACTGCAGTCACCTACAGTGTCCCTCTTCTTAAAGCATCTTTGTTCCGGATCTGAACTAAGAACTATTCTTTAATTAGCTATAATTTACCGGTGGCATGTTTTCTCCCCCCCACAAAAATACTTTAATTGGTTCTCAGTTCAGGACTCTTCTTGAATTATACATTAGCTCAAATTCCACCCTACTTTACAACATGAAAATGATCACCAAAAAATGCTGATCTTCCAACCAAGAATACTCTACCCAGAAAAATTATCATTCAGAACTGAAGGAGAGGTAAAGAATTTTCCAGACAAGCAACAGCTAACGGAGTTTATCACCCTTACCTAGAAATGGGGTTAATTAGTAACAAGAATGCATGTAAAAGAATTTCACTGGAAAAGTAAATATATAGTGAAGGTAAGCGGATTAGTTACTTATAAAGCTACTATGAAGGCTAAAAGACAAAAGTAGTAAAAATAACAATGATTACAGTAATTAGTTAAGGAACAGACAAAAGATGCAAAATATCACATGAAAAACAAAATAAGGGGGGGGGGTGTTGAGCTTTAGAATGTAGATCAGACTTAAAGTTGCTGTCAACTGAAAACTCACAGATACAAGCCATTATATATAAACCTCACGGCAACCACAGAGCAAAAACTTGGAGTGAATGACCAAAGATAAGGAGTGGTCATCACAGCACAGGGGAAGAGAGCAAGAGAACAGCACAGAGCGGAGCTACAAACACGTGCAGGAAGTAATCACAGCGGCAGAAAGCACATGCCCACCAACAACTACTTGAAATGTAAATGCACTGCGGCCCCTGGGTGGCTTGGTCAGTTAAGCGTCCAACTCTTGATTTCGGCTCAAGTCCTGATCTCATTCTTTGTGGGTTCAAGTCTGGCTCTGCACTGACAGTATGGATCCTCCTTGGGATTCTCTGTCTCCCTCTCTCTCTGACCCTCGCCCGCTCATGATCGATCTCTCTTTCTTTCTCAGAAATAAACATTTAATAAAGAAATGTAAATGGACTGATAAATTCTCCAATCAAAAGAATGGCTGAAAAAAGGAATAAAAAAAAACCCAAGACTGCTCTACATGCTGTCTAGAAGAGACACACTTTTGATGTAAAGACACACAAACTAAAACGAAAGGACAGAAGAAGATGCCATGCAAATGGAAACCAAAACAAAGCTACAGTCACCTCTATTGATAAGTAGAGGTTAAAACAAAGGCTGTTAGGACGAGACAAAAGAAGGGTTTTGCATAATGATAATGGGGCTAATCCAAGAAGGGGACATGACATTTGTAAAACCGTATGCACCCAACATGGAGCACTAAATACATGAAGCAAATTATTAACATACCTAAAAAGGGAAAAAGTCATCAATTTAATCATAATAAGGACTTTAATACTCCACTTACATCAGTGGATAAATCATCCACATAAAACTGATAGGGTAACATTGGCCTAAACAACACGTCAGACCAGACAGATAAAGAACACTTTATCCAAAAGCAACAGAATACATATTATTCTTTTTTTTTTTAATTTATTTATTTGGAGAAAGAGACAGAGACAGAGCAAGTGGGGGAGGGGCAGAGAGCGAGGGAGACAGAGAATCCGAAGCAGGCTCTGCGCTGCCAGCACAGAGCCCGACCCAGGGCTCGATCCCACGAACCGTGAGATCCTGACCTGAGCCGAAACCAAGAGTTGGTGACTTAACTGACTGAGCCACCCAGGGGCCCTGAGAGTACACATTGTTCTTAAGTTCACATGAACGTTTTCCAAGAAGGATCATATATCGGGCCACAAGTCTTAATAATTTACGATTGAAATCAAGCATCTTTTACAACCATAGTGATAAGGAACTAGAAATTAATTACATGAAAACAAACTGCAAAACTCACAAATGTGGAGATTAAACATGCGACTGAGGGCGCCTGGGCGGCTCAGCTGGTTAAGTCGCCGACTCTCGGTTTTGGCTCAGGTCAGGATCTCACAGTTCATGAGACTGAGCCCCGAGTTGGGCTCTGTGCTGACAGCATGAAGCCTGGTTGGGAATCTCTCTCTTTTCCTCTCTCTCTCTCTCTCTGCCCCCTCCCTCACTTGTGCATCCGCTCCCTCTCTCCCTCTCTCTCTCAAAATAAATATTACAAATTTTTTTTAAAAAGTCTTATACAACTATCATTTACTTCATGGAACTATTTAAGAACCAAAAGAGCCCAAAGTTACTAGAAGGAAATAACAAAGATTAGAGCAGAAGTAAATGGAATTGGGACCAAAAGAGACAACAGAAAAGACCAATAAAGCTAAGAGCTGGTTCTCTGAAAAGATTAACAAAACTGACAAACCTTTAGTTAGACTCACCAAGAAAAAAAAAGAACTCAAATAAAATCAGGAATGAAAGGAACTGTTACAACGATACCACAGAAATACAGAGGACCACGAGAGACCAGCAAGAATGATTCTATACCAACAAACTGGACAACCTAGGGAAAATGGATAAGTTCCTAGAAACGTACAATCTACCAAGACTGGATGGTGAAACACAAGATCTGAACAGACTGATTACAGGCAGGAGACTAAGGAATCAAAAACGTCCAACAAACAGAAGTCTGTGAGCAGACAGCTTCACTAGTGAATTCTATCAAATATTTAAAGAATTAATGCCAATCCTTCTCAAACACTTTCAAAATACAGAAGACGGTAGAACTCTTACGGAAACATTTTACAAGGCCAGCACTGCCCTGATACCAAAACCAAACAAGGATGCAATACAAAACTGGAAATTACAGGCCAACACCCCTGACGAACACAGATGCAAAAATCCTCAACAAGGTATTAGCGTCAGGGCATGTGGCTGGCTCAGTTGATGGAGCATGTGATTCTCGATCTCAGAGTTGGGAGTTCAAGCCTTATGTTCAGTGTAGAGATTACTTAAAAATCTTAAGGGGCTCCTGAATGGCTCAGTTGAGCGTTGGACTCTTGATTTCAGCTCAGGTCATGATCCCAGGGTCATGGGATCGAGTCCCACATAGGCTCTACACTGAGCCTGGTCTCGCGTTCTCTGCCCCTTCCCCACTCGCACGCATGTGCTCTCTCTCCCTAAAATAAAAATAAAGATTGCAAAGGGACAAACTTTAAAAAAATAAAATAGGGGCGCCTGGGTGGCTCAGTCGGTTAAGTGTCCGACTTCAGCTCAGGTCATGATCTCATGGTTCATGGGTTCGAGCCCTGTATCAGGCTCTGTGCTGACAGCTCAGAGCCTGGAGCCTGCTTCGGATTCCGTGTCTCCCTCTCTCTCTCTGACCCTCCCCTGCTCACACTGAGACGTCTCTCTGTCTCTCTCAAAAATAAAAGATCAAAAAAAATTTTTTAAATAAAATAAAATAAAATCTTAAAAATATATACTAGCAAACCAAATTTAACAATACATTTAAAGGATCATATGCTATGATCAAGTGAGATTTATTCCAGGGAGTCAAGGGTGGTTCAGCACCCACAAATCAGTCAATGTGAGATACCACATTAACAAAATAGAGGATAAAATTTATATAAGCATCTCAACAGATGCAGAACACTTGACAAAACTGAACACGCATTTATGATAACTCTCAATGAAGCGGGTATAGAAAGTACCTGAACATAATAAGGACCATGTAACACAAGCACACAGCTAACATCATCCTCAACTGTGAAAAGCTAAACGTTTTCCCTCCAAGATCAGGAACAAGACAAGCGTGTCCACTCTTGCCACTTTTATCCAACACAGTACTGGAAGTCCTGGCCAGATCAGTCAGAGAAGAAAAAGAAAAGCACGGAAATTAGAAGGAAAAAGTAAAACCATCACCATTTGTGGTTCACAGGATAGTATATGGAGAGAACCTGAGAGACTCCATCAAAAAATGTTAAATTCAGTAAAGTTGCAGATTACAAAATCAATATAGGAAAATCTGTTGTGTTTCTTTATACTAATAATGAACTTTCAGAAAGAAGTTAAGAAAACTATCCCATTTAGGGCTGGCTCAGTCAGTTAAGTGTCTGACTTCCGCTCAGGTCATGATCTCACAGTTCACGAGTTCAAGCCCCGCACTGGGCTCTCTGCTGTCAGCTCAGAGCCTGAATCAGATCTTCTGTCCCCCTCTCTCTCTCTGTCCCTCCCTTGCTGGTTCTCTCTCTCAAAATTAATAAAATTAAAAAAAAAAAACTATCCCATTTACAATTGCATAAAAAAGGATAAAATCCCAGGGTGCCTGGGTGGCTCAGTCAGTTGAGCATCGGACTCTTGGTTTTGACTCAGGTCACGATCTTCACGGTATCATGAGTTTAAGCCCTGGGGTAGGCTCCACGATGACAATGCAGAGCCTGCTCTCTCGCCCTCTCTCTGCCCCTCCCCAACTCACACTGTCTCTGTTTCTCTCAAAATAAATACATAAACTTAAAAAAAAATAAAAAGAATAAAATAGCTAGGAATAAATTTAATCAAGGAAGTGAAAGACCTGTATGTTGGAAACAACAAGACGTTAATGCCAGAAACGGAAGAAGACAAAAATAAATGGAAAGCTATTCCATGAAGCTCCAGGATCAGAAGAACTAACACTGTTAAAATGTCCATACGCCCAAAGTGGCCTGCAGATTCAATGTAATCCCTACCAAAATGCCAGTGGCATTTTTCACAGAAATAGAACAATCCTAAAACTAGTATGTAACCACAAAAGACCTCAAATAGGCAAAGCAATCTGGAAAAAGAACAAAGCTGGAGGCATCACGCTCCCTGATTTCAAACTATTTTACAAAGATGTAGTAGTTAAAATAGTAGGGTGTTGGTATAGAAACAGACACATAGATCAACAGAACAGAACAGAGCTTAGAAATAAACTCACACATATATGGTCAATTTTTGACAAAGGAACCAAGAACACACAACGGGGAAAAGACCGTCTCTTCAGTAAGTGGTGTTGGGAAAAGTCAGCCACATGACAAAGAATGAAACTGGATCATTATCTTAAAATAGAGTCAAGACTCGAATGTTTAAGACTTGAAACCATAAAACTCTTAGAAGAAAACATGGGCAGTGAGCTCCTTGACACTGGTCTTGGCAAGGATTTTCTGCATCTGACAGCAAAAGCAAAAATAAGTGGGAGTACATCAAACTGAAAAGCTTCTGCACAGTAAAGTAAAAGAAACCATCTGTAAAATGAAAAAGCAACATACTGAATGGGATAAAGATTTGTAAATCATCTAATAAAGGGCTAATATTCAAAATATAAAAATAACTCATACAACCCAACAGCAGAAAGAAAAAAACCAGTATGATTAAAAAACGGGCAGAAAATCTGAATAGACATTTTTTCAAAAAAACAAAAACAAAAACAGACAGACAGATGGCCATTAGGTACATGCAAAGATGCTAAACATCACTCCTCATCAGGGACACACAAATCGAAACCGTCACGAAGGATTGCCTCACACCTGTTAGAATGGCTATCATCAAAAATATAAAAAATAAGTGTTGGGGAAGATGTGGAGGATGTGAACTGAGGTGGCCACCATGGAAAACAGTATGGAAGTCCCTCAAAAAATTAAAAATTTAAAATAAAAATTAAAACTGAATTAAATACGATCTAGCAATTCTACTTCTGGGTATCTGAAAAACAAAAACACTAATTTAAAAAGACATATCCACCCCTATGTTCATGACAGCACTATTTACAACAGCCAAGATATGGAAACGACCTACGTGTCCACGGGTGGACGGATCAACTGTAGTGCACACGTAACAGGATTCTACTCAACCATAAAAATGAATGAAATTTTACCATCTGCTACAACCTGGATGGACCTGACTGGCATTACGCTAAGTGAAATAAGTCAGAGAAAGGCAAATACTGTATGATCTCTGATGTGTATAATCTTAAAACACACACAAGCTCACAGATACAGAGAACAGATCGGTGGTTGTCAGAGGCAAGAGGGGGGAATGTGAGAAATGAGTGAACTGTTTTGTTTTTGGGTTTTTAAGTTTTTTTAATGTTTTATTTATTTTTGAGAGAGAGAGAGACAGAGCGTGAGCAGGGGAGGGGCAGAGAGAGAGGGAGACACAGAATCTGAAGACACGGGGCTCGAACCCACGAACCGCGAGATCATGACCTGAGCTGAAGTCGGATGCTCAACCGACTGAGCCCCCCAGGCGCCCCTGTCTTTGGGTTTAAATAAGTGGAGTAAAAACTCAAAAAACATCATGTTGATCACTTAAATAGCAGCTTAATGACTGTAAAACAATCAGAGAATAAAGTCCTTCTACACAACTCTGGTAAACACAAAACTCCACAATTCAACATCCCTTGACTCCGTGTCGGTTGTCCAGCACGGGAGCCGGCCTCGGAGTCCTGTCTGAGATGCGCGTTTCTGCAGAGCCAAGCTAGTAAACAAAAACCTTCTTCGTGTGTATGAATATCTGTTCCAAAGAATGAGAAACGTGTAAGCAACACACACACACTTCAATTTGGGGAGAGAAACGTAAAACTGTGCAGAAAATCCCTTTGATTTTCTCTTTATTTGGTAGGCTGCCTTTATTTCCCAGGTTAAAAAATAAGAAAGTAACAGGGTTTTCTTGTGTTCACTTATGACCTTGAACCCTCGGGGAGAAGCTCGACCTTCCTGGCTGAGGACGGTGGTGATGAAGGATGAAACCAAGGCAAACCAAACCTTATCTTGTCTTTCCCGTGATCTGGACGGGATTAGCTGGTTGGTTTCTTCCAAGCTCATCTTAACTTTCATACCGTCTCGTAACACCGCCGATCTGAGTCTGTCTTCCTAAAACCGTGGACGATGAGCCCGGCCAGGCCGGCCCGGCACAGTCTGTCTGCCCCACGACTTACAGTGGGGGCAGAGTGTGGGAGTCTCGAAGTCACGGTTCTCTCGGGGGCCGGAAATGTTCATCTGCACCTATTTACGGCCGCCAGGTTTTAGCAGACTTTCAAATCCAAGGTAGAACGAGGGCGTTTCAGCAGCGAGGTCGTGTGCTATCCAGCCGTCTGTAGCTGGTCAAGACTAACCCGGGCGACAGGAGCGGCGTCTGGGGGCCGGACTGGGCGGACGCGAAGGCCCCGCGGGGCCTGTCCTGCTCAGCACCCGCAGCCGCGCTGGGTCGGCGGCAGGGAAGGCGCAGGGCGGCCGCGTGGCCAAAAGGTGCCTGACAGCTCGCTTCTTTCACAAACCCCTCTCGGGAGGACCCGTCTGCCTCTAAACGACTCGACGTCCCTGCCGCGGCTCCGCGCACTTGGGTCCAGAGACCACTCCTCACGCGGCCAGTGCGGTGCGGGGCTATCAGGTCCCTAAGGCCCGCGCCCGCTCTGATGGTCCGTCCTCGAGAGGAGGGAGCCCCGGCGGCGCCTTCCCTGCAACTTCTCGCCGCGGGGAAGGGGGAGGCAAGCAGGAATCCTTCAAGCTCTCCCGAACACGTCCACGTGAAAATCAGAACGGACTCGCTGGTAAAGAACATCCAAAGACCTCACTAATTCCAGATTTGCACGTGTGCTAACACGGGGCACCGGGGGGGGGGGCTCAGTTAAGTGTCCAACTTCAGCTCAGGTCATGATCTCACGGTCCATGAGTTCGAGCCCTGAGGCGGGCTCTGTGCTGACGGCTCGGAGCCTGGAGCTGCTTCAGATTCTGTGTCCCCCTCTCTCTCTGCCCCTCCCCCACTCCCCCTCTGTCTCTCTGTCTCAAAAATAAATAAACCTTAAAAAAATTTGCCTAAGTGTGCTGACACATTAACAGATATAAAAACACTCCATGACTGAAGTTCTATTTTAGAAAACATCCTTTGCACTTATATCCAAACATTTACATACACATTTCCATTCACCTCTCTCAGGAAAGGGGGTAAATTTCTAGAACAAATCTGCACAGACCATCATTGACTCAACCATTAAAGCCTGTGTCTTACGGCACAGAATTTATTTGTTCAATCTCATTCGTTCTTCTTAGCCCAAATTCAGGAGCAAGAATGAGACGGAAAAACAAAAAGAGCAGTCTTCTTTTAACTCCATCAAGAAGGCATATGAGAAAATTTAAAAAATTAAAAGAAAAAAAAAAAAAGAACAGGGGTGCCTGGCTGGCTCCAGTCGGTAGAGCATGCGACTCTTGATCTCAGGGTTGTGAGTTCAAGACCCACTTTGGAGATTACTTAAAAAAAAAAAAAAAAAAAAGTAACAGAGATCCAGGAAGTTCTTGACTCAAGATCCTCGTTGGGGTAAGAAAATCAGTCGGAGGAAATGGAAGGCACCAAAAAGAGTATCAGAACCCAGAGGATTAAAAGATGAGTAATTGCCCAGGACGACACAGCGAAACATGACTGGGGCTCGGATTCTAACTCATCACCTGGGTCTAACATTGCGATTAACCCCACCTAACTAAAGCTGTCAGCAACTACTTCACATTATTTAGTATTAAGACCCTCCTTAAATGTCCTGGTGATGCTTTTTATTTTTTTCCATTCTACATCCTACCGAAGTCCACACTCTCACTATGGTTAGAGCCTATCCCTTAACTCCTGTTGCTTGGTGGAAAAAAAAAAAATGAACATTTTAAAATATATTTTGGAAATCCACATTAGTAAGAAAGACATTTCAATCTTATTCATAAAATGTGACTGACAGAATTTTATAATCTGCGTGAAATAAGATTTTACATTTTTGCTCAAACAGGCAACTATGTTATTAAAATAATTTTTATGGGGTGCCTGGGTGGCTCAGTTGAGTGTCCAACTTTGGCTCAGGTCATACCTCCAAGTTCTTGAGTTCGAGCCCCGTATTGGGCTCTGTGCTGTCCCTTTCTCGCTCTGCCCCTCCCCTACTTGTTCTCTCTTTCAAAAATAAATAAAACATTAAATAAAAATTCTGGAACAGCTTTAGCTGAGAAGCCCTCTAGCTCCCTCCGGAGGCTGCAAAAGGAACCCAGATGTTCAGGGTGTGGGCCAAGTGGGTGGAGCAGGTCCCGGGGGAGGAGAGAATCCCACACCCTCACTGCTGATGGAAGGGACACAGGCTCAAGTTTCCTCCTGGGTTTCATCCTCATCTGCAAAAGCGCAGCAGGGGCCGTGAGCAGGCGGCTCGGGGGACACACAGGAGAACTTTCTTTCCCCCGATAAGTTCTAGGCCGAGAAGGTTCTGTCTCTAGGAGAAACGGCTAAAGTGCAGACCTCCTGGTGGGAGCTCTGATCCGGGCCCTCCACCACCCACCGCCCCTGTGCCGACAAGGGCAGGGAAAACGAGGCCAGCTGGCACCTTGCTCCATCCGGTCAGTTCACAAAAGTAATTTCAGGTCAAAATCACAGAGCTTTACACCTCACACGATTTTAACTTTTTCCGTAACGGTATACAGTGTTTCTGCTCACAAAAAAACACTCACAAAAAAACAACCCAAAACCCAGCAGAATCTAAACTGTACGGTGATCTGGAGTCTGAGTATTTGTTTTCACATCCCTCATCCAGTTTCGTGGTCTCAACAACCCAACCAGATCGGGCATGACCATTAAACCCATTTCACAGTCAGGTAACCGAGGTGCACTGGGATGGGACCCGCCGGGGACCCGCGGGGTAGGGGTCCCTCTTGCGTCAGCTGCCACAGCTGACAGCACTCTTCCCGGCTCTGCCACTCTCTTCCTCACTTAGTCAGGGCTTAACTCGAAGTAACACTGGAAAAAGTATATACACATTAAACCACATGAAGTTAATCTGACGAAGAAAGGTTAAACCGTGTCAAGTATTTAATTAAAAAGTCTGGCTCGGGAAACCGAACTACTGAAAAAAAAAGACAGAAAGAGGAAACACTAAAAATAAGAATAGAAATAAGTAGAAAAGCAGGGCTCACTTCCTTGAAAATACATTAAATTTTTTTTTTTGTTTATTTATTTTTGAGAGAGACAGAGTGTGAGCGGGGGAGGGGCAGAGGGGGGAGGGAGACACAGAATGAAACAGACTCCAGGCTCCGGGCTGCCAGCACAGAGCCCGACGCGGGGCTCGAACCCACGAACTGTGAGATCATGACCTGAGCTGAAGTCAGACGCTTAACCGACTGGGCCCCCCAGGCGCCCTGAAGCTACATTTAACAAACTGTTCCTATGAGACTGAACGTCGGGAAATCACTGTGCCTCTTTAGCACGGGATTCACCACGGGGAGCAACAGGGGCGCGGGGCTGGCTCGTCTGTTCCGCGCGTGGGACTCTTGATTTCCGCTCAGGTCATATGACAATCTCAGGGTGGTGGGATCGAGCCCCAGGTCCGCTCCTCGCTAAGCGTGGAGCCTGCTTGGGATTCTCCCCGCCCCCCACCCACCCAAAAAAATAAATAAAAGACAAAACATACCCCAAAACCTACCTAGGTTTTAAAATCACACCACAGGAAAACCAAAACTTATATTCCCAAATAAACTATTTAAAACTGTTTCAGGGGCACTAGACTGGCTCAGCTGGGAGCACCGGCAACTCCTGATCTTGGGAGTCGTGAGTTCAAGCCCCACCCTGGGTGTGGCGATTACTTTTAAAAAATTAAAAAGTTCTAATATCTGGTTGCTATAAGGTAAATAAATAAAAGCAACTGTTGTAAACTTATACTAAATATTCTGAAATAAAAGCAAGAGTCTCAAGACTCCAGACGAACGTCAAATGTAGAAAGTGTGTCCTGGGCCCTTTCACCCGCAAATGCCCCTTGCTTGTAACTGCACAGGAAGAGTGAAGGGAAAATCGACTAAGGACAAGTGTGTCCCTGCGGACGCACGGCTTTACTTCGGTCGTCGGAACAGTCGTATATAAAAATATTTGAGACTCGAGTCCCCTGCCCGCTCAGGCTGCAAGTCCTCCCCACCTGAAAACGGAAGGGCGAGCAGGACCCGGCACACGCACCGCGGCGCCTCCGGGCGCACCTGCCGCGCACCTGCAGCAGCGCCCGGGTCCCGGACGCGCGCGCGCTCTCCCCGCGCCTCCCGCCGGCCCCTCCCCGCCGCACACCTGCGCGCACAGCTGCCCGGCAGGTGCAGCGCGGCGACGTGCGGCCCGGAAACCGCGCCAGGGGCCTCGCGCTGCCCGGAGCCCGCCCCGCCGGTCCCCCGCTGGGCCTGCCCCCGCGCCCCCGCGTGCCGGGCGGCGTCAACCCCGACCCCCGGGAGCCCCCGTTCCGGAGGTCCCGCCCGGGGCACTCGTCACCTCATGAGGTAGTCCCGAAAGTCCTTGCTCCGGACATAGTCCGCCGCTTTCCGCACCAGCGCGCCCGCCATGGCCGTGCCCGACACCAGACACCCGCAGTGTCCCGGCCGCCGCTCCTCGCAGCCCAATGACACCCAGGCCAGCGGACAGCGGGAACGCCGCAGCCGCCCGCGCGCCCGCGTCACGACAGCCGGCTCCGCCTTACGGCCGCGCCGCGCCGCCCGGCGCTCGGCCTATGGGAGGGCGCGGGGCGGGAGGCGGCGGCGCGGATTGGCTGCGGCCCGCTGTCGTAAAAACGGCCGGGGCGGGCCCCGGAGCAGCCCGGCCGCCGCAGTCCTCGGGCGCGGAGGTGACGGGCTGCTGGCGGCCGCCGGAGGGGCTGGCCCGCGTCCCGGCAAGGGCACCTTGGCGGGGCCCGGGTGCCCCGGCCCGGGGTGCGCTCTGGGCCCGTCCTGTCGGGGACGCAGGACAGGAGGCTTCGGTTGTTTGGGTCTCTTTTTTAATTGTCACCCCTCGCCGTTTTTTTCTTTTAATTTGTTGATGTTTGAGAGGCGGGGGGAGGGGCAGAGAGAGAGGGAGACGGATGATCCAAAGCAGGCTGTGCTGAGAGCCGCAGAGAGCGTGAGGCGGGGCCAGAACTCACGGACCGTGGGAACAGGACCTGAGCCGAAGCGGATTGCTTAGCCCCCCGAGCCATCCAGGCGCCCTGGTCTTTAAAATCTCCTGGTTGGGGCCCCAGACGAAGACCATCGGCCCTCCCCACGCCTCTGGCGAAGGTGTAGGGGACGGGCGGCAGGCAGTCCCTGGTGGCAGCCTGAATTGGTTGTAGACACTGCTGTGGGCGGTTGGTGGGGTGGGTCGACGCCGGCCACGGGCGTGACCTTTGACCCTGCGCCCCGCCCCCCGACGGACGAGCTTGTGCAATTTCAGATGCACAGTGTTATTTTTAGTATGTGCACCCCCAGGGAGAGTTAAATCAGGCTGCATCCATTCCATTGAATGTCCTACAGAGCGCGAACGAGTAAGGGTGCGCCCTGTGCCAGTGCGGAAAGATCTCGGAAACGTGTGAGACACATCAAGGCGCAGAATCGAGTGTAAAGTGTGCTTAGGGACACTTTTGTGCATAGGGACAAGTGCACATCGTTTGTGCATAGGGACAGAAAAAATCTATAAATTCGTTTCCAAAGACGAAAGGGACATGGTAGCAGGGACTGCCTCAAAAGATGTCTAAGTGCAGAGGGCTGGAGGGAAGCCACCTTTTCGTTGGAATTTGTACAATAAACGTATTCTGTCCAAAGTAAACAGCATTAGGGGCGCTGGGTGGTTCAGCCAGTTAAGTCTCTTTACTCTTGATGTCGGCTCAGGTCATGATCTCCCATTTGGTGAGATTGAGCCCCGCATCAGGCTCTGTGCTGACAGTGCGGAATCTGCTTGGGATTCTTTCTCCCTCTCTCTCTGCCCCTCCCCAGCTCGCTCTCTCCCCCAAAAAAAATTTTTTTAAAGAAAAGAAATGCCTCCGCGAAGTAAAATAGCAAGGCTTTGACTGAATCAGATTAATTTTCTGTTCCAGATCGCCGTGGGTCACACCTGACCTTGATCTTATTTGAAAGTTGTCTGAATAGGCAGCCCTGCAGTCCCAGAATAACACAGGAAGGTGGGTTATGTTCACTGCGGTGCTTCAAGGTGGAGGCAGGAGTGGATGAGCTGAGAAGAAACAAGGGGGACTTGATTATTAATAGTGCTGTTATTATTAGCCTAAAAAAGAAAACCGCAGGCCCAAGGCGGAGTCGCTTGCCTCAGTCCTGCACACTAATTACACACTTAATTGCAGTTTCAAACTTTCCGGGAGTGGAATTGAAGCCAGTCAATCTAGAATTTTCTGGTCAGTATCGGTGAGGTAATAAGTTACTTGGGGCCTCTGTCCACCTCTGCCCCCAAAGGAGATGAGGTTGTCTGCAGGATGAGACCCCTTACCCTTCCCAAGGTGACCTTGCCTGAAACAATCTTCTCTTTTGCAAATAACTTCTTGCCCCACCCTCTTTCCTATAAAAACCTTCCATGTCCTACAGCTCCTTGGAGCACCTCTCTCCGGGCCAGATGGACTGCTGCCCGATTCATGAATCCCTTAATAAAGCCAAGTGGATCTTTAAAATTTACTCCTTGAATTTTGTTTTTCAACGATAGCTACCGTTTGTGAACCGCTAGGCACTTTTCGTTCATTGGTGTTCTTACAACCCAGAAGGGGTGGGGGTGGGGGGTGAGGAAACGGAATGGCTTCTTGAATAAAACTGCTTCTGCAGAATTAATGGGGGAAGGGTCCCTCCCCAATACCCAACGTGAGAAGGGGCTCCTGGATCTCACAGTCGCTCCGTCTTATCCCCTAGTATTTTTCTTTTCCTCGTGAGCAGTGGATCAGGAGAATCCTCTGCAGGTTCCTAGAGCCCCAAGCTTAGAGCTTCAGGAGGTCAGGAGATCTGGAGCGGGCCCCTGAAAGCTGGTCAGAGAAACACTCCTGAGGGCTCCTGTCCCCCATTACTGGCCACCACCAGGCCGGCTTCTGGAAATTCTGCGTTCCACAGTCAGGCCACAGTTGGATCTTAGAGCCTTCTGTTAATTTCCCATTGCATGGAAGGTAGGAGCTGGAGCATTTAAGTAAAGGGATGTGTAAAAGGAATAATGTTCTGCCAAGTAGCAGCTTACCTGAGATCTGAATCCAGTTCTCTTTTCCTCCGAGAGCCACGCTTTCTTCACTGATTTCCTGAAGCCACAGTTAGAAGGACTTCTTCCATGTTAATATGCATCTTTCCTACTTTAAATATGGAGCAGGTGATACGGTCTAACGTATGAGAACATAGTAGGCAAGAGACCCAGCTACACTATTTCATAAAACTCTAGAAAGGCCTAGAAACCGTACACGGTCCCTACATGGACAGAGAATGGAAGGTAAAAACGCGAACGTCGCTGGCTCGAGTCCCGGGTTTCTACAAAGACTGCGAAGGCCTAGCATCAGAGCCAGACCTCATCCGCCCAGAGTTCTCAAAGGTCAGAAATGACAGTCACACACGGGGCTTGCTGTTGACTGTCAGCACCCGGATCTGTGAGCTCAGACAGACTGAAGTCAGAGGGGGGGGGAGAGCTGACCCTTAGAGAGCACCCACCGGGCCGGTGCCGCGGCAGTTCAGGTCGGTGCTTGTGTGGGCAGGAGGGGCCGCGTTGCCCCCGTTGGGGGTCCTGTGGGGGGTTTCCTGGCAGGCAGGTCTGTGATGCCTCACACGAAGCAATCTTCTATATGGTAGTAAACTCTGTTTCTTCACCTGTCAAAATAATAGATGAGGAAAAGAGGAAACAGAGGAGTTCTGCTTGTGAACGACCACCCTCAGTTACACGGCTTTTCTTCTGGAAATGGGGATAATGGCGGCCGTGTTGTCCATCCGGGACGGCTATTGCGATGACAAGAGATGATTTCCGAGGAGCACTTAGTGGCTGAGTGTTTCATAAACACACAGGTGTGACGGGGCGCCTGGGTGGCTCAGTCGGTTAGGCACCTGACTCTTGATTTCGGCTCAGGTCATGGTCTCACAGTTCATGGGATCGAGTCCGTGTTGGCCTCTGCGGTCAGTGCAGAGCCTGCTTGGGATTCTCTCTCTTCCCTAAGGAATGTGGGGCGAGAAAAACCTCAAAGTAAGGGAAGGCAACCTGGCTAGAGGCATGCGTAACGTCCCACACGACCCTGCCACATGAGACCACCCAATCAGACCGCATGTCTGTGCCTTACCCTGTATGGGAGACAAGTAAAAAATTTATAGGAGACTACACCTCCCTGTGCTCGGGGGTCAGTCGTTCTGGCACGAACCCAACTGAGCGGCGCCGGCACGAATAAAGTTGCTTCCTGGAACGTAAAGCCTCGGTGTCACCACTCTCTGTGCGAACCCCGGTTCCCGTTACACTCTCTCTCTGCCCCTGCCCTCCACGCGCTGTCTCTGTTTCTCCCAAAATAAATAAACTTCACACACACACACACACACACACACACACACACACACAACATAGATGTGTTGTTACGTCCTGGTGCCCGGCCCTGCCTTTCTTGGGCTCCAGCTAGGTAGCACACATTAGTTTGATTGCTTTAGTGATTTCAAGAATGCAGGAAAGGAGTGAGCCAAGACCCCCGGGGGGTCAGTGAGAACCAGGGACACGAAGAGGCCAGTGCGCCGTGTGGAATATGAATGTGTACTATCTTGCCTCGTTAGCTCTTTGGCTCCTACCTGTAATTAATCCATTGTGCTGCCCCCAAGGCTTGAATAGTTCTAGATCGGCAGCCCCTGCCCCCATGCGCTTTTCTCCTGGGTCACTGCTCTCATACTGACGAGGGAGTGTGGGCCAAGCTGAGGGCAAAGTGCAGGCCAGCAGCCCAGGTGGGACGTGTGTGATGTCCCCGGGACACTCCCGGCAGCCCCGGAACAGGGGAGAGGAAAGAAAACAAATGGTTGACCGATAGAAATCACAGTCGTGCAGGACGGGAGTTTCCTTCAGTTTACGGAGAACTTAGGAAACTGCAAGAAAAAGGCAATCTTATCCAGAGCCCAATCTCCAGAAACCTATAGACTCTGTTTCCTGGAGCCCTAATATCACCCTCATCGAGATGGAAGGGGGGTTAAGTGCCTGCCATGGTCATGTGGGAAACTAAGGCGAATGAAAAATTCCCTTACTGCCTACGGCCCACTGACAAGTCCTTGAAGCAGGCAGAGTGACCTCCCTCTAGGAGCTCAGCGGCCTTGAAGATGACACTTTGCTGGGGCACAAGGGAATCCTGGCTTCACATTGTCCTGACCCCCCAGGATCCTGTGAGTCTCCCTAAACACATAAAAATCCCTTCGCAAACCTCCTTTATCTCTACCCCCCAAGTGTAGGCTGGCAATCCTACTCCAAGCTTACGGCCCCTGACATGCATCTGAAGTGTCTCGTGACTGGGGTTTTCCTAAACAGTAATAGAGACGTTTCCTAACACAACGAGCCCCTCAAGGTCCTGGAAACCTCGCTTCCAAAATTCCTTGGAGACTTACTCTCTCCCTGACCCTCTCCCAACCTGAGGGTGTATAATGAGTTACCCGTCACCCCCTTGGTACGGGTCCTGACCCCATGCTTAACAACATCACTTTTTCGCACCCAAGACGTCTTCAAGAATTCTTTCTTGGCTGTTGGCTCCGGACCCCGCCATCACCCCAAAGCCCCACCAATGCTGTTCCTACAGAAGTCACGAAGAAATGGCCTCACGGGCAAGAGATCTTCACTTTGCTTGGCAGTTCAGGATGTCCCAGAGACAAACAGAGACATCGCTCTGCAGAGTTTGCATCCTCTACTGAAATGAGTGATTGAAGCCACAACCATCAGTGGACGCTAAACCCAACCCGAGAGGCGAGAGGGAACCGGGCAATCACTGGATGCCAAACTGTCACCCGCAGCTTGCCCACTGCTGGTCGTAGGGAAGAAA
This sequence comes from Cryptoprocta ferox, assembly GCA_028646485.1. Lineage (NCBI taxonomy): Eukaryota > Metazoa > Chordata > Mammalia > Carnivora > Eupleridae > Cryptoprocta > Cryptoprocta ferox. Next base: position 2,728,209 of record CM053577.1, on the reverse strand, counting down.
GGCCAACACGCTTCAGGAGGACAGGCAGCTTTCTCCAATCATTGCGTTCCTACGGGCTTCAGGGGAGAAATGAAGCTGGTGGGGGGCAGGGGTTTCTTGGTCAAAGGAATTCAGGAAACGTTTGAATCCGAGAAGGTTAATTTTTTTCTGCAGCCCTTTTGAGAGCCTTTATTAAGCTCACGTGAATCGAGATAGCATAAAATAAGTTTATTCCAGCAGCATTTACCAAATCTCCTTAACCACAGAGCACTTTGGAAGGAGCATCTCGTGGGCCTGGAGGTCCAGGGGTCCCGGGGGCCCTGGGCCCTGCCAGCCAGGGGGTGCCTGTGGAAGATATCAGATCTGCAAGTCAGGTGAACAAATCCTGCCGCTTTTCATTCAGCTGCCTGCCTTTGGCAAGTCTTTCAAGCTGCCTAGGCCTCGGTGTTTTAATCTACAAAATGGAAACCATATCGCACCATATAAGTTGTCGAGTTTCTGTGGGGCCTGAAAGCACTCATATCCGTGCAGGGTCTACACTGCACAGACTCGACATACAGACTCCGTGCAACCTGAACGCACCAGTGCCCACCTGCGAGCCGCTTTCTTTTGCTGCAGCTGTTTGTTTTCCAGTCGGTGAGAGGCTGTAAATGTTGTATCACCTTTAATCCTCCAGGTTATTTCGTCTCT
>CM053577.1:2715133-2727440 GCA_028646485.1 Cryptoprocta ferox | reverse complement strand
GTCTTTGACACACCAGTCTTCCCGGAGCTGGCCTCCCTGAAATCAGTCCCTTTCTTGTTTCTCCACCAGTCCTTTCTCTGCCTGTGGGTTTTGTCAGCAGCGAGTGGGCGGACCTGGGGTGTTTGGGGCCCCCGGGCCAGGTGTCCTTGCAGCCCTGGGCCCGGGCGACAGCCCCATCCACAGAAGGGGTAGCTCACAGCGCTGACTGCGACTTAGTCCGAGGCGGGAGCCAGCGCCCTCTCTGTGCGGCAGGACGAGCAGCGACCGACGGGGACGAGTTCTTGGGTTGTGACCACAGGAGCCTGCAAGCCCCCCATCTGCGGCGGAAATTCTACCTTTACAGAGGACGGAGGACGTGAGGGGCTGTGTGCAAAGGAAAGGGAGCCCTGCGGAGGGCCTCCCACCGATGCAGCCCAGGACAGCTTGAGTATCAGAGAGAACAAAGCCCGACGGCACGGCCCTTAAGGGCAAACACAGCGATGTAAAGAAAGACCACAGAACGGGAGGACATTTCTGCAAATCACAGAGCTGATGAGGAACCCACACCTCTCCCAGATTTAAAGAATGCTCGCCACCTAGTAATGCAAAGGATATCCAATTCAGTAACCTGCAAAGGACTGAATAGAGATTTCTCCAAAGAAGGCACACGAATGGCCAACTAGCTCGTGAAAAGATGCTCCACGTGATGAGCCGTCAGGGAAATGATAAAACCATGACGAGATGCTACTTCGCACTCTCCAGAAGGGCTCCGTGAAGAACATGGAACACAGCGGGTGCCGGTGAGGATGCAGAGGAGGAGGGAACCCCGTTCGCTGCCGCTGGGGATGCAAAGTGGCTTGAGCCCTCTGGAAAACAGCCTGGCGGGCCTCCCAGTGGTGGAACACAGGGTTGCCACGTTGTCAGCAATCGCCCGCCCAGACAGACACCCAAGAGAACTGGAAACGTACGTCCCCACGGCACTCGTGTCCACACGCTCATAGCAGCATTGTGAAGAACAACCAAAAGGTGATCTCAACCCAAGTATTGGATCAACCGAGAAACAGATAAAATGTGGACTAACCACGTGATGAGCTCTTATTCAGCAATAAAAAGAAATGAAGTTCGGGCACGTGCCACGACACAGAGGGATCTAGCGAATGCAGTGTTTGTTGGTGAAGGAGCCAGGCACACGGGACCGCGTGTAGTCTGGGCCCCGTCTGTGACCTGCACACAGTGGGCTCACCAGCGAGACAGAAGACGCCTGGTGGCTGCCTGGGGTTGCAAGGCTTGGGGCAGGGCCACGCACTCGGGGCCGAAACCGTCCAATGTTGGTTGTACGGGCAGTGCAATAACTCTGTGAATGTGCTAAACACCATCGAATTGTACAGTTTAAAGGGGGGAAATTGTACATGTGAAGTGTATCCCAGTAAAGTTATTTTAAAAAACTTAACAGTAGGGGCGCCTGGGTGGCCCTGTCAGTTGAGCATCATGATCTCACAGTTTGTGGGTTCGAGCCCCGCGTCGGGCTCTGTGCTGACTGCTCGGAGCCTGGAGCTGCTTCAGATTCTGGGTCTCCCTCTGTCCCTGCCCTCACTCTGTCCCTCTCAAAAATAAATACTAAAAAAATAAACAAAAAACAGTAAAAACAAACAAAAACTTGACAACACGCACAGACAAAAAGGCCAACAAAATAAAAGCTCGAAGCTCCTTGGCCATAGTGTGCCAACTCTTTCGGTAAATAAAGGGAAAGCAGCACTTACCTTATAAACTAGTTCAGATAGCCCTAGTGATGGAGGAAAGCTCCTGCTCTCAGAAGTTCAGCTAATAAATAGCAAAGAATGGTAGGATTAAAGGAACCCCCGTGTGCAATCCCTGTAGTGACGGATTCAGACGGAAATCAGCACAGAACTCTAAAGCCATTCGGTAAATAAATGGGTGCCGGTCTTCACAGGGATTATTCGCTGCCTGAAAGGGGAAATGCAAGTTTACAAGGAGGGATCCAGGAGATTCTACTTAACATCGGCATCAGAAGGACGGAACTCAGGGCCTCCCGGTGAGATCCGTCAACAGCGGGGCTGGTGGAGAGGAGAGACCACGACATCTGGAACCTGAATCCAGTCAAGCCTGGAAATGAAAGGATCAAACCAAGTAATCCAGGGACACTCACTCAGGAAGTAATCAAACATGCCCAGCAGGTGCAACATTTAATTTTTTTTTTAACGTTTATTTATTTTCGAGAGACAGAGAGACAGAGCACGATCAGGGGAGGGGCAGAGAGAGAGGGAGACACAGAATTCGAAGCAGGCTCGAGGCTCAGAGCTGTCAGCACAGAGCCCGACGTGGGGCTCGAACTCACGAACTGTGAGATCATGACCCGAGCCGGAGTCGGACACTCAACCGACGGAGCCGCCCAGACGCCCTGCATTAGCAATATTTGCTCTGTATTTAAATTTCATAGAATTTATAGTTTAAAAATTGTATTTACATAACCAAGTTATTTCAAGCACACTGAAAAAGTTTCCAAAACTGAATCGAGTTAGAGTAACCCCTAAAATAATTTTTCTTTAACATTTGTGTCCACACTGGACAATACTAGTTCATCTTTTTTAGAATTTCCTTTGAAGCGAAAGCCTATCAGTTTCAAAATACATCAGCTCAAGGGAGTTGAACTGACCAACTCCCATTTTCAACTCAGTTGTGTTAACACTGAGTTCAAAGGTTAGTTACTGCGTAAACTGAGAAGCAAGCCCTTAGTTCTGGGGGTAGCGTTTGCAGCAAATTCCCATAATGCTGTAAATTACTCTAACGTCTGCCTATTTGCTCATGTTAGAAAAATTCGTAAAATCAGTACATTGATTTGTGTTCCAAAGATTTTGATTGCAAATACATTTTCCTGCCTGCCTAGCAACGTGACAAATAAGCTCTTTTTTTCTTTTCTCTTTTCCCAAGATTTTACTTTTCAGCAATCTCTACACCCGACGTGGGACCTGAACTCACTACCCTGAGATCAAGAGTTGCACGCTCCGCCGACTGGGCCAGCCAGATGCTCCCCCCACCCATAAGCTCTGACGTGACGTTTTTAAGCTTCACATTGAGCTCTTCTGTGTGCACTCTGATATTGATGAGAAAACATAAATCCCACTGCCATTTGTCGTCTTTGGTTGTCGAGTATTTGGCAACATTCCCTTTATTTCAGGAAATTCTTTTTTAAAATTAATTAATTAATTATTATTATTTTAGAGAGAGAGAGATAGACGGAGAGCATGATCGGGGGAGAGGGGCAGACAGAGAGAGAGAGGGAGAGTGAGAATCTTAAGCAGGCTCTATGCTCAGCACGGAGCCTGACGCAAGGCTCGATCTCATGACCCTGAGATCATGACCTGAGCCAAAATCAAGAGTCAGAGGCTCCACCGACTCAGACGCCCAGATGCCCCTGGAGAAATTCTTGAGCCGAAGGTGAAGGACTCTTCTGTGACTCAGCCAACAAGCACTGGCAGACGTCATTCTGTTCCTTGTCCTTTTATTTCTTTTAAGGGTCCGTGAAACTGATGATGCCTCAGGGCATTTGCACGCATTTACAGAACGATTTAAAAACTCTCCATGACAGGCTTCACGGTGTCTGCGTCAGAAAACTGAACACAAACACTTTCACAACGTATAATACAGTGAATAAAGCGACAACACGGACATCAGGGTCTCGTTTTAAAATTCCAGCAAAGCCCAATTTCCAGCTAACATAGCCAGAGCACCGTCTGTCGTGACAGAAATCAGTTTGTCCGCCTCTAGCTGACACTCAAGACTCAAAAATACCCTCTCCCTGGGTTTATTTTTTCGGACCACGAATTGGCAACGTTTGTTTCTACATTCGAAATCCTGTTACGTACTTTATACCTTGTTCCATCCTGGAGTTGGCACAGCGCGTTTTAGATCAGTTCATTAGGTATTATCTTCTTTAACCTAAATGATGTTCCAGGGGGCGCCTGGGGGGCTCAGTCGGTTGGGCGTCCGACTCCGGCTCAGGTCACGATCTCATAGTTTGTGGGTTCGAGCCCCATGTCGGGCTCTATGCTGACAGCTCAGAGCCTGGAGCTGCTTCGGATTCTGTGTCTCCCCTCTCTCTGCCCCTCCCCTGCTTGTGCTGTCTCTGTCTCTCTCTCTTTCTCTCCAAAATAGACAAACATTAAAAAAAAATGACGTTCCAGCGGTGGAAGATTTTGCGTCTATTCCGAACGCATAACGCTGGCCTCACGTATTTGTCATGAATATGAACTGTCTGTACCAAGACTGCGGTCTGCCCCTCCCTGCTGTTCTCCCAGCGGGTCGGTTGCTAGTTTCCCCAAGACACACGACGGATTCTCTCCTCTGAGGCTGCATGAACGTTTCCTCCTGGCCGTGGCCAGGCGTCGCCTCTCAGTTTCCCTGCGTGACCCCCCAGCCAGCCCCGCCAGCGTTCCACAGCGCTGCCTCTTGCCAGCCTGGAGCCGGCGGTGGGGACTCGAATTCCAGGGGCTTTGTCTGGACTTCAGCTGACACATGTTCTTTTTTCTCTTTTAAATGTTTCATTTATTTTTGAGAGAGAGACAGAGACAGTGAGGAGGGGAAGCAGAGAGAGAGGGGGGAAGACACAGAATCCGAAGCAGGCTCCAGGCTCTGAGCTGTCAGCACAGAGCCCGACACGGGGCTCGAACTCGTGAACTGCAAGATCATGCCCTGAGCCGAAGTCAAACGCTCAACCGACTGAGCCACCCAGGGCCCCCCACCCCTCAGCTGATACATTTTCTTTTCTTTTCTTTTTTTAAAAACCTTTTTATTATGTTTATATGTTTATTTATTTTGAGAGAGACTGGGGGGGGTGGCGGGGAGAGGGGCACAGAGAGAGGGAGACACAGAATCCGAAGCAGGTTCCAGTCTCTGAGCTGTCAGCACAGAGCCCGACGCAGGGCTCGAACTCATGAGTGTGAGATCACAACCTGAACCAAAGTTGAACGCTCAACCGACTGAGCCCCCCGGGCGCCCCTCAGCTGACACATTTCCAAACGTGATCTCGGTGCCGGAGATGCAAATGGCCGGGGGAACCATGGCACATCTGACCCGAATCCCCTGGGAGGGTGACTGTCACACAGATGAGTCAGGAGCGTGACAACTCGGAGCGAGTGCAGCTCAGTTCCGGACGAGGCTTTCACAAAGTGGGTCGAAGTTCGCCGGCGTTACGTGCGTTTGCTGGACCCCAGAGCCGCTCGGGGCTGGAGGGCGCCCTGGGCAGCCTTTCCGAAAGCTAATATTTGGTTTGTCCTCGTCCGCGATCCGTGGCCTTGATCTACACTCAGGAGACGCAGCTTTACCTGATTCCCTGCGGGTCAAACTCTAGTGCCGCTGAATAATTAACCTTGAGGGGGCACTGCCTGTGGTGGCAGCAAGTCACTCCTGGGGCCCCGTCCTTGCACGCGTCTGCTCTCAAGGCGCTGGGGCGCGGGGTCTCCCTGGGTGAAGGACGCCCTGACTGGTCCGCACACCAATCAGAAAGGCCCAGGCTAGAACTCGAACCCCTGACTTCCAGGTGCCTAAGTGCACATGTTTCTCTCCTTTCACGCAGCCCAGGTCCTTTGTGTTGAAATCGTTTCCCAGGGCCTTTTGGGGCGGTGGGGAGCGGGAGGGAGGGAAGTGTTTCTAAGGGAAACGCAGCTGGGCCCTCACGGGTGGGCTCCCCCCATCTCTGCGCTGCTCCCCACCCCTGCGCTGTCAGCACTGCCCATGTCCCCGAGATGTCAGGTGTGGTGCACACAATTGGGACCCTGCCTGCCCGCATTCCAGCAGGAGAGGCAGGTAGAGAGAGAGAGAGGGAGGGAGAGAGAGGGAGGGAGAGAGGGGGAAGAGAATAAATGTGGCAGGTCGGGCTGAGTGCCAGGCGGGAGTCCCAGGAGGCGACGGGCCAGGGCACAGCCCACCGGGGCCCCGTCTGTCCCAGTCGCGGCTGGAGGCGGCGGCGTCTGGCACGGGTGTGTTGGGTGAGCAGTGGCCCAGCCCCCTGGCACCTCCTGGTGGCCTCAGCGTGGTTCTAAATGACCCGCTGGAGGGGTGAGGGGAAGGGGCAGTAGGCACCGGTCACAGATACACGTCCTGGTCCTGTTTCCGCCAGCAGCAGCACCAGCGGGCGACCTTCGGCACAAACACATCGAAAACGCACAAACTGCTTCTGACCCAGAAACTTCCAGCCACGGGACGCAAGGGGCTGAGGGTTCGTGCCTCCTCAAATCCATACTTTGAAGCCCCACCCCGTGATGTGACAGTATTTGGAGGGGAGCCTTTGGAGGTGATTAGGTTGAAGTGAGGTCATGGAGGTGAAACCCCTTACAGGTAGATACCAGAACCTTCTGTGAGCCGGGAAGAGAGTCCCCTCCGACTTCTGAGCTCCTGAACAGTGAGGAACGGAGGCCCCTTGTGTCGCCCCCAGTCAGGTGTTTTGTTGGAGCCTGAGCTGGCAGAGACCCGAGGGGAGGAGACCCCCGGCGCCCCCCCCACCGCCCCGCGTTCCCGAGTCCTGCCACGTGGTCCCACAGATGGTGTCCTATTAGGACAGCGGGGTGGGCGCCTCAGGGACGGTCTCGGCAGTGGGGGACGGGGCCTCCCGGCCTGGGCAGCGGACCCTGGCCACGCAGCGAGGGGGCTTTTCTGTCCCGTTGGACTGGAGAGGCGGGGAGGCAGGTGCCAGCAGAACCCCGTTCCTGGGTGCCCGGCGACTCAGCAGCAGAGCGCCTCCTTCCTCTGTGCTCCCGGGCTCTGCGGGGCGACGCTTCCGAGGGGACACACATGTGGCTCCACCTGACCCGTCAGATGCCTTGCGTGACCCACAGGCCACAGGCGTCACCTCCGAGCCATCTCAGCTGATGATGCTCCCCCTGCAGGGGCCGGAGGCGGGGCCCCCTGCTCCCCCGTGACAAAGGCAGGGCCTTTCAAGGTGAAGGTGAGACAGAAGGTCCCAGGCAGCTCAGACCCTGGTTGGGGGCAAAGGGATGTGGAATCAAACCTGGTGGCGGGGGGGGGGGGGCACTGGAGTCGCCACCAGCCTCCGCGACCTGGTTCTGCGGTGACAGCCAGGGCGGCCGTGACAAACCACCGCGCCGGGGGCTTAAAGGACAGAAATTTCTCTCTCGCACTTCTGGAGGCTGGAGGTGCGAAGCCGAGGAGGGAGGAGGCTCCGTCTCTGTCGAGGCCTCCGTGCCGGGCGGGGACCCCGTTTCTATGAGGAAAGTCACAGGGGTGAGGCCCGTCCCAGGGCCCCGCCTCCTCCGGACTGAGCTCCTGCCGCGGAAGAGTCGGGAGGGGACCTCGGTGGCCCAGGGGGGTGCAGGCCGCAGCCTCAGGCGCCGTGCACGTGAGCTGCCAGGAAGTGGTGACCATGAACGTGACGCGGGAGACAGGCTTCGGCCCGAAGGACCCCCGGACTCATCCCTGGGGAAGGCTGTAGGGAGGGGTTTCAGGTGAGTTCAGGAACGCAGCGGAGAGCCAGGTTTGGGTCCGGAGGCAGCGGACGTGCGCCCTCTGGTGGCGCTCTGTGACGACCGCAAACACGGTGGCCCGCGCCCCGTGTGGGGCACAGCAGTGAAGTTTGGGAAGAAGAAAGGGACTAATGAGATCAACCGCCACCGTCAGTGAGGCCACCTAACCCACCTGAGGACGCCAGGCCCTATTTAGAATGTCCTGTGCCCCCGCCCCCCAGCTCAAAAGCTTATTTATTCATTTGCAAATAATTTGTTGTGCCAGGCACTGTGCTGGGCTCAGAATAGGAGGAACACGGCCCATGGGGCGCCTGGGGGGCTCAGTGGGTTAAGCATGTGACTCTGGTTTCGGCTCAGGTCATGATCTCAAGGTTCGTGGGCTCAAGCCACGCATCAGGCCCCACGCAGGCAGTGCAGAGCCTGCTTGGGATTCTGTCTCCCTCTCTGCCCCTCCCCTGCTCTCTTTCCCCCTCTAAAAAAAAAAAAAACACAAAACAAACAAACAACTAAAAAGAGAGAGAACATACTGTCAGCGGTGTCCCAGGCAGGGGGGAAGCCAACTTCCCCGCGATGTCTTCCTCGCTGCAGTAGAGACTCCTTGACGAGCAGCAGGGTCTAGACGAGGTTTTATGGACGTGGCGCCTGGGCTGGCATGGAAACGATCGGGCAGCACTGTGTTTGCCGGACAGGCCCTGACAATGTTGGGGGACACTTGTGACCGAAACAGCACTCCCCCTTGCCTACAAGCGTGGCACCACGTAGTTGAGCAGAAGAGGAGTGGATACGAATAGTTACCATTAAAGCGCGTCTGGGGTCTTTACAATGATACGACTCGGTGTGACTGTATCGGGCCCAGATGCCCGCCAGTTGCCTCTGCATTTTCCAAGGGAAACACAGTCTTACTGAATCAGAATTCTCTGGGGAACAGAGACAATAGGAGATATATTTCTGTCTCTAGCTACACAGGGACACCTCTCTGTCTGTCATCTATTTAGCTCTCATTCTCTATTATCTACCATTTATCTGTATCTATCTGCTCTCTCTCTCTTCTATCATCTCTCTTCTCTCTATCATCTATCTGGGGAGAGGGAGAGACATTTAAGGACCTGGCTCACACCATCGCGGGGACCAGCCAATCTGACGCACCCAGAACGAGCCGGCGGGCTGGGGACGCAGGCAAGGGGTGGTGTTACGGTCTGAGTCGGATGGTCAGAGACTCAGGCAGAGTGTCCTTGCTGCAGTCTTGAGGAGGACTCCGTCTTCTTCGGGAAACCTCGGTCTTTGCTCTCAAGGTCTTCATCTGCTTGCTGGAAGCCCGGGGCGTTACGCTCTGCCCTTCCTAAAGCCAACGGACCGGACACGTTAATCGCGTCTAAAATCGCCTTCAGGACGACACCTGGACTAGAGTTGGAGCAAACTCCTGGGCACCGCAGGGCAGCCCGAGGTTTACGTGGGGCCCTGGAAGGGCTGGGGGAACGGCAAGTCCGGGGGACGGGGGAGCCCTCTGGCTTCATCGAAAGCGTCAGGAGCAGTCGCTTGTCACGTGCTGTGAGGCCGAAATTCATTCTTTTGTCGTCAGTCAGTCCAAGGGTTTAGAAGCTAAACTGTCGCTACTGTTCGCATCAAGGCCTGTTGATGGAGTCCTCAGCGATTTCGAATTTCTTTGGAGATCTTCGAGGCTTCAGTGGGGATATTCTGCAGCCCAGCTACTCATGTTTTAGCAAAACCCAAGGCTCTAAAAATGTGTCTTAAATTTAGCTGAAGAGCCTAATTCTTCATTTCTCCTTAAAAAATCTGTTCCTCGGGGCGCCTGGGTGGCTCAGTCGGTTAAGCGTCCGACTTCGGCTCAGGTCATGATCTCACGGTTCGGGGGTTCGAGCCCCATGTCAGGCTCTGTGCTGAATGTTTGCTCAGAGCCTGGAGCCTGCTTCAGATTCTGTGTCTCCCTCTCTCTCTGCCCCTCCTCCGCTCACACTCTGTCTCACTCAGTCTGTCAAAAATAAATAAATGTAAAAAAAAAAAATCTGTTCCTCAATCTGAATACTTACTTTTGCAACTGTTATTTAGGGCTAACACCCAAACCTGATTGGTCTAGTTTCTAAGCCTGTAGTTTTTAATGATAGAGAAGACAAGTTTGGGCACATCACGGGGGGTGCAGTGGATGGCAGCGTGATAGCATGTGTGGTGAGCACAGAGAGCCCACGGGGAGCCCACAGGGAGCACGGAGAGCCCACGGGGAGCCCACACAGAGCCCACAGGCTTGTCCAATCACCATGCTGCCCACTGAAACCTACGTAGCACCGAGTGTAGACTGAACTGCAATAAACAAGAAGCCAGGTTTGAAGCCTGTGCTCGGACACATCTCTGTTTGATCCCAGTTTGCAAATTCACAATCTCTCCTCTTCCCAAAGCAGAACCCCAGGACAGGTGAACGCTCAGGGGCAGTCTGGTGTCCCGGTTCCTGCAGGACAGACAAACGTGTGGATACGTCTCGTGGGAAAAACCACGGACATAGTCAGAACTGAGCGCCCTGTCACATAGGAAGTGGGGCTTCCGTGCCCGAGGTCCGGTGTGGTTAACATGTGGGAGACTGTTCCCGTGCCAGATACTTGTTGATGTTTTTCTTTTCTTTTTTTATTATTTTTAGTTTTTAAATGTTTATTTTTGAGAGAGAGAGAGAGAGAGAGAGAGAGAGAGAGACAGCACGAGTGGGGAGGGACAGAGAGAGAGACACATACACAGAATCTGAACCAGGCTTCAGGCTCCGAGCTGTCAGCACAGAGCCCAACACGGGGCTCAACTCATGAACTGAGAGATCATGACCTGAGCCGAAGCTGGACCCGACGGAGCCGCCCAGGCGCCTGATTTGCTGTTTTTCGTCATCATAGTAAAGCGACAAACTATACCCAGATCGGACATCCGTCATGGATGGGTGCTTTTGATTTCAGGTCCTGAATTCTCGCCGTTCACAGGGAATGCATTAAATAAACTACCAAGTTCGTAAGCTGCGCACGGAAAGGCTGGTGACAGCTGTCGCTGCGAGGAGCTGGCGAACCTTGAGGAAGATTTACCCCGTGAAGCCCCTTCCTAACTGGAGTCGCAGCCCCCTGGCCCCACTCTGCTTCCCTTCGCTCGTGCTGGGAGCCTGTCGCGGATCTTACCGCTGACTGTGTGGCCTCTCTCCTGCGAGGGCACTGCCTTCACCAGGGGGGCTCTGCTTTGCCGCTGCCACATGTCCAGCTCCGGGGACAGTGAGGGGCGAGTGGTCCGGACTCAGGAAGTGGTTTTTGAATTACTGAATCTCTCCCTTGAGGGATCATCTCACTGAGTCTTTTTTCATGCAGCATTTATGACGTTACTTCACTCTGTAGAAACACTGACAAACTGGAAAGAATGGATGAGGTTGAACTCATGCGCAGGGAGGTGCCGCGGTCCAGAGCGAGCCCAGCGGGGGGACGTGGGACACGTGCACACTGCCCGGGGGGGCAGACCTGCACCTGCCGCTGGCCCTCGGACTCTGGTTCGTCCTGAGCTACGTTGAGACCCGCCTCTGCAAAGGAAACGTACCCGTTTTACCTCGAAGGTCACGGCCGGAGGAAGTGTCGGTTTGCCGGGGCCTTAGCAAGCCAGGAGCCAGGCCCGTGGCTTCCGCATCGTGGTCAGCGTCCCTTAGGACGAGAGACCAGCCGGATCTGAGGATGTGCGCACAGAGTGCCGCGTGACAGGTGTCTGGAGGACCGTTTCAAGTCCCACGAAAGTGGGGTGTTTACATCGTCAGGGGCATTTGCGATGGCGCGGTAGCTGGACGTCCCCCCAGGATAAAAGCAGAACGCACACGAACCCACCTCTGGTCTCCGGCCTGCTGCCGGTCTCTTGGGTGACACTCAGTTCAGCAGGTGGGGACAACAGATACAGAACGGAGCTGCCGTGGTTGGGCAGGGAGTCCCCACGGGTCTTGCGTCTCTGTGCGTGTGTGAGCCCTCACTGGACGGTCTTCTCAAGGTCGCCGGTGGACAGCCCAGAGGGAGAGACGGTGCCCCTCCCGGGGCCAAGGGCGGCCAGCCCTTCTCGACGACTGGGGTTTCTCAGGTCCGGTGCCCAGCTGTGACCTAGCCGGTTGTGCGTGCCATTCTCCGTCACCACGGGGGACCCGAGGGCAAGCGGGAAGGGCGTGCGCCTGGGGCCGCGCTGTTTGATGCGTGCGGCCTCTGACCCCAAGTCTCGGGCCTTCGTCCGCACACAGGAGACCATGCCAGGCTGACTTGTCTGCACAGCCTCCGAAATGTCACCGTTCTTGACATCCCACCTCCCCACCCAAACACGCGGGCTGAGGACTGCAACACGGACACTCATCTGTGTGGTGAGGTGGACGGGACGCTGGGGACTCAGAGGACGTCGTGGCCTGGTCCCCAGGACCCATGAGTGTGTCAGGCTACGTAGAGGTGGACCCAGGCTGCTCATCAGCTGGGCCCCCAGGCCGCCGGCCTCGCTGCCCACACAACCATTCACGTGTCCGTCCAGTGCCCGTCCCTTCATGTGGCAGGCTCCGTGTGGAGTGCACACACGCACACGCACACACACACGCTTTTACAAGGCACACACAAACATATAATACACTCAGGCACACGTACACATGTGCACACACATGCTTGTACAAGTCACACATAAACACAATACACTCAGGCACACGTGCACACGCTTGTACAAGGTACACACGAACACACAATACACTCAGGCACACGTGCACACACACATCCTTGTACAAGGCACACACGAACACACAATACACTCAGGCACACGTGCACACACGCTTGTACAAGGCACACATAACA
>CM053577.1:2603692-2714633 GCA_028646485.1 Cryptoprocta ferox | reverse complement strand
ACCTTCCTTCACGCGCGACCGCTGCTTACAAAGCACAGCCACTGGCTGTTCCACTCAAGCCTCCGGAGTGAGGTTGAAAAGATCACGTCGACTTCCCCAGGCTGACTTCGTGCCGGAGGCTTTCAAGGGCCGCCTCGTTCTGGGCAAGCTGAGCGAGCGGAGGTACGTGGCGGACGTTCGGGTGGCGCGGCTGAGCAGGGCGGGTGCCCCTGGGGTCTCGGCCTGGCTGCTGCCCCTCGGCTGTCTGCTCAGGGCACGGCCTGGGCGGGTGAACCCCGGGGTCCCTCTGCGGCTCTCAGAGTGAGGGCGGGGGGGCGTGTGCACGGCGGCCCTGAGAGGGGGGAGGGGCGGAGCGGGGGCGCCCCGGGAACACACGCACTGGCCGCCACCCCGCCCGCGTCCCTCGCGCGCCGACCCCCCAGCGAGCAGACCGGCGAGCCCGCAAACCTCGTGCAGAGGACAGGGGGTGTGATGACCTCTGTCCCTTCCTGGGAGGGCACCCTGTGACCTGAGGGCTGCCCAGTTTTTCCTAAGTTTCTAATCAGCGATAACACGATTCAGACCTAAAACGAAACTGTTGTGGGTCAAGTCTTTTTTTTCAGCCTTGGGGGAAGCGCACTTTCTACTGGGAAAACAGGACAGATGCCTAACGAGGCTCTGTGGGAACCACGCAGGTGAGCCTGTCCCCACCCTTCACGTCGTTCAGGGGAGAGAGCGGGCTCGCAGAATAACGGAAGCTTCTGCAACACGTTTACACGTGAAGGTCTGAACACCAGGGGACCAGGGTGAGGAGGTGTGTCCCGAACGCGGCAGGTGGCTCTTGCGTAGTTAGCTGAGATGGGGGGGGGTGAAGGGAACCAGGAAATCCGCCTTCTTCGGGAGACCTGGCTGAGGACCAGGGCGCCCCACCCCGCGGGGACCCCCCCCCCTCCGGGCCGGCCTGGGCGCACACGCTCTCCCCTCCGGCCTGGGCAGCGGCGTCCGGCCCCGCAGCCCTCCTGCGTGCACGCGCCCCGGGGAAGTGGCACGTGTCACTGAAGAACAGAACACAAACGCAACACAAAAGCACGGCTTCCACAAAGTGCACGGCCGCCCCGGCAACACATCTTTCCACTCCCCCTCCCCCCCCAGGCCCCGGCGTGCCGGCGGCCGGGCCTCCGGGCCCCTCCCTGGAGCTCAGGGCTGCCAGTGCTCGGGGTGGGGGGTGGGGGCTCCCAGGGACCAGCAAGCGGAAAGCAGACACAGAGGAACCACTGCTTTGGGAGAGCACGGGGGGCTGACAGAGGGCCGCGGACAGCCGTCGGGCCCAGAGCTCTCTCCCCGAAGCTCTGGGCGGAAACGCGGACCCCAGCCCTGCGGCCCCGGCCGGCCATCCAGCCACTGGGGGGACACGGACACAGGCCGCAGCTGGCTCCTCCCCGGGCACACGCGCCGTTCTTGGGGAAAGAGGCCTCCAAGGCAAAGACACCACTCGCCGGTTCTGGGCTGGGCTCTCCCCGCATTCGGGTCTGCTACCCGGGAGAGGACACCCAGCCCCTCAGTCAGAAATGGGGGGGCGATGGGACAGGGGCTCTTTGGATCATTTGGAGGGGACCCGGCGCCTCGTCCTGGGTGCCACGCGCCGACCCCGTCCTGCCGGCAACGGGTGGACCGGCGGCGTGACCTCTCGCGCTAACATCGGGGACGCAGGTGTGGGACCCGGCCAAGTCGCTGGCTCCGTAACGGGAAAAATCTCTCTATAAACACAAGCCATGATCGTCAAAGACCCACAGAGCCCGAGGGACCCTGCAGGCGCTCGGCAGGGTGGGGGGCGGTGAAATGCGTCCGTCCGGCTGTGCCCGGGGCGAGGAGGCGGGAGGTGGGCGCGGCGAGGCTGGGGAGGCCGCGGGTCCGGGTCCGAGCCAGGCTGAGCGAGAGAACGCGGAATGCGCGGAGGCGCCCGGGCCCCGTGGCCGGGCTGGGGCGGCCCCGGCAGCGCCCGTGACGGGAACCCGGCCGTGCCCTACAGCCTGGTGGACGTGAGTCTCTTCATGCCCCTGCGCTGAGCCAGGCTGGACGACAGCACGGGCTCCAGCCGCGGGGCCTGCGGAGTTCTGTTCAGGGCAAGGTAGGTGGCGGCCATGGCTCCCTGCAGGGCGAAGGGAAGAGGCCGGTGAGTGTGCTGCCCAGCCACCCCTCCCGGGCGGGCCCCGGGGCCCCCCTGAGCCTTCCTCCCTGCACGCACAGTGGGCAGGTGAGCCCTTCCCGGGGGCCCCGGGGCGCGGGGTGGCGCGTGCCCACCCCAGTGAGCTTGCACTGGGGCCCGTGAATCACGTGTCCATCCACCCCCCACGCCAGCCCCAAATGATGCCCGTGGCGTGGGGTGATCCAGACGCGCATGGAGCCCCAGGATGGGGTCCGGGCCGCCTGCGCTGCGGCGCTTTTCCACACTAGCTGGATTTGAGAAGACCTCGAGGGCCGACCCTGATGGCTGGCAGCGCGGTGGCCGCGGTCCTTCCCGAGGAGGTCCAGCAGCCACTGCCAAGCATGCGAGGCAGGACCTGCTTATTCCTGCGGTGTAGACCCCTCGGGCCTCTGGATGCCTGCCCCAGTCTATGTGGTTTGCACAACAGGGTGCAGGCGTATCACGAGCGAGGTGGCCCAAAGCCACGGCCTTGCTGTAGTTAGGCATAACGACGCACGGCGTAGGGAGGCCGTAACGACAGCTGCACGGGAGGTCAGGAAAGGCAGGGCTGGGGTCGCGGGCGCAGGGGTCTATGGAGAGACACCAGTTAAAGCCCTTTGATGCCTGGGGGCAGACATCTCCCTGATGCTGCCTGCGTCCTGATGTCGTTCCCTCTATAGCCTGTGTCTCTGTCACAGCTGCTGGGTGTCGGGACGCGCTCACTCAGGGTGCACAGCCGGACTCCGTGTTGTGGGCGCTGTGGGAGATCTCTCAGGAGAGCGAGGGAAGCGGGCGTGGTGAGCGGCGGGGACGGCAGAGCACTGCGCTCGGGCCCGGCCCGGGGCCCCTGCTCTCGTGGCTAAACTTTCACTGAAACACCACGGCTCCCATCCACCCGCATACCGTCTCGGGGTGTTCCGGTGCCACGGCAGGAGATCGGGGCGGGCGGCAGGGCCATCTGACTCAAAAAGCCTAAATATTTACAGTCTGGGCCTTTACACACAAGTCTGCAGGCCTCGGACCTGGGATTGAGGGCTGGTGCGCCTCGTGGCTCAGTGGGTTAAGCGTCCGACTCTTGGTTTCAGCTCATGATCTCGTGGTTCGTGGGATCGAGCCTCGCCTCGGGCTCTGTGCTGACGGCGTGGAGCCTGCTTGGGATTCTCTCCCTCCCGCTCCCTCTGCCCCTCCCCTGCCCGTGTGCCCCCTCTCTCCCTCTCTCTCTCAAAATAAATATTAAAAAAATCATTCGAATGGAGGGCTTTGGAAACTTGAATTGGTACTGATGCAAGACCCCTCCACCTCGCTCTCTCCCTCCTTCTCTCCACTCTCCACCCCATCTGTCTGTCTGTCTGCCTCTCTCCCACTTTCTGTCTGTCTCTCCCTCTCTCTCCCTCCATCTCTGTCTCACATGCACGCGAGTGTGTGCACGCGTTCAGATTGTTCAGATGGTTAACAGATTGGTCAGACTGTTAACAGACGTCGTGGCTTATGCAGAGTTTTGCACGTGGTGGCTCGTAGGTGAAGAAATGTGTGGGAGTAGATAAAGGAGGGATACGTGTGTGTGCCTGGATGGTCCCCACGCTGTGATTGCGTCGGGTTAACCGGGACGCCTGAGGGCCAGGCCGCTGCGTGCCCCGCCCCCCCCACCTTGCTCCCCCGACCAGCTGTTGGTACCTTCACCAAGTGGACGTCCTGTCTGCTGAGCTGGTTTTGGGACAGGTACTCTCTGTTCACGATCCACGGGTGTTTTAGAACTTGAACTGCCGTCAGGCGCTGATGAGGGTCCACGTGCAGCATCTTGGATACGACATCCTATAAGGGAAGACCACAGAGAGGAGATTTGGGGAGGATCGTTGAAGTCGGTTCAAACAGGCTCCCGAGCCAAGTTCCTTTGTTTCCTCTCAGGGCAAATCCTCACCGTTGTTCTGACCGATTCTTAGCATTTTGGGATCAAGTGTTTACTTTCAGCTGTAAAAGCATGTGAATGATTTTTAAATCTTAATTATGGTCAACTTGGCGGCTCCCTCCAGGTTTATATTGTATTAAAGATTTTACATCCACAGAGAAATCAAATGTGGAAATGTTAAATGGTGCATGTAATGCAATGAAATGGTTTTTTAGTAAAAATGATATCCTTCCAAAGGGAGAAGCTAAAATAACGACTGTACCACAGATATAAACCAGTTATCACAATGGATGTAGTTACATTTTACTAGAACTATCCACCAGCCATTACGTGTGTCCAATGGGCTAATGTCCATAGAGGTAATTGTCTTTTCTTCTTTTTTCTCTTTTTCTTTATTTTTTTAATGTTTATTTATTTTTGAGAGACAGAGCATGAGTGGGGGAGGGGCGATGAGAGAGGGAGACACAGAATCCGGAGCAGCTCCAGGCTCCAAGCTGTCAGCACAGAGCCCGACGCAGGGCTCGAACTCATGGACCGTGAGATCATGACCTGAGCCGAAGTCAGACACTTAACTAGCTGAGCCACCCAGGCGCCCCAGAGGTAATTTTCTTATTTGACTATAACGTAATAACAATAAAAACTCCTCCACGTAGCTTAAAGACAAAGCTCCACTTTACATCACACGTCACAACACACGTACATGTGTGCACACACATGTACATTCACAGGGCTGTGATCTGCATCTGCTTGGCATTCACGAGACTGTCTTCACATGCTCGACGCACCTGCTCTCGACAGTCATCGGGAGTGGCCTTGGGGGAAGGAGGGATATTACTTCCTTATTTTGCAGATGAAGATGTTGACATTTGTAGTGATTAAACAACTGTCCACGGAGGAGCCATGATGCGAATCCATGCTTTCCTGCTAGCCTACTCAGCTTCCTCTGGTGTTCCCGCGACATTTCACAGTGAAGTACCTGAATTAGCTCACGTGCATAAGGCAACGCTGAAGTACTCAACAGAATTTCTGGTCACAAACCATGAAAGAGAAATCCTAGAGACTCATACAAAACCCTTTATTTCCATAGAGAAATCCAACGCCTTTTACTCTTCGATAACATTAATCTTAGTAACTGGAAACTGGAAACATTATTGTTCCTACTTCCAGGTGTAAAAATGAAAGCGGAGGGACCTTTATTGACTTGCTCAAGATCTCACAGGAGAGGAATATCTTTCCTCATGGTACAAGCAGGATGCGGATAAAGTGACGACATACAAATCCATGGGCTGTGTCTGTTTGGGGGAGGATTGGAGGTTTTGCCATGTGTACGGTGAACACAGACGGGAAAAGGCACGGGCCAGATGAGGTGCAAGACATGGCAGTGAAGGGGCAGCAAGAAACCGTCAAGGTCCCAGGAGATAGTGAAGCCCTCTGCCTGCAATCTTGTTACTTGACTTGATCCTGCACTTGACTCTTCCTGACACCTTTTCCCTGCCCCCACGCCTGCTTCCAAGATCACCTCACAAAGGAACACCAGCACCCGAGTGCGGCTCTACTTTGGGGACCAGAACTAGACAATTTCTATACTCGTTTGAGACAGAGTGGATGGAAAAGAGCAGTGGAAGTGTCAGGGTCTGACACAAGGGACGTGCTCACTAGATGCCAGCTGCCATCCCCTCTGTCATCGCCTCCGCCATGACCTCGATTATCACCTCCACCATCTTCTCCACCATCTTCTCCACCATCACCTCCACCATCTTCTCCACCATCACATCGACCATCACCTCCACCATCTTCTCCATCATCTCTTCCACCATCATCTCCACCATCACCTCCACCATCATCTCCATCGTCTCTTCCACCATCACTTCCACCATCTTCTCCACCATCACCTCCACCATCTTCTCCACCATCACCTCCACCATCACCTCCACCATCTTCTCCACCATCATCTCCACCATCACCTCCACCATCACCTCCACCATCTTCTCCATCATCTCTTCCACCATCATCTCCACCATCACCTCCACCATCACCTTCACCATCACCTCCACCAATATTTCCACCATCTTCTCCATCATCACCTTCACCATCATCTCCATCATCTCTTCCACCATCACCTCCACCATTTTCTCCACTATCACCTCCACCATCTTCTCCATCATCACCTCCACCATCATCTCCACCATCTTCTCCATCATCTCTTCCACCATCATCTCCACCATCACCTCCACCATCATCTCCACCATCACCTCCACCATCATCTCCACCATCTTCTCCACCATCACCTCCACCATCTTCTCCACCATCACCTCCACCATCACTTCCACCATCTTCTCCATCATCACCTCCACCATCACCTCCACCATCTCTTCCACCATCACCTCCACCATCTCTTCCACCATCATCTCCGCCATCATCTCCATCATCTCTTCCACCATCACCTCCACCATCATTTCTACCATCGCCACCGTCCCCTCTGCTTGACTGTCTTCTCTACCACCGCTGCACCATCCCCTCCACCACCTCTGTATGAGGTCACACAGTGATGGTGATGGAACCCCAGATCGTCTACTCCTCTCCCGGTCATGGTACAGTAACACAGGAAACAGATGGTTGATGCTGCTTCTTACTAGTGGTTGGGTTATCACTTACTACTTAATTAGTGAGGAATTGATGATCTCAACTGAAAAAGACAAAGTTTCTTTAAACAAGGCTGGTCACCAATAGTGAGGCTGCAGAGAAGCCCGAGTGCAAAGTGTTTTAAAACAACAGAAATACACCTCTGTCCCAGAGTTCTTCTTGTTCGGTCTGATCCTTCGGTGTGATCAGTGTGATCATTCAGGGCTGTCGTTTCCCAACATCACTAAAAGTGTGAGGGTTAATTTTATGGGTCAACTTGTCTAAGCCACAGTCAAACACCAGTCTAGACGCTGCTGATAAAAGTCTTCCTTAGATGAGATTAACATTGAAATCAGTCAACTTGTAGCAAAGCAGACCGCCCTTCATGGTGTTGGTGGGCCTCATTCAATCAGTGGAAAGCTTGAAGATTAGAAAGACAGAGGTTCCCCAAGCGCTTGGGTAGCTCAGTTGGTTGAGCATCCAACTTCGGCGCAGGTCATGATCTCACGATTCGTGGGTTCAAGCCCCACGTCAAGCTCTGTGCTGACAGCTCAGAGCCTGGAGCCTGCTTCGGATTCTGTGTCTCCCTCTCTCTCTGACCCTCCCCCACTCACACACACTCTCTCTCTCTCTCTCAAAAATAAATAAACATTAGAAAAAAAGACAGGCGTTCCCCAAAGAAAGGGGCGGTCAGCCAGCACAAGGGCTTTGCCCTCGAACTGTGATGCCAGCTCTACCCTGAGTCTGGAGCCTGCTGACCGACTCTGGAGACTTTACTTATCAGCCTCCAGAGTCACATGTACTGATCTTGAAAATAAATCTCTCTCTCTCTGTATCTCCGTATCTACCTATCTACCTCCTATGGATTCTGTCTCTCTGTAGAACCCCAGGACACCAAGGCTGTGGAACACGTGAGAAGGACTATAAAAATAGCTTCGCGAAAAAGAATTTTTCAACTGAGAAAGCCAAAAAAAAAATCTATGCGATAAAGACGTGTGTTATTTCTATGAAAGGTCTCCTCTAGCTTCCTTGCAAATAAAATGGTTACCACGGAATCTCCACGCTAAGCAGCGAGCACGCCGGGAAACACTCACCTTTGCCGCATCGGAGACGGAGTCCCAGTTCCCCCCAGAAAGGGCATACTTCCCACTTCCGATCCTCGTCAGAATCTCCTCAGGAGTATCATCGGGTCCGTTCGCAAAAGGGGTAAATCTGTGCAATGAGAGAATTCGGGTAATGAGCTTCCATTGGACGACCTACTGTGAGGGTCACAGCTTGGTGTTGTTCTTTCCCGTCACGCTCCAAATAGAGGATTCATGGGAAAGCATTACTTATTTCTTATGCTACGTCCATCTTCCTTACTTGGCCAACGCTGTAGGTCAGGAGGGCAAGTGCAGAAATCTCTGTGGACCCAAGCGTGAGCTCCTGGTCTGTTTCTGGGCCCCCTGGGGACACTGTGTTTTGCCCAGACATTCGTGAGACTGTGGTATAATGGAGGGGAGCCTGAGATTTGAAGTCTGAGAGCCCCATGGTTGGTCTATTACCAACTCCAGGTCTCTGAAAAATTAACTTTTTGTTTGGAAGAGAGAGAGAGCAAGCGAGCATGAGTGGGAAGAGGGGCAGAGGAAGAGAGAGAGAGAGAGAATCTTTTTTTCCAAATTTTTAATGTTTATTTTTGAGAAAGAGACAGAGTGTGAGTGGGGGAGGGGCAGAGAGCTACACACACACAGAATCGGAAGCAGCTCCAGGCTCCGAGCTGTCGGCACAGAGCCCGACGCGGGGCTCAAACCCATGAACATGATCTCATGCCCACGGGCCCCAAGAGAGAGAGAATCTTAAGCAGGCTCCACACTGAGTGGAGACATGGGGCTCAAGCTGACGACCCTGGGATCCTGACCTGAGCCGAGATCCAGAGTCAGACGCTCAACCAAATGAGCCACCCAGGCGCCCCACACATTAATTTCTTAAGACTCATTTGCAAATGGGCAGGATAATTCACTCACAGGGAGTGTCTACACAGACGCACGATGCCTCAGCACCTGCCGCATTGCGAGGTACTGTACCACCTCCCACTGCACAGCAGGGCACGCGGATAAATGCCTTCTGGAAGAGGAATTCTGCGTGATCCTCATGATACTTCCCTTCGTGGCGAAGCTTGCGATCTGAGATTTGTGTACACACACGTGAGCATCAGAACACCGCCAGGCGACCCCACAGTGTGACATCAGGAAGAGCTGGGACGCCTTCCCGGTTACGGTCCTCCAGGCACGGCCCCAGGCTGGCGAGTCAGCCTCCGTTCCCCACGGACACTAATCACTCACATGTCCTGAGTGGCCTCATGAAGGCTCCAGAAAAAGCGGGCATTTTGTCCATTTCGTGACAGTCAACAGGACTGGATGGTCTACAGCTCTGTTTCCTTCGATGCAAGGGTTTAATAAGCTTAAAAACCTAGGTCCCGTGGGTTATTTAGGGTCCTAGACCTTCAAGGCTGGAATCCTAAAGGGTCACCCAGAACCTTCTTTTTCATTTGGAAGTTGGGGGGTGGTGAGGCCAGTGGAGGTCAAGGAGCCCAGCCCGGAAGCAGAGCTGGAGAGGGCAGACCCTGGATTGGGAGCAGGTGTGCAGCGACCCGACCCTCCTCCCGTGATGCCCAATGTGTCATCTGGCGGCCACGCAGCTCAGTCACCCGCCTTTACCCTGCTGCCTTCCTCGACATGCTGTCTGACCAGGAAGCTGTTATGGCTGCTTCTTAACTCACAAGGACGTTTTTAAGGGGAGATGTCGCGACCTTTTAAGGGGGCGGGCGTGGTGCAATGAAGAATGTGGACACGTGATCAGAAGCTTGGGTTTTTTTGCTGATGAGCGGAGTTCTGTACTCTGGTTCCCCAATTCCTGAGATACATTTAAAAGAAAACAGGGGCACCTGGGGGGCTCTGTCGGGTAAGCGTCCGACTTCGGCTCAGGTCATGATCTCACGGTTCATGGGTTTGAGCCCTGCGTCGGGCTCTGTGCTGACAGCTCGGAGCCTGGAGCTGCTTCCGATTCTGTCTCCCTCTCTCTCTGCCCCTCCCCCGCTCATGCTGTGTCTCTCTCTCTTCTTCAAAAATAAACATTAAAAAAAATAAAGCATAAAGCTAACTGTCTTATCCCTGTTCTTTATTTGTCCTGAAAAGGCTAAGGAAGCATTCGCCTGAGACCTGTGAGTGTGAGTCCCCCCCCCCACCCCCCCGAGCCCTGGGGCAGGGCTGGCTGTGGGCGGGGACAGGACAGCCCCCACATCTCTGCCTCACGAGGCCTGGCGTGATGACACCTATGGGAGGTGCACATTACCCCGCCAGCATAGTGTACAGCAGGGTCCCCAGACTCCAGATGTCACACGCCGCATCATAGCCTTGTCGCTTCAGGACCTGCAGGGGAGAAGCAGAGGACGGATGAGCACTCGGGGAGGGAGGTTCAAGTGCCCGGCGTGTCGTTCCAGTGGCATCACGAGCCGGGCAGGTGGGGAACAGGGGACGTCTTCCATGAAACTGTCGTTTATTAGCGCAGAGTCAGCCGTGGTGCCCTGCGGTAGGGCTCCCCAAAGACCAGGGCACACACGGGAACCCCAGTTCTTGCTCGATCCACGACACATGCATTGAAAAGGAAACACTTTTTTAAGAAACTTTAAAAAAATATGGCAAAATACACGTATCATAACATTTACCATCTTTAAAAATTTTTTTTTAATGTTTATTTATTTTTGAGAGAGAGAGAGAGAGACAGAGCACGAGCGCGGGAAGGGCAGAGAGAGAGGGAGACACAGAATCCAAACACAGGCTCCAGGCTCCGAGCTGTCAGCACAGAGCCCGACACGAGGCTCCAACTCACGAACCATGAGATCATGACCTGAGCCGAAGTCGGACACTTAACTGACTGAGCTCCCCAGGAGCCCTAACATTTACCACTTTAATCAGTTTTAGGGGTACAGCTCAGGTACTGTTACCACCATCCATCTCCAGAACTCTTTTCTCTTGCAAAACTGAAACTGCTCCCATCACGCACTGCTTCCCCAAGCCCCTGCCCCAGCCCTCGCACCCACCCTTCTCCCCCCCGGTCTCTGTGGATGTGGCTGCCTTAGGGAACCTCGTGGAAGCAGAGTCATACGGTAATTATGCTTTTCTGTCTTGCGCATCATACATGACGCACTGTGCTCGAGGTTCATCATGCAGCGTAGCACAGGGGGTCCTTCCCTTTCAAGGCTAACATCCACTGTGTGAATACACCACATTCTGAGGGCGCCTGGGGGGGCTCCGTCGGTTGAGCGTCCGACGTCGGCTCAGGTCATGATCTCGCAGTTTGTGGGTTCGAGCCCCGGGTCGGGCTCTGTGCGGACAGCTTGGAGCCTGAAGCCTGCTTTGGATTCTGTGTCTCCCTCTCTCTCTGCCCCTCCCCCACTCACACGCTCTGTCTCTGTCTCTCAAAAACTAAATAAACGTTAAAAAAAACTTTAAAAAATAAAATAAAAAATGAACCACGTTCTGCTCATCCACTGGCGGACGCTTGGGTGGCGCCCCCACCTCTTGGCCACTGTGACTCGTGCTGCTGCGACAGGGGTGGGCAAATATCTGCTCCTGTCCCTGCTTCCAGTCTGCTGGGTCCTGGCAGGGCTGCACTACATGGTGATCCTATGCTTAATTTTTTGAGGAATGGTTAAAACAGAAGAATCCACGCGTCCTACGATTACATACTTCAGTAGCAGACAATCCTCTGAGGAATTCATAGCTGAGTAACAATAAAGAAAGCAGCACAGATATCCTGGATCACTGGATGCCACAGGACTTAGCATTAAACGTGGAGAACCGTGTTCAACTGTCGTAGACATGAGGGCAAGGACCCTGTCTCCCCATCTTTGTGCTGCTGACACCGTGGGCTGTGCCGGCAACACGGAAGGTGGTGAGCCAGCACACGGAAATTAGCTGAACGTTCATCGTTCAAGCCCTTTCTCCACTAGCTGAGTGACCTCCAAAAGTCACTTGAACACCTTGAACCTGGTTTCTTCCTAATCTACCAAGCGTGGCTAATAGTATCCACCCTGTCCACTTCATATGGCATATCAAGATCGAAGTAAAAAATATTCCAAAAAGAGCTTTGGAAATGGTAAAGTAAGATACCAATTTAAGCTATTCTATAATCACTAAAATCAATACTATCAATATTATTTCTGATCAAATAAGGTGACAATGGAGGCTTACAATGAGATTATTTTAAAGGGGCCCCAGGTAGTGTCTGGGTGACCTAAAAATGGCCTTGCGTCCCAATGGGCCCCGTGCCCACCTGCATCTTGGCTCAGCACCCTGCCTTCCTCACCACACTCTTGGCGGGACACCTCTCAGCTCGCAGACCCGCCACCAGGTGCCCGAGTGCCTTCCCCAGCAGCCAGAAGGATCCACAGAGAATCTGCATCTAGCCCCTGTCCTCCTCCCTGACCCCTCATCCCATCAGCCACGAGTTGTCCCGCTCGACCGGTTCCGTTGCTAAGTTTCTAAAAAGCAAGAAACTGTGTTTGTCTTCACAAACATATCAGTGACTTCAGAGCCTAACGGAAGCGTCCCCGGGAGCCTGGAAAGGGACAGATGTGCCAGATGCCGCTGGCGAGATCATCCGATCCACTAGAGGCTGGCCAGGCGCCCTCGCCTGCCAATCACCGCGGGGCCCTCAGGTGACATCCCGCAGCAGCTGACTGGCTTCTGTCGAGCCCCCAGCCTGCAGCAGACCTGGCCCAGAGGAAACCCCCAAACGCGCAGGCCCCCGCGTCCCCTTCTGCCGGTCGGTGCAGCTGTTGGGGGATTTCTGATCACACACGACCCGCTAGCTCCCTTCCGGGGGACAGGAGAGCCTGACTGCATTATTTCTCAGTAACTCCCAGCAAACACTTGGGTCTGATCCAAACGGTCTGCCGCGCAGTAACGGTTTTACATAAAAACATCACCATGAAAAATGTTACAAGCAGGAAAATAAAACGCTGAAATAAGTGTGTTCGAGCAAGATCAGTGGCTCATTTTTTTTCTCATTCATTTCTATTCTCTAACCTAACTGCTGAACTAAATCGGATTGTCTCCAGTGCACCCAACTCTCTATCCCCCCTCTTGCTCACCCCCACCGGCCCGGAGACCGCACCCCCGCCGGCCCGGAGACCTCACCCCCGCCTGCCTGGAGACCGCACCCCCGCCGGCCCGGACACTGCACCCCTGCCGGCCCAGGTCTCACCTCCGGGGCCACGAAGTTTGCTGTGTAGCACGGCGTCATCAGCAGCCCGTTCTCGGCTCGAAGCTGCTTGGCGAACCCGAAGTCGCAGATCCGGATGGACTCCGGGTTTCCAGACTCATCCATGTACAGTATGTTACTTGGCTTCAGGTCTCGATGGACAACCTGGAACGGCAGCAGGTCAGGCTGGAGCAGAACGGGCGATGCGTCCGCAAGACCAGGGTGTGCGCTGGAGCTGGAGGCACGTCAGCTTGGGTGGGGGCGGGCATGGGGGGCAGTCCCTCCTCTCTTCCTCTGACATTGACGCTCACATCTGGGGACACACTAGAAACCTCTTTGGTGGCGAATGAATATTTCAACAAGTAAGTAAATAAGCAGCTGCCGAGGCTGAGAGAACTGCACGCGGTGAGCCAGGTGCCATGGACGAAAAGACCACAGGGACGTGTTTAGCGTGTGCCCGCCACGCTCCAGTGCGGTGAGGGGCAGGCACACCAGGGAGCGAGGCAGACGTGGGGTGCGTGACCACGGACAGGCTCAGGCGATCGGCAGGAGCCCTCAGCTGGCCCTGTGCCGGGGGAGCTGCAGGGCTCCGAGCGCGAGGAATGGGGTCGGCGGGAGCTGTCAGCACGTCTCAGAGCCAAGCAGCTCCTTGGGGCGCACGGCGATCCCTTCGGGAGGGGACAGAGGCTGACTGTAAGCACGCGCGCGTGTCTTCACACGGCCTGGCAGCTGCACCGTCCTGTTAAGCCCCAGGCACGGGATATAGGAGGAAGGGTAGAGGGACACATGCATGGTGCCAGTCGGGTCACAGGGGCCCTGCAGGCAGGGGAGGGGGACAGTCTGGGTCCAGGCCCATCTCCGCCCTCATTCAGTGGAAGCCTGTCCGGGAAAACCATCGCCCAAAGGGTTTCCTCTGGAGTGTGACTGTTCTGCGAACATGCTTCCTACCCCAGGACCGCCGGGGGACCACAAACGGGCCTGCTGTGTGGTCCTGGGGACCCCCGTCCTGTTTGGAGGTGGCTGCATTTTACCTGCTCACGACCACCTGTGTGGGGCTGGCCAGTGGGGAACAAGCACTGTCTGCTTCGCAGGAAGGGCCGAGAGGGGAGGGGAACTAGGGACAAGGCGTGGGGCCACACGGCCACCCCCAGCCGGGCAGCCTGGGGCTGTGAGCATGGCAGGACCCTGGCTCTGTCACTCACTCGTGTGTGACCAACCCTGGGCAAGACACCTTTGTCTGCTCTGGCCTTCCAGTCCATAACGGACTGTCGACTTGGAGAGCACAGAGCAGCGTCCGGGACACGGGGGGGCAGTGGGAACCCCAGCCACTCCTGTCGCTTTCACCTGCAGAATTCCTCTGTGCAGGGGAAGGAATTCAGCTCTAAATGGAGGAGGTGATGGAGGTTCCAGAACTTTCCCGTGTGAAGCCCGAACATTTTTTTCCTGCATAACCAGGTTAACAGAATTTCCCTAGCGAGTCCCCCGTACAGTGTGTGTGCAAGGATCTGAGATGCCACGGGGCAGCTGCGATGCGGACGGGCTCCGGGCAGCTCCCTCCTGCCCCCTCCCCCAGGGGGCGGCGGCCTCACCCCCTGGGAGTGGAGGTAGTCCATGGTCTTGGTGATGGTCCACAGGACGTCGCTGGCCTCCCGCTCCGAGAAGCACCGCTGCCGCAGGATGCGGTCCAAGAGTTCCCCGCCGCGCATCAGCTCCGTCACCAGGTACACGAACTTGCCATCGTCATAGACCTGGGAGGCAGGGACGGGGGCGCACGGACCTCAGGGGCCACGCGGTGACCGCGTCCGCCCTCCCCTCGCCAGCTTGCCTGCTGTGGGGAGCAGGGCGGCCCGGACGGGACAGAAGCCAGTGTCCTGGTGTCAGAACACGGCTTCTGGTGAAAATGAGCAAATGGCCATTCCAGTCACACCCGACAGGGCTCTGACTCTTGATTTCAGCTCAGGTCATGGTCTCACTGTTTGGGAGTTTGAGCCCTTTGTCGGGCTCTGTGCTGACAGCACGGATTCTCTCTCCAGCTCTCTCTGTCCTCCCCCACTCTACTCTCTCTCTCTCTCAAAATAGATAAATAAACACTTAAAAAAAACCCACAACAGCCAAAACCCCCTCTGCCCTTGCTCTTTCCGTGACACGCCTCTGGACACCACCGCCTGGCTACCGGCGTGCCCAGGCACTGAGAACCTCGTGGAAATGGGACAGATCACCCACATACGAGCACTTTCCTAGCTCACATATCAGTGACTTTCCAGAACAAATCACTCAAATGATTTGCCTGACTCTGAGCTCACTACAAGAGCTAGAGTTAATTCGGGTGTATTTATCTCCAGTTTATGAACTCGGAAAATGCGCTGCTTTTGAGAATGTACTTAGGACGGTAGCGCCGGCTGGGGACCTCTCACCCCAACAGGATGAAAGTGGTTTGAAACGCTTAGGGAGTTTTCACGCCGGCGGGTTTTTGCGTGTGGATCTTAACACAGAAATAAAACCCGAGATGCAGAGAGCAGTGGAGGGGACGGGGACCCAGGGGGACAAAGCCGGCTTTTGCTCTACTCTTGTCCACACCGGTGCTTGTTTCACATTTTCTTCGGTATTTAGCTGGCATTTTGCAGTTCTGCTGCAGGAGCCGATGGGGCCTGGAGGGAACTCCAGGTGGGCTCAAAATCCTAAAGTCTGGGATCTGACCCAGGCCCCTCTCACCCACTCCCCCCTCTCATTTCTGCTATGCTCAGGACGGCCACCAGTCATTTTGCCCTTTAAGCGCATGCCTGCCCGCTGATTGCAGGGGGCTGCAGTCAGAGGGACGGGAACGAGCAGTCCCGCAGCCCGGGCTCCGCTGGCGCCGAGTGACCTCAAGGTGCCCGCGGCGGAGGCTGGTCCGGCACGTGCTCGCGGAGGCGGGAGCAGTGGCCGAACCGCAGGGAAGGCCACCCCCAAAGAACCTCGATGCACACGCGACACGGCCGCTGTGTGAAGGCCACTCACGTCTTTGAGCGTGATGATGTTCGGATGCTGTCCGTATCTCAGGAGAATCTCGATCTCTTCCGAGGGGTCCCTTTTACTCTTGTCAATGATCTGGAACAAACAGAGCACTTGACGTGAGGCTCTCGGGCGGCGGCGTCTGCTGGCTCGGACCCTGTCTCCTCCCTCCTCCCTGCGGCTCATGCCCACAGGATAACTGACAGCTGCCGACAAGTTCATGGCGACCCTCCCTCACCCCGTGGCAAAGGGCGCGCTTACAGAAAGCAGGCCCAGGCCCCGACGCGGATCGCAAGCTGTTGCAGGGCTGGGTGGGTAGTGGCGGGTCGGGAAGCTCACACAGGCACCGCAAAACGGAAGGTGGCTCTGAACCGCCGCGGCGGGCTCCGGTCGGTGGCCTGGGTGCTCTGTCGTCCAGAATCAGCCCCCCCTGCTGTGCGTCTCTTACGTTACTCCGCGGCTACGCACCAGCAACAAAGTGTGGCCACATGCATGGCCCTCCCCGGGGGCCACGGGGCCACTGTGGCTCAGGCACACAAATGTCCCCTCCCCTCCGCCACCCAGCATCTGTAGCCCATGTCGCGGGATAACAGATAAAATCCTTCCGCCCGTGAAAACAGACGGCCTCCGACGGCAGGAGGAGGTGTCATGAGCGGACGCCTACGTCCAACAGGGATTCATCCGTGGGGCATCACGGCCGGGACCTCTGGAGGTGGCTTACTGTGGCCCTCGCTCGCATTTTATGGGGATGGAACTGGTGGGGGTAGGGGACCATCCAAGTGACCCCGCCCCACGCGTGTTAGAGACAGCACTCAGAACAGTCATCTGTACTGTTCTTGCACATTAGCTTCACCTAATTTTAAAATATTTGCTCTTTGGAGAATGTGCAATTGTCTGACCGCTAGACCATGAGGGGGTTTCCAGGGCTTTCTCTCATGTCAGAAACTCTAAGTGGGGCTTTGCCTGAAACTCAACCTCTTTTTTTTAGATGAACGGAGTCCTTGGCAGCATCTGACCCACTGTTGGTACTCTGCCCCTTGTCACCCTTTGTCCCTCCCCTCACTGCTAGGGATGGTCACCCTAGTTCCTACATTCCTCTCTCCATCTTGGATTTACTTTATTTTATTAATTTATTTTTTTAACGTTTATTTATTTTGAGAGAGAGAGAGACAGAGCGTGAGCTGGGGAGGGGCAGAGAAAGAGGGGACACAGAATCTGAAGCAGCTCCAGGCTCTGAGCTGTCAGCACAGAGCCCGATGTGGGGCTCGAAGCTGGGAGATCATGACCTGAGCTGAAGTCAGATGCTCACCCAACTGAGCCACCCAGGCGCCCCTATTTTTTTTTATTTTAGAGAGAGAGAGAGAGCACACAGTGCATCTGAGTGGGGGAGGGGCAGAGAGAGGAAAGAGAGAATCCCAAGCAGGCTCCTCTCTCAGCACAGAGTCTGACGTGGGACTCGATCCCACGACCCTGTGATCATGACCTGAGCCAAAATCAAAAGTCAGACGCCTAGCCGACTGAGCCCCCCAGGCGCCCCTCCGTCTTCGCTCTAAAGCCCATAGCCAAGCTCCGATGACATTGGTGCCCCAGGACTGTGAGCCCAGTGACACGTGTTGTCTAACAAACAAAAAGTTAAGCTCCCTTTCTTGACACATTTTTCTCCTCTTGCCTCATTTAAGTCCGCAAAAGTCTGAGCTCGGCCCCCAGGATTACTTCTGTCATAGAAAGAAGCCACCAGCTACCGCAGCGTCCTTTGCGAAGGCTCAGTCAGCGGGGCCAGGGCGTCCGTAACGTACGGCTTGGTGGGATGCGAGCTGGCTGGTGGGGCTCTCGCACCACTGCTGCCCCAACGGCCCACAGGGACATTCTCTCTGGCCTGTGACCTTCTCTTTGAAATTTGAGACGGTTGAAGTACATTACTGGATTTTTTAAAAAATTAGTGGTAGATTCATTAGTTTTTCAAATAAGATTTCATAACAAAAAATGTATTAGCACGAATCTGATCACCCTCCCAACGGAGTGGGATGCAGGAAGCCTCTTCTCTGCTGCCATGGCTGGGGGGGGGGTGGGGGGGCAGAGTGCGGCTGCACGGACAGTCATCGACAGGAGCTGGGGCTTTACCTTCCTCCCCGCTGGGGCTGACCTGAAGCCAGGGGTGCAGAGGGGTGGGGAGGTGGGTGTGCAGGGGACACAGGCACACCGCCTGGAGGGGAAGCCGGGTCCGAGGGTGGCGGGCACAGGACTGTCCGGCTTCCCTCATGGCTCTCCACCACCTCCCCGATCTGGGGAGGGCTGACCCGCGTCCACACGGCTACACGTTCTATTCAGACGCTCTGTGTTGATCCTGACCTTGTCGGCAAGTCCTGGCTGCTTTTAGCCACAAATCTTCTGGGATTTTTTTTTTTTTTCTGAAATGTAAGGAAGGAGGGTCTTAACAGAGATGCTGAGCCGTCAGGCACGATGACTGGTCACCGGGCCCAGGCTGCAGTGTGTGCTGGGGACGGCAGAGCCCAGGAGGTCGAGCACATTGTTTAGACACATCTAGGATGTTCAGACATTTCTCTGTGGGGCCATTTCCTGGGACTGGCGTTGTTAGACTTGCTTCTAGTTCAGGAAAGTGCTGGTGGGTCAAGTCCTTATTCGGAGAATAACACTGGTCTATAGTCTTCCGTAGGCAACGCAAGAAGGGGCTCTCAGCACACGTGCTTCTGAGCAAGGCCTCCTCTCTTCCGGGCTGACGCTCAGGTCGTCCAGACGGGGCGCAGGGGAGGGGGCGGGAGGAACAGTCTCTGTCCTTCATATCCGGCAGGGGCAGCAGACAGCGAGCGGGATGCTGCGGGGGGTCAGCCGTCCACCAGGGCCTGAGCAAGCTCCACGGCGCCCTCCCTAAGGAGCTGTGCACTCACGGGGCAGGTCAGCATCCCGCGGGCAAGGCCTCGCAGCCGGTGGCAGAGGGGACCCCCCCCCCCCGGCAGGTGGAGCACGGAGGTGCCGATCAAGTGCATCGCCAGCTGGCCTGCCGCCTTCCTCCTTCCTCCCTCCCTCCTCCTTCCTCCCTCCTCCCTTCCTCCTCCTTCCTCCCTCCCTCCTCCCTTCCTCCTTCTTCCTCCCTCCCTCCTACCTTCCTCCTCCTTCCTCCCTCCTCCTTCCTTCCTCCCTCCTTCCTTCCTTCCCTCCTTTCTTCCTCCCTTCTGCCAGCCTTCCTTCCTTTCTTCCTTCCTCTATCTCTCTTTCCTTCCTTTCTTTCTCTTTCTTTCTTTCCTTTTTTTCTTTCTTTAATTCCACCTTTTTTCATTTTCTTTCTTCCTTCCTTCCTTTCTTTCTCTCTCTCTCTCTCTTTCTTCCTCTCCCTCCCATGACCCCGAGATCAAGACCCTCATTCTCCACCAACTAAGCCAGCCAGGCTCCCCTCATGTGCACTTTTATTTCTGGCTATGGAAGGGAGACCTAAGGCCCCACGGTGATCAGCATGCTTCTCCCCTTCTTTTCCGTTTCTGCGCGTCTCCACCTTCCCTTCCCCGGCTCCCTCCGCGAGCGCCCCCCCGGGACACTGACTCCCGTGGGGAAAGGACTGTATGAGGATGCGGTGGGGCTCACAGGCCTGCCGAGCAGCCCCTCGAGGCGGCGCATCTCCCTGGCCTGTTCCGAGCATCAACACCGTATCTGGAACAGGGGTAGCAGAGCGTGTGATCCTCCGTAAGATTCAACAGACAACTTCTCTCGTACAATTAATTTAAGCAAAGTAATTTGCTTACACAGTGAGATAATTCTGAGATTTCTCGCTGGGAAAAAATTAAAACTTCCCAGCCAGTGTTCCCTCTAAAAATAAGCTCTATTCATGTCAAACATTTGTCTTCATTCTACCGTGTTTTCGGTTGACACACGGCAGACACATGCGAAACGAGCACAGACTCGCTGACGCCGTTGTAAACGGTGTGCTGTGGACACAGAACGGGCTCGCGCAGGGAGCGCCGGCCCCGCC
Organism: Cryptoprocta ferox; assembly: GCA_028646485.1. Classification (NCBI taxonomy): domain Eukaryota; kingdom Metazoa; phylum Chordata; class Mammalia; order Carnivora; family Eupleridae; genus Cryptoprocta; species Cryptoprocta ferox. The sequence continues at coordinate 2,694,725 of CM053577.1, read as the reverse complement.
GCCACGTGTGTGGACGGGCCCGGCTCCGCCCTGGAAAGAACGGGGCGACACAGCCTCACACATGGTGAGGACCCTGCTGTGTCTGTACCCCGTCCGCTGCTAAACAAACTACGCGACTTCGAGCAACACAAATAGGCGACTGAAAGGAGGCGTGACTGTGTCTGACGCGCACGCTTGCCCAGGAGGGTCTGACCACGGCTCCCAACGGGCACCGGCCCCCCACAGGCACCTGTCAGCCGGAGGGGGGGGAGCGTGTGTACGTCTGCAGATACCACGGGCCAGCAGGAAGCGCTGACATCCGAAGCACGTTTAGCTTCAGACTCCTCAGTGACGTGGAACTTCCTGCTGCAGCTTCTGGCTCTGTGACCCACAAAACGCCTTGGGGGCTGGCTTGCGGGTCCCCCGAGGACAGGCCTGTGCTCTCGCCCAGACCCCACACTGTGTCTGCCGTAGAACAGGTGCTAATAAAAGAACCGTGCAAGGGAACCGACAGGATCGGCTTGTCTGTGCACCGCCTGCTGTTTGTATGCACCGCCTACTGTGTGTGCACCGCCTGCTGTGTGTGCACAGTCTGCTGTGTGTGCACCGCCTGCTGTGTGTGCACAGCCTACTGTGTGTGCACCGTCCACTGCGTGTGCACCGCCTACTGTGTGTGCACCGCCTGTGTGTGCACAGTCTGCTGTGTGTGCACCGCTTGCTGTGTGTGCACCGCCTGCTGTGTGTGCACAGCCTACTGTGTGTGCACTGTCCACTGCGTGTGCACCGCCTACTGTGTGTGCACCGCCTGCTGTGTGTGCACCGCCTGCTGTGTGTGCGCACCACCTACTATTTGTGCACTGCCTACTGTGTGTGTGTTAACTGCCTATTGTGTGCACCACCTGTGTGTGTGCACTGCCTGCTGTGTGTGTGCGCACCACCTGCTGTGTGTGCACCACCTGCTGTGTGTGTGCATTGCCTACTGTGTGCATGCACTGAGCTACAGGTTTTGTTAAGTGATGGTTAGAACTGGCCTCACTAATTTTAGCACCTACATATTTTAAAAAATGCAGCTGACGCTAAATGCAAAACAAAGAATCTTCTTGACAGGAAACATCCTTGGGTAGACAGGTTTAAATATGGCCTTAAATGTAGTCAGTATGATGACAGTAATTATAATGGTGAAATTAGGCACCCCTAGGACACAGAAATAAGCGTAAAGAGGGCGCCCGGGGGCTCAGTCAAGCGTCCGACTCTTGATTTCGGCTCAGGTCATGATCTCACGGTTTGTGAGTTCAGGCCCCACGTCAGGCTCCACGTGCTGACTGTGCAGAGCCTGCTTGGGATTCTTTCTCTCCCTCTCTCTCTGCCCCTCCCCCCAATCACGTGTACATGCATGCACACTCTCTCTCTCAAAATAAATAATTAACATTAAAAAATGAGCAATAAGCTTAAAGCAAAACACGGTATTTCCAAAAACGTGAGAACCACTACGTCCGACAGGTGCTCTGGGGCTGACAGCCTGGTCCTGGATGAGAGCTGCCCAGTTCCGGCTCCGCCCACCAGAGGGCCCCCCGCCCCCGAGGAGGAAGCAGGGGGCTCTCGTCGGACTAAGGTGAGCAGAAGGACACACCACCCTCATGTCCCAATGTCAGTCTGCTGGGATTTATCTGTGAGATGTCTGTCCCCTGCCCCCGACGGATGCTTTAGGCTGCGGCTCTCCTCTTGAGCAGCTGACAAGGGCTGGATAATTCCTCGTCGGGCCAGTGGGAGGGAGCCGTCCTGGGCAGGGTGTCAAGCCGCATCCTGACCTCTGTCCTCTAGACCCCAGCGGCGACTCCACCACGGCTGTGACAAGCATAACGTATCGCGGGCATGGCCGGTGTCCCTGGGGGCTGAAGCCAGCTGACTGATGGGGACTGCCCGACGCAGGAGCCCCGGCACTCTGGTCACCGTCCTATGGCTCATCCAGGTCCCTGCACGCACTTCTCTGCTCTTGACTCGAGGGGGGAGGTTTCCGAATCGCCCGTGAAGTTGGACGAGGAGGCCCCCCTAGCTCGGACTAGACTGTTTCCCCAAATGAAACGGACAGCCTTTTCCATCCACGCAAGAATGTGACTCCCGGGTCCGCACGCTTCGAGTGCTAGCCGCAATTCAGCGCCACGCTCCCAGCTCCGCTACGCGGCAGCCGGGCAGCTGACACAGAAAAAGGCCGAAGAGTATTTCCATTCCGTTCTTCCTGGAAAATGCCGACAAAGGGCAGGACGGTGATCTGTAGGATGTTCAAACGTTCTGCTAACAAATGGGCCCATCCTGAAAACCGAGCTCTTGGCCTTGAAACGCCTGCCAGTCCCATGGCCCTTGAAGAAAATCCAAACCAGCAGCAATGACCTGACCAGTTCATCCCAACCAGCGGCTTACACAGCTCTGGGTCCCGGGGGCTCCTTCCTGCGCTTGGGGAATATAAGTACCTCGCAGACAGTAAACTACGACCCACTGTGGTCTCGGCGAGGATCGGGGGATCCCTGCCAGGCCCGCCGCTTCATCTGTCCACGGAACCTCAAGGCTTACAGAAAAGAAACGGGAAGGCGTGGTTTCCTGTGGCACAGAGCTGCAGCCACGCGCCTGGCTTCTGGGCCCTGGGGTGAGATGCCTCAGAAGTTTCCAGCACGGTGTGACCTCAACAAGAATGTCAGGGACTGAGCTAAAGCCAAGGACAAAGCCGAATTCAGACGGTGTTTTTATAAGAGAGCTGGATACGGGGACAGTACGGGGAACCACACCACTGCCTCTGTCAATGGGAGGTTTATCTTCAGAGACACAAAACGCAGCTGATCAGCCGCACAGAGGCAGGCTGTTTTCTAGAAGGGCATCGTGGTCACTGAGCCGGCCCAACAATAGACGTGTTTCTCTGCGCAGGCTGGAAGCATCAATTGTTTCTAGAATTGCTGCCAGTCACCCGCTGAACTGCCCAAAGGAATTCTGTGAGACGTGACCCAGGTAGGAAAGGTTCTCTGAAGCCATGTGTGCCTGTGAAGCCTGTGTCCTGAAGTGTGAATGAGATGCTCCCATCAGAGAAGACGGCGGGTGCACGCCCCACGTCGGGCTCTGGGAGCAGCATCCGCCCGGGCACAGGGGGCGGCCACGCAGGCGCTCCGTTGAGCTCTCCCCGAGGAGGAGGAAACACGAAACTCCTCAGAAGCCCGGGTCTTAGAAAGTCCCGGAAGACCGCACGTCTGTGCACGCTGTGCCCTCCGCTCCCGGTGTGGGCAGGCTGAACACGGGGAGCATGTCCGCGAACTCACACACCGTTCCCCCATATTCCAAACGCTCTTTCTCATCAGAGGAATTCAAGACACACGTGTCCACAAGCCATCGATTTCCGACCCAAACTAGACCTACGGCCTAGGTTTTTTTGGCTGGTGTCTTTTTCGGACAGAGTTGGGCATCTCTTCAGTGCAGGAAACGCTGGGCGGGTGTCCCCGGTGGGCGTGCACACTCTTCTCGAGGGTCTGCCTCTTTGCAAAGCCTGTTTTCACTACACGGTGTGGGGCGTGGGCAGGGAGCCAGGCAGGAGCGTTCATCTGCCTGCAGTCATCGTTTTGAACAATTTCTTCGGAGGCCAGGAAGATTGCCATGGATGGGCTCACTCCTTCTACCCTGCTGCCTGCTGGAAGGTTCCCCCCACTGGGGGATGGGCGGGGACACATGCTGGAAGGTTCCCCCCATTGGGGGATGGGCGGGGACATGCGCTGGAAGGTTCCCCCCATTGGGGGATGGGCGGGGACACGCGCTGGAAGGTTCCCCCCATTGGGGGATGGGCGGGGACACGTGCTGCAGACAACGTTGGGTTTGGCCATGGCGACGCCACAGGCTGGACCCGGCTTCTGGAGTCTCAAGGTCAGTTCAGTGGGAACGCGGTGGAATTAGACATCTCTCCCTCTTGTGGAGAGAATGTTTCACGTACGCTTTTTACCTAAACTAGGTCACGCTTTTAGCGGGAAGCTTCAGCTTCAGTCCTTATCTTATCAGCTGGAAAACTGAAGAAACTGGTATCTGGGATTCCCAGATGAAATATCAAATGTAGCAACAATTACAGAGGCTAAAGGTGCTAGGTAGAGACGGGATTCTAGATCATTACACATCACGGTTACTGCGGACTTTTCTGGACGGCGGAGAGTAAAACGGCCAGCTCGCTGCTTAGGTTTTCACAGGTTTAACCGGTTTACGCCTCTATTCGTTTCTGTGAGTTACTCGTTGGTGACTGTGGCTTCCTCCTTCCCCGCCTCCCATCAAACACGGTGCCTGTCCCCCAATTGTATTTTCCAAAATACTGAGCACCCAAAGCTTTTATTCCAGAGTGTGCCGTATACCAAGCTACTAAAGGTGGTCGGTACTCAGATGTGGGATAAAACTGGAAATATTCCTGATTTGCAAAATAATTTTTGAATGGGGGCCCTAGTATCAGAGCAGACCGAGCTCCGTCACGGGAGAGCTGGGGAGGCGGTGAACGGGGCGGGAGGGGTCAGCTCGGCAGTGCCCACACGCACGCACGGTCCTACCTTCACGGCGTACTCTGCCTCAGTCGCTTTATGCACACATCGCTTGCACACGGAGTAGGAGCCCACCCCGATGTCCTCCTTGACCTCATAGCCGTCGGTGAAGTGTACGTTGTTCCCGTGTAACTGCTGCAGAGAGAGGCCAGGGGCAGGGGGCGTCAGGGCTCTCCGTGAGAGGGCACAGCCGTAGGCGCACAGGGCACGGGCAGAAAGGGGGGCTCCCTGAGGCCAGGGGCCCGTGCTGCTGGGCAGCAAGGGCTCTAGACCAACCTCCCCACCTCCCTCAGCTCTCTGGTTACAAGCTTCATTCTTAGACCACAGCACAGTGTCAGCCGACTGGCCACACCCCCCGAAGACCCGAGAGCCCGAGAAGGCGGGACGGAAGCCCCTGCAGATGCTGCGCGTGCGGTTCTGAGGCTCGAGTCTAGAGCGTGTCTGGTGTGTCAGCATCCACCTGGAAGTCCGGCCCCGCGAGGTCCCAGGCACGGCCCACGTCTGCCCGGAGGCACGAGCCCCCCCCCCGCCCCCGCGCACTCAGAGCACAGTCTGGAAGCCCCCCGTTACAGTCTACACCGTCCCATCAAGTGTCCATGTTAGACACGCCATGGTTTCCCAAAAGGCTCTGGAGACAGAATATGGAGATCTGATGCCACCCAATGCCGCTGACCTGGTCCTTAAATAAAATGTCCTCGCAATTCCTTCTTAGAACGCTCTGGATCCGGTTACCCTTACTGGGGGGAGATCTCCTTATAAAAATGTCATCTGAATCGATTCCTAAAAAGTCCATTTCACAACACGGGAATGGCAGCCACAAATCAAAGCGCTCTCGGGTCCTGGCCCGCCTGCACACCGTGAGGGCGCCCCCGTCTGACTCCTGTGGGGCCCCTGCTGCAGACACGCCACGGGGACATTCTCATCAGAACGCTTTCCCCTTCGTCAGGATGAATGTGGAGCAGGGGTAAGAGCCGCGGCTCGGGTCACCAAGAGACTCGGTGACCCCCACGAGGCTGGGGAAGGGCTGACGGAAGAATCGCTCCTGGCACCAGCCCCGCCCCCCACGAGTTCCCAGGCCGGCTCTCGGTCCACGTGTGACACGGGTGCTGGCGCAGCCCCCGCCCCCCGCACGTGCGGGAGGCCGTGGAGTCGGGAGGCGCGGGGTTACCTGCACGATGGGGTGGACCGTGGCTTTCTGCAGATCCTGTGGCGAGGGCTCCTGGACCAGGCTGGAGGCCACGAAACTGAACCCTCGAAACAGATGATGCGAGTTGGCGCTGGGGGGGACGCCGGGTGAATCTGCAGGTAACAGCGAGAGAATTCAACCTCCCGGGAGGGCCTTCCTAGCTCGAATTCTCCAATCACTTCCACTTAGTTCATTCCATCACACAGTTTGCCTTTGTGCCAGGGCCTCGCTGAAGTGCTAAGAGACGGAAAAGTCATTCTCTCTCTATTTATGTATTAATAAGACGGTGGGGTTTTCTAACAGAGCACGGCTGTGTGAAAGGGCAGCTAAAGCAATGTGATTTTCAAACAGTGGATAATCCACATCCTGCATGTAAGATTTCTGGACGCAGAGTGGGAAGGCCTTCTGATAGGCGTACAGCATTTTTCCCCCTAAACTTAAGCCAATACTAAAGCTAGTTTATATCCCCCGGACACGCGCAGTATCAGCTGTCCCCTGGAGCCTGCTGGCTGGTGAGAGAAGCCGGTCTAAGATTTAAAAACCCATCAAACAAAGTAGTCAGAAACTAGTCATGGGATCATCAAAGTTCTCAATTTCCCAGTTTTAACTACTCACTTTTAAATTTTCTTTTAGGGGCACCTGGGTGGCTCAGTGGGCTGAGCATCAGGCTTCCGCTCAGGTCATGATCTCGCAGGTTGTGGGTTCGAGCCCCACCTCAGGCTCTGTGCTGACAGCTCGGAGCCTGGAGCCTGCTTCGGATTCTGTGTCTCCCTGTCTCTCTGACCCTCCCCTGCTCAAGCTCTCTCTCTCTCAAAAAATAAATAAAACGTTAAAAAAATTTTAAATTTTCCTTTATCCAACTCTTGTGTGTGCTTTTTAAGTACGGTGTCGAAAATCAGCATGTCCTCAATGATTATCAAGCACGTCACGCTATTTCTGCCACCTGTCACGTGGGCATGTCAGCCATGCCAACCAAATGTCAGCGGAGGTGACTTTCATAAAGACCCACCTGAATGTCAGCTGAGGGCCCGGAGCCTGACGGCCACCTGTCGGCCACCTCCCGGCCCTGTGCGGGAGAGGCAGAGGGGCCAGAGAAGTCATACCTAGTACTCTGCGCCCCTCCCTTCATTCAGAGACACTGCTTATGTGATCTACGAATTCTCCAATCACTAGTGCAAGTGTATCCGTCCAAGTTAGTAGGGCTGTACGTCCCCCAAAGTGCTCACACTCCTCAGTGGCTGTAAATGAGCCTCCTGAGCTAAGCTTCGCCCTTGCCTTTGGCAGGGCTCCAGCTAATTCCCTGGGATGAGCTCAAACTCTTAAATCTAAAGCCCTGGGGGTTGAAGACTGCTCAGTGGTGATGTATGCAGTGTGCTTGGTGCAGACCTTCGGAGCACGTGGTAGCCTAGGGGACCGCAAAGCCCTAATTCTGGGCAGGAGCCCGGGGTCTGCGGCGGCCAGGCGCCCGCCGCAGCGACACCGCAGTGTCCGGGGCGGGGGGACGCTTCTGTCTCCGCCATCTCGCAGCGCATAATTTTCAGATTCCAAAAACGACTCAGCTGAGCCTTCTGGTTTTTAATTAAGCTTCTCCGGTCTAGCACGCTGGGGATTTATTTCCCAGCACCGACAGCCTAAATCAACGGGAACAATGTGGTTTCTTCTCTGTTCCGAGTTTTTCCACTGAGTATTCTGTATTTGGCTATTTGTCTCATGGTTATCTTTAAAAATCTTAGAAAATTTCAGATTCGAAGTCAGGGAGAAAAGAGCCCCGTATCCACCGGCTGCCAGAACGTGTTCGCCCTGTAACCTCTACAAGGGGGATTTTCCTCTTTACTTTACATAACACCATTACATAACATACCACTACTTGTATGGACTGGACTGTGTTCCCCCAAAATTCAGAGTTTGAAGCCCTCACCCTCCATGTGACTGTCTCTAAAGATGGGGTCTTTCGGGAAGTAACTAAGGTTAAAGGAGGTCGTGAGACCTGACCCAACAGCACAGGTGTCCTTCTAACAGCAGGGATCCCTCTCTTCCTCCTCAAGCACAGAATGAGGCCATGTGAGGACACGGAGGGAAGGCGGCTGTCTGCAAGCCAGGAGAGGAGCTCCTACCAGGCACCAAAGTAAATGTCTGCCGTTTAAGGCGCCCAGGCTGGCGGTGTGTCACGTGGTCTGAGCCGACCGAGACAATTCCCAGATGTCGAAAACATCCCCTAAGAGTGATTCATTAATGTCACACATGATCACTGGACACTGACGGAGTCTGACAGGCCTTCGGCGTGACTGTTGACATACCCTGCAAGCTGGGGGACGTGTCCGTCTGCTGGGCTGAGACCCAGTAGCTGATTAGGCTCTGTAGACAGGTGTGTGCTGTTTGCACGACGAATGTCTTCCCACGGCTACAGCCTTCACCTTCAGCCTACCTCTCCCCACAAAACCTTCTTGTCGAATAAGAGCTTGTCATTGTCCTGAGGTTCCCTTGCTGTGTCTGCCTGAAAGCAGTGGCTGATGGGCAGCAGGAGGGGGAGATCTACAGAACACCTGGACGATTTCCACATCAGGTGTTACTGGGGGGTGACCGAGAATTAGTTCCCTCACTGAGCCTTGATAGCGGAGCAGAGAAAACAAGTCACACAGAACTGGCACTCAATTTCCAGGAAGCTCCCTCGCACACGAGACCCTGGACAGCTCCCCCTAACTGGTGGGGCGGGGGACCCACACGCGGACAGAGCTCCGGGTCCCTGCTGGGGTCGCTGCGGGCACACACCTGTGGGCGTCCGGGCTGTGAACTCGGGGTCGAAGTGGAAAGTGTCTTCGGGCCTGCCCACCGCTGGCTTGAATGGCGGCTTGATCTCCTTCCTGTACAGCTTCTGCAGGGAGAGCAAGGCAGGGCACTGAGGAGACACCGACACCGCGAGGTCTCCTGTGCACTAGCGCAGCCCGCTGCCGGGGCCGGGAAGGCACGCGTGGCGCACACGGCCCCGGTTTCCGCCTGCGGACGGCACGCGCAGACACTCTGACGTATACACGAACCTACGTGAAATACGATGTATGTTACGTGCAGACACATCACATAGGACACATGACAAAACACAGCTATATTCTATGAAAGTCACACTCGAAGGCATGACGGTCTGGATACATGCAAAGTATTCTCCGTTTAGGGCAATGTGATGTTTTTAACCTTTTGGGAGGCAGCAGAATTTTTTTCTTCGAGTAAAATCTGGCAGGACAGCCCCCCCCCACGCCTCCCCCGCCCCGCCCGGGTAATAGCAGTACCTGCTTCTGGGTACCCTCCTCTCCGCCCCGGTGACGGCGAGTCCACCCCTGGGGGACGCCACAAAAGCCCCCAGCTAGAAAGGAACCGAGCCTGGGTGCAGGGGCTTGGGCACCTCCCCGGGCACCTGCTCTGGCATCCCCAGATTTGGGGGTCCAGACGCCTCTGCGGAAGTGGGTGGACCTGTGCCTTAGTGCTCCTTCCTCTTGCACATGCCTGTGCACTTTGACGGGCCTGTCAGAACACCTGACTCTAGATGGGGAGTCAGCCCCTCTGGAGAATGGCCACGACTGGAGGCCCTGAAGTCACGTCAGGAAGCCTGACCTCTGACAGGATGGCCGGAAACCTGCGCCCCTCGTTGCTTCGGTCTTACGTGGTAAATTTGAAAATGCCTTCCAAACCCCAGTGTTTTCAATGCTCTCAGGCAGGGTGACAATCCATTCTTTCGGGGAGACTCAATTTAAGGGACAATACAACTTGGAATCGGGCCCTGGTAGTAAGGCGGGTAAGGAGGGGGCTGGGCCGGTCGGGATGGTGGGCTCTGGGATGCAGAGGTGCGGGGGCCTCAGGGCTGGGACGCAGAGGTGTGGGGGGGCTGAGGAGGCGTCACTGGGTGGACTTCAGGACATAGGGTTCTGCGCGCACAGCAGGGGCGCCCGCCAGTGTGCTGAGAGCCTGGCGGGCTGGCACCTGGGCAGTGGGGCCTGAACACCAGGACGGGGGTCTGGCTGCAGCCGTTTTGCATGCATTTTCCCAGTTTGGCCTGATCAGAGGAGCCCCCCAGGCCCTCGCTGGGTGCCTTTGTTTCAGTAAGTCTGGGGCTCCGCTCTGGGGCCAGGGGTCCTGATGCCTCAGAAAACAGATGCAGTGACTCCCGTCGGACGTGCTCTCACTCTCTCAATAACACAGAAAAGCAGATTTCATCTCCCGATTTTACAGATGAGGAAACCCACGCTGAGACAGGTTGGGTGAGTGGTGCAAGGTTGGGGGTGACTAAGGGCCGGCCGGGGGGAGGGTCAGGCATCCCGAGTCTTCCAGTGGGCTCAGGAGGGCACGATGTGCTGATCCCTGCCCGGAGCACACCCTTCCAGAAACCCCTGCGGCCGCGGCTGACAGGACAGTAGCTGTGTCCGGGAGGAGGGGCCCCGGGGGCCACCGGGCTCCGCTGTTTCACGAGCAGCGGCGGCTGTGGCATGCACAGGCCGGCACTCAGGACGTGCACATGGGAGCCAGCGGACGAAAAGGACTGTATTATGTCTGCCCTGCCCTCTCGGGTCATTTCCTGCCCTGGGCGAATAGATTTCATTAGGGATTGATTGACTCCTGGAGCTCTTTCCATAAATAGAAAGATGCTACTTTCGGCGGTGACGCACTCCGCACTCCGGGGTGGGAATAAACTGCCCTGATGTATGCACTTGTCAGAGGAAAGCTAATAAGGAGAAGCGAGCTGTGCGCCCTGATAAAAATGCGAGCCGTTACCAAAACCAACGGCCCAGGCGCAGCCCTAGTGGGGCTTGGACCCCTTCTGCTCGCACTGGCGAGTCCCCTGTGGTGCTCGAGCTGGGTTATTAAATCGACCCCTGCCCTGCTCCAGGAAAACGTGCATCCTCTCCCCCGGCATCCGTGTTCTCCTGCTACTGGGGATGGGGGGTGGGGGAGGGGAGGGAGAGAGAGGGAGAGAGGAATCTGTACGAGCTGGGGTTCCTGCTTTTGTTAAGCGGGGGGTTATTTACACGCACACAGAACTGGTTGACACTTAATCCAAAAGAGAGGCGTTGGCACCTGGAGCTGAAGGTGACCTTCAGCTCCTCTTCTAACCCAAGCTCCACGGCTGCAGATTAAACAGTCCCCCAAAGCCGGTACTCGGAACCAAAGCACTTCTGCTCCCCGGTGGCTCACCGGGCGGCGCCTGGAGGCCCCAGCGGGCTTGGCTGTGCCCGTGCGCACCCGGAGAGTAGAGACGTGACTGCCTCACCGACCCTTCCTGCTCTTGCCCCGCAGCTTCGCTTCCCATCCGACCACCAGCAACAGAACCGTACACCCGCTCCGATGAGACGCCGGCTGGGGTGTCGAGGTGACTAGCATGCTCTCAGGCCTTCCCCGCCGCGCGGAACCTGCCCGACTCTGCTAACCTGCTTCCCACGGAGGAAAATCCAAGGAAGCCCAGGCGCCTCCTGTGACCTCTCGGACTCCCGGGCCCACATGTTTGACCCCAATCTTGTCCCGCCCAGCCCCCCAAGAACAGCACGGCAGTCCCCGCTGGGTGGCCAACCTCTGGGGGAGACATAGCTTCCCACTTTCCAAGGCTTTACCGGTAAGGAAGAGGAATTCAGCAGGATGACATCTGTAACCTAGCAGAGGACGCGGTACCCACTGGCCTCCCGGCCCCGGGGCTCTCAGGCCTGCCTGCCTGCTGCAGAGTCCCGATCCCCCTTCCACTGCCGGCCCAGCCCGGTGTGCGCCTGCTGAACCCGGTGCGCGCCTGCCGAACCCGGCACAGAAGGTTTACGGCATCTAAAAACTCTGGCTTCACGCATGCCTGTGCACGTCTGCTTTTCCTTGCGCTTTCGAACCTCCTCTGTAAGCCTGTGCTTCCCTAGGGAGATCCTAACTGACGGCAGGGGAGGTGTGGGAGGGGGCCCACCCAGGGCTTGCAGGCCGGTGGGGGCATCGTCTGTGTGGTGGGAATTCCCCTGCAGACCCCGGAGCCCCGGAACACCGGTCCCTGTTCTCGTTAAGCCTGTGAGCAGAGCCTGTCCGAGGGCAGCCCCGGAACAGCGCCCTGCCGTCCCCAAGGGGGCTGTGGTTCATCCCGGCTCCAAGCAGGTAGCAGAGAGCAGGACGGGGCGGCCAGGTGCCCTCCACCCTGTGTGCAGCTCCCTTATGCTGTTGCAGGTGTAAAGGTTGGTCAGTTTCTTCCTGTTACGGGATAAACTTTTGGAAAGTGCTAGTTAGTATGTGTTATTACTGCACATGTGTTTCTCTCCCTGTGTCCAAACCTAGGAGCGGGTTTGGGGTTTTGGGGGGAAAAGGTAACCTCGCTTCTCATTTTGTAACGTAAACTGCAGCGCACAGGGTTAATTCGAGAATGAAATGGCAGCAGCATTTTTTGCAGGTTTTGAGCTTGATGAGATGCATTATAATTCTGACCTAGATTCCCATCTCCAAGTCTCTAGAGCAATCCGTCCCACACGGATGGAAAGAGAATGGGGTCTCATGATCAATTCACCAGGCATCCCTTTAAATCATCTGGCTTGTCCCCGGATCTCAGGCTGACACAAGTCACAGACACACCGGCATGGATTTCACAGTCCACGCATGTGCGCCAGGAAGCTCTGAGCAGGCGCGCCAGGGCTATTTATACCTAAAAGACCTTCAGATGTCGGGGCGGGGGGGGGGGAACAGAGGGAGCACAGTGAAAATGGTGACTGGATAATGGAAAAGGAAGCGGATTCCAGCTCGGGGTCACCGAGCAGACACCTGCCTCTGAAGGCAGCTTTGGCTCCTGCCGTTTCAGAATTAACATTCTCCAGTTAGGAAAGGGCACCGCTGTAGATTGTTTCCGAAATAGCAACCCAGAAATAATGCAGAGACGCAGAGTGGGGGCAGCGTGGCCGTAGTAGCAGGAATTCAAACGGCCTCCGAGCGCCCGGGGAGTAGGGGGCGCATCTGATGGGGCTCAGTCTATACGGGTTACCTTCGCCGTAAGTGGTTCCAACCAACGTATGTGGGTTTACGAGACTGCTGAACCGAGGGGTGGTCATTCATTGCACGGGGTCCTGTCGGGCTCCTGAACGAAGAAGCTCTCGGCTGGTATGTTTAACGTGGGAATAAACGGATTGAAACCGCCTCCCGCTCTGACACAGGCACCGCTCCTGGGACCCCTAAAAATTCACTGTCTTGGGGGCCAGAAGTCCTCTCTCTACTCCTGCTGGTACGCACGACCAGCAAGGTCAGGGGCTCTCACAGTTCACCCCAGACCTTGGGCTGTGTCTTCTCACCACCCTGTGCCTCAGTTTCCCGTGGGAGTCCCCCCCTCCTCACATGCTACCGTTGGAAGGGTCCAGAAGTATGAAAGGAACAACACAAGCATACGTTCCTCGCAATGACGGGTACCGAGCGGCACAGTGAAGGTCCCAGCCCCGGCCAGGAACAGGAAGCCGGTCAGCAGGTGTCCGTCCGCGGTGACTGGTCGAAGCAGGCATCTGTCCCACGGCGAGGGGTGCCAGGCTGGGCAGCAGGTCTTCCTGGGGGTGGGGGCCCCGCGGCCTGAGGTGATGAACTTGCCCGAAGCATCAGGAGCAAAGGAAACGCAGAGTACACGCAGGAGCCCCCCGACCCTCTGCCGAGGCCTCGGGCTGTAACTGCAAGTTTTCATTTGGCTGCTGGGCCAGCCTCTTTCCGGAAGAACTGCTCCTACGCAGTCTGGTCACTCGGCTGTGCAGACAAGCTAATGGCAGGGCAGGGCAACCCGGGGCTGTGACCTCGCACCCACAGTGGACGGACTTGTTCCGAACCCACAGGTCACCCGGAAATTTCTGCTGCCAGTTTTGGGTCATGGAGGGAAGCAGAAGGTGAAAGAAATACGCTTCTATTTTCCGGGTCAGATCCCGAGGTCAGCGCTGGGTTTGCGCCCAGGCAGACGCCAGACGGTTGAGGAAACAAACGGCCTCTCACCGTCGCCCTGATCCCCGGCCCGGAACCAGACGGCCTCCCGGCAGTAGCGGATTTTGCAGACGCTACTCTGCCGTGGCCCTCAGTTGTCCAGGCCGCTGTTACGGGACAGGTAGTAACGTCCCCACCGGACACCTGTCAGCGCCCTACATTTTTCCGCCAGCTTTCCCACCAATGGGTCTGTCACATGCGCGGTGTGTGACCGACGGCCGAGGCTGGTCTTGGCGGCACCGCGGCTCACCGGTGTGTAGGGAGGAGGGGACCGGCGGAGGGTGGAGATGGGGGATCGCTCGTCCGCGTGCAGCACTCAGATGTGTCATGATTGTTGGGCCGTGGACGCCCCGCTCACCGGGACGCAGGCCGGCACCAAGTATTGTTTGTGGAATAAATGAATTTGCACAGAAGTGGTGTTTCAGAGCTCCCTTAACCACGTTCCGGCTGCTTTTATTTGGGGCTTGGGATGGAATGAGACCCTGCCTGCCCTCTCTGTCCCTGTCTGTCATCTTCCACGGGCAAATACGGAAGTGAGAGTAAGTATGTTTGGTGCCCAGGGACCTGAGGGCCTCTCAGACGGGATTTGGTGCCAAAACCAACAGGAGAACCTTCCCGGCCTCAATTGTAGTCCAATTACTTGGAAATACTGCAGAATCCCGCCTTCCTGGTGCAGGACCAGCGACCATGTTTGCCCAGGGGGACCTGGCCCCACCTGCAGGGCCGCGCACCCCGGAGCTGGTCTCTCCCGGACCGTCGCCGGCGCGACTCCTACCGCTGCAGACAGAGGCCGGGCGTCTGCTCAGAGCCCGCAGGGACCCCTGGGATGCAGAGCCGACCCACGTGGGGTTCAAGGCCGTCGTGTAGTGAAGATCCAAGCATTTTAGGAAGTTGTCTTGGCCCCCCCTCCACAGGCCTGTTCCTCGGGGTGGGGGGCCCTTCTTGGCAGAGACAAGTGTCGTCTGTAGTACTTGCCAGCACCAGGTCCTGCTGAGCAGAGATGAGCTGGGCGGCACCCGGAGCCGAGTGGCCGGGCCTCCCCTGCCCCAGAGATGGGGAGAGAAGTGGGTTCCCCTGCCCCGAGAGCCTCTTGTTCACTCCCTCGCTCACTATTTATCGAGTGCTTCCTCTGAACCAGGCCCAGGCTCAGAGGCGCGGCCGACTTGGCTAACGGCGTCCACGGCGATTCCTCACCTCTGGGAGCATACGTCCCGCACCAGGGGATGGACAATAACGATCGACATAAACCAGGGCTGTGACCCCGGTGCACCGGGAGAAGATAAGCGGGTGGAGACGGAGCAGGGGGGCCAGGGTGCTGGGTGAGGAGCTGAGGGTTTGGGAGGGTCCCCCAGGGAGACCTCACCGAGAAGCTGGCTTTTTTTTTCCCCCCTAGTAACCTTCACGCCCTGCGCGGAGCCCAACGTGGGACGTGAACTCACAAGTCCTGAGATCAAGACCTGAGCTGAGATCAAGAGTTGGAGGCTTAACTGACGGAGCCCCCTAGGCGCCCCGAGAAAGTGGCTTTTAAGAGAAGACGTGAGGAGGACATAACTGAGCCACAGGGAGCCCCGGAGGTAGATGAGCTGGGCGGACGGGTGCGAGGAGGTGGGCGTGGGGACTGGGGGGACAGGTGGGGGCTCAGCTCCCCTGCGCCTTCTCTTCACGGTGCTGCTTTCTCTCGGGGACCAAGGGCACATCCCTGGCTTACTGCCCCTCTCTCCCAGCCAGGGTGGAAAGCCCGGGGCGCAGGATGTCCCCGTCCTGGCCACTGCCCCGTCCCCAGGTCCTGGAAGGGCCTCAAACACGTCCAGCAGTGCAGCCGAGTGATCACGGACGGGGGTGTGCGGCAGAGGACACCCCCCCCGGGGACCAGAGCACGTCCTCGCAGGGTGGGGGGGGCACATCCCGGGGCTCAGCCTCCCAGGCTGCAGCGCACGGTGCTGGACAGAACCGTAAACAATCGGCCAACACGGATCTTCAGGTGCCCGCCTGTGTGTTAGCGCGGACCCGAGCTCCGCGAAAGCCTGCGTCTCCGGAAAGCCAAGTAACAAGACATTTCACAGGCAGGGAAATGTTTGTTTGTTTCTTTGTTTTGTTTTCCATTTTTCTTTGTTTCCACTTTCCATTTTTCTGAACACAACCTGCTGTCGGTTTGGCCCTTGAGTGAGGCTTGTGTCCCCGGTGGGGAGGAGACAGGCGTGCCAGCATCTCACGCACTTCTCTCCATTGTCAGCATTGAGAAGAAACCTGATCTCGTAGAAGCTGCAGAGTCAGAAGTGTAGACGTGGGTTTTAGAGAATCTTGTGCTCTCACAGCTTGACCTCCCCCAAAGGAGGAGGAGAGGGGAGGAGGGCGAGGAGGAGGAGAGGGGAGGAGGGCGAGGGGGAGGGGAGGGGAGGAGGGCGAGGGGGAGGGGAGGAGGGTGAGGAGGAGGAGAGGGGAGGCGGGTCAGGAGCTCTGTGAGCAGCATGGGTGGCAACGCCTGGGGGCTGGTGGCCGCGGAGCCACTCCTTGCCTGCGGTGGCCGGGCACCACGCTCCGCGGGGACAGGAGGCGGGCAGAGGGAAGGGCAAACACGGGTAACAGTAGCCTCGTGCTAGAGAGGACAGTCATTCATTCTTTTTTTTTTTGCTCCGTTCTGTTAAGCTCTCCAGATATAAGTGCCGCGTAAAGAGAGAAACGGGCATCAAAGGAGGGGCGTCCCTCGCGCACACCAGGCTGTTCGGAGGCACCGTCCCCAAGCTGGGGGCCCAGAAACAGCTCCGAGCGGCTGCTGGAATGAGACTCGCGGGCTTGCGTCCAGGTCCACGCGGCTTCGCGGAGGCGGCGGAGGAACTGCAGGCAGAGCCTGACCTCTGAGGCTGGTAGGCCTGGTAGGTCACTTAGCGGGAGCCCCTCACCCCCCATGATTCCTCTCAGTGGTTTTCCATCCGCACCCACCCCGCCCCACGACCACCCCACTGGCCCCGCTCGGCGGGGTAGAGCCCCATCCCCCTCCCGGCTGCAGCCCGGCCTGGTGCTCCCTAAATGCATCGTGATGGTGAGTCCTCCTTACTTGGCTAACAAGCATCAGCCAGGATTTTGTCCTTAACCGTCTGGATGGTATTTTGTTTCTTTAGTAAACTCTACAGGAGAGCTGGCTGAGTGGCCCGGGCCTGGGAGGGGAGACTGGAAAAGCAGCACAGCATCCAAGATGCCTGTGGTCCTGCACCCAGGGGCCTGCATGTGGGCCACTGCCTGGCACCCAGGGGCCCAGCGGCCCAGGGACACAGAGGCCCAAGGACACAGCGGCCCAGGGACACAGAGGCCCAGGGACACAACGGCCCAGGGCACAGAGGCCCAGGGACACAGAGGCCCAGCGAACTGAGGGGCTCCCGCAGGCCCTTGCTGGACGGACGGTGATCTCTGCTCTGTCCCCAGTAGACGCAGGGTCATCGGCACCTGCCTCTAGAGGCCACGTTATAAGGGGATTTGGGGCCCGCCGCTGCGGGGAGGGGTCGTCCCTCTGTGCCTGCACAAGGCCAGCCTGTGGACAGAGGGTCCCCCCAGTGACAGGGCCGTGCTCGCCTCGGGCTTGTACCAGCTGCTGTGCCCCCGCCTCACTCCCTGGCGTCTGTGAGAGGCGGGGAGCACCACGAGCGACTTACATTCCAGTCTATGGTCACGAAGAAGAGGTGCCGCTTGATCTCCTCCACCCCGTCGAGGCCAGCACCTGTCCCAGGACAAAGCAGACATGAGCATCAGAATAAACCCCCGATACCGTTCCCTCCGGTGGTTTGTGACGCAGCAGAGTGAGAGGCTGGGGGTGCCCAGAGCAGGGCTGAGGCAGGCAGGAATCTTTCTGCCACGGGCGTGGGGATGCCTGGAAATCGGGGTGGGAAGAAGCTGGAGGCCCGTCATTTAACGTAGGCTCCACGCCCACTGAGGGGCTTGAACTCCGCCCGGAGATCAAGAGATCAGGGGTCGCAGGCTATATGGACCGAGTCAGCCAGGTGCCCTCCGGCTGCGCCTCAGATGTCCCTGAAAGCTGACGCAGGCCGGCCTTCCAGAAGGGTGAGGAAGTGCAGGGGCAGCAGGAGGGGAGCCCTGTTAGGCTGCTCTGGGTTTACAGGGAAGGGAAAGAAAGCCAGGAACTGGACAGACCACTTCCAGCAGATGACACGCAGAGAAAGACTGGCGTCCACACCAGCGAACCTGGAGACAGGGCCCCTGGAGACAGCTTGAGATTAGTTCTGCTGGGCTGGTCATTCCTACCCCGCCTCGCTCTTTCCTCTGGGGGGAGCGAGGGAGGGCCAAGCCCGCAGAGCACATAGGATTCTGGGCAGGGAAACGATTTTGCCCGACGCCGTGACACTGTAATGTCACTAGACGTCTCCCGCGAGTGCACTGGCAGAGGGCGGCCTGATGGAGGCGCTGAGCCCGCGCGGTCCTCCCGCTGTGCCTGCCGCATGGCACTGGCATCAGTTAAGTGTTAGGGGAAACCGTCCAGGGGGGCGGTGGGGCGCGTGCAGGGAACGGGCTGTGCTTTCCATTCAGTTTTTCTGTAAACTTAACGCTGCTCTAAAAATAAGTCTATTAATCAGAGAAACCAAAACCCTAAGGCCCTAAGAGCTGTGTTTTCTCTAGGATGGGAAGGCGGGGGGGGGGGGAGCCTCGGTGGGCCAGGGAGGGGGCTGGTGGCACCAGGACCACGTGGGCTGGGCCGGCTGCAGCCAGCTCCTGTCCCAGGGCTGGGGAAGGGGGTTCCGTGCCACTCGGTTTGTGAGGCACAGGCTTCCCGATTCTGCACCCCAGGACGGCGGGTGCTGGGGGCCGCTGGCCGATGGGGGAGGGACGCGGGGTGGGGAGCTGCCCTGAGCTGCCGCGGTCACTGTGGGGCTCCCCATTCAGCCTCACGGTCGGGGCCTGGGAGGTCGGGTGGCAGCCCCCACACGGCGTCCCAGGGTCCCCAAAGATGACGCCCTCCTGGATGTGGCTGGATGCTTTCGCATCCTGGTCCTTGCATGACGCGGCAGAAAAGGATGGGCGAGAGCTGTCCCCGGGCACAGATGCCTCAGGGGGACGGAGGCCCAGGTCCAGCTCCTGCATCTGCGCAGGGAAGCCTGGCCAGGCCAGCACCCGGGAGGGAACCCGCCGCTGATCGCGCGGCATCACTGCACTCGTGCTACAAGGCAGTGCGGGTGGCGACCAGACCGGGATGCCTCCTCTGCTCTCCTGCCTGGCTCTGCACACCGAGGGCCTACGATCGCGACCCCTGGTTTTTAGGCTGAAGGCCACGGGGTAAGGTGCTCAAGGTCGCACGAGAGTTTGTGAGGAGAACTGGGGTTTGAAGGGAGACGTGTGCCCCTCCCCCTCCAGTCTGGGGCTCCACCCAGTCCTCAGTCCAGTTTGGAGTTTTCTTCCGAGGACCTGATAGGCTGACATGGTAAGAAATACATATTTTGGTCTTTGTCTCTGGCTCCTGGTCAGAGCTCCCAAACCCTTGCAATTTCCTAAGTCGTGAGAGTAACAGAATCATCTTCTGTCACAGTATTTGGCTGTGGTCCCTGGTCCCCAGAGCGGCTCTTTGGTTGTTCATAACAAGCCTCCTTGAACCCCCCGGAATTTCTGTTAATGCGGCGGCTTTTGGAAAGCCCCTTAGGACAGGGGCTGGTCTCCGTGGGACCAACCGCGTGACTACAGGGTGGGAACTTGCAGCCCCCGCTCTGACCTCCAGGGAGGGCAGAGGAGAGGGCTGGAGGAAGGGTGCATCACCTCCGCAGTGATTTAATGGACTGCGCGCCCAAAGAGGGAAAGCTTCCCAGAAGCCCTAAACAACTAGGTTTGGGGAGTTTGTGGGTTGATGTGTAAGAATGCACCCATGTGCCGGGAGGGTGGTGCACCCCAGATTCCAAGGTCCCTCAAACCTCACCCTACGCACCTCTCCATCTGCGTCCTTTAAACCATCCTTTGTAATAAACCAGTGGTAGTAAGTAAAATGATTTCCTGAGTTCCGTGAGCTGTTTTAGCACATTACTGAGCCCGAAGACAGGTCGTAGGAACTCGTGCTTTATAGCTGGTCGGTGGGGAGCACAGGTGAGGCCCTGGGCTGTGGGAGGGGCATCGGAATCGGGGGGAAGCTGTGGGACTGCGGCCCGGGGCCTGTGCCAACAACTCTGGTGGTTAGAGCCGGACTGAAGTGAAGGTAGGACTCCAAGCTGGCGTCTGCTGAGAGGTGATGAACTTGCTGGCGTGAAAACCCACACGTCTGGGATCAGCGGTGCTGGCGTGAGTAGAAATGGGTGTTGGCCTGGAGGACTACGCTGGATCCCCAGGTCTCCCTTGTTCTGTGAACCCCTGACCAGAGCCCCGAGCCCTGGTCCCCTGATAGGGGCCCGAAGTGCTGTGTAAGGAAACGTGGAGAAACCGATTCGCGGTCTGACTCCCCGGCGCTGACCTCCGTCAGCCCATCCCGTGAGTGGGCCGCCTTTGACCAGGACTCTGACTGACACACCCTCCTGGTCATGAGGATTCAGGTGGAGGGACCCCACCCCGATCCGTACAGCCTCCCAGCTCCTCCTCGGCGAACCCTGACCTGCTGCAGAGCACTCCGGGTCCGTCAGGGGTTCGAGCTTTGAGCCGCACCTCGGAGTCCGAGGGGGCTCGCATGCACTGTGACTCATCGGCTAAGTTTCTCCGAAGAACGGACTTTGCCTTTCGTGCCCCTTCCATCTCATCCTCATTCGTCACTTGCAAATATGGTCCGCGGGAACCGAAACCGAGTGAGACACAAAGGAAATACAGACATTGGTGTAACTCCAAATTCCGCGCTGGCACGGGCTGGGTTTCCTTGGATACTTAATTAGCGCGATTTTATCTGCACCATTTTCTTCCGCCGCAGTGAGATCTTGTACCATGTTTGTGTTTGAGGCCTCGGCGAGCAGTCGACAGTGAATTCATTAACACTTTGGTTATTACTCAAAAAATTATAGGTGTCCCAAAAGGAGAGAAACATGAAACAGAAGGAAAAGTTCCGCACGCAGTTCTTTAAGGGCTATGTCAGCCTTCCTAGGGCATATATGGTTATTATTTTGGATCCTATTTTTATTCATTTTCTCCTCAAACGTGTTAAATAGGTTGCTTTGTCCTTTTCTATGTCCACTGAACACATCTGACCATCGGGCAGCGTTCTGGGCTAGGAAAGTCAGGGAGTGTCTGTGCGGATCCCTGAATCACAGCTGACTGGGGTGGTGACCCAGTGCATCGGAAGTCTCACGCTGTCCCCAGAGGAGGGCTTTGATTGGTCCAGGTCACAGAGTTAACAAGGCCAGGCGTGCTTGGAACGGACGAGCTGTACTTCTCTTTTCTCAGGCTTGGTGAGCTCTCACTACGTTCTCCTACGTCAGGTAAACAGTAATCAGAAAGTTCGATGGAGCAGGAGATTCAAGGGTTCACGCTTGCTCGCTGCAGTTTGAACACTTACCCACCCGTGGTCCCTCTCCAAACCGGAATATCACTGAACGTGTGTGTCTGGCCCCACGTGTGATTTCTACACGTGGGTGGACGGTGGGATCTGATGCCCAGCTGGGACTTCCTCACGTCAATGCACAGTGGTGAGCGTGCCGTCGAGCTGGTGGGGGGTCTGCTCCTTCCAAGGCGCCGCTCACGTTCAGCTCCCCACTCCACTTTTTGAACAAGGCGATCTCTCTCATCGTGGGGTTAATCATCACTGGATGTGTACATTCGCAGTAAATTATTCTCAAAGGGTTTTGGTATCTGCCTCAAATATTTCCACTGTTTCTTTATTTCCACAGACAACCTGGGGAAACGATTAATCCCCGGCCCCTGGGAGACGCCTTTGAAGTATTTCACTCCGCAGCTGTTTTCAAGTCACACAGTAGCCACCTCGCATTCTTTTTCATCGTTTCCAAGTATTTTCTGGCACTTGGAAAATTCATTCATTCGGTGTTTAAAATGCTTGTTTGCTGTGTCTCAGAGGACACTGCCAGCTGGGAGCTGGGGTCTGGTGCCCGCTGGGACCCCGGGGCTGGTTGGAGCTGACCGGTGTGCTTGGTCTTGACCTAGCTGTCATGGGAGCCGGGATGGGACGTCGGAGACCAGGACGGGGAAAGCACTGTGGGGATCGGCGCTGGAGAGGGGAGCAGAAACACGAAAAACAGAAAGCCGTCTGTCTGCCAGTGGGCGGGGCTTCCACAGGTTGCTCAGGACTGGCCCTGACTCGGTCTACACGGCTGTGCTGTTTTACGTTCATTAGTCCATCTCCTTCCTTTCTAACCGCGGCCATGTGTCCCCCTGGGAGTCTGAGACTCTCCCAGAAGCTCCTATCGGGAGTCACAACAGTCTTGAGGGAAGAGCTGGACAGTCGCCACTTTGACAGCCCTAGACAGTGGGTTCACTGTGACCTTCCATCCTGCAGGGAGGTCTGGAGACGCATTTACTCAACACAGCCCCCTTGTGGGGCCGCCCGACAGCCCCGTTCTCAGAACTGCCACCACTGTCGGGTGACCATGCTGAGCCCGGACGCGCACGGCCCGAGTTTCTGCAGAGTGCTCCATCCCGACCTCACCGGTGCTCCCGTGCTCGCGGCTGGGCCATGATGGCTGGCACGGGGCCCCTTCC
Organism: Cryptoprocta ferox; assembly: GCA_028646485.1. Taxonomy (NCBI): domain Eukaryota; kingdom Metazoa; phylum Chordata; class Mammalia; order Carnivora; family Eupleridae; genus Cryptoprocta; species Cryptoprocta ferox. The sequence goes on along the minus strand of CM053577.1, from coordinate 2,672,447 downwards.
CCTGGTTCTCGTCTCTGACTGCCTGGACTCGCAAACCGTTCGGAGCGGCCAGTGTCACACCTGGCAGAGACAGGACCCTGAGGTCCAGCGCAGGGACAGGCCCCCCCGGAGGGCTCCTTCTGGGAGCCCGCCCGACCCCACCTCCATCTCCCTGCACACCTCTGTGGACCAAGCTACACGGGCCCCGGGGGGGCTTTCTCTAGTTGACAGTGAGACTGTCCCCGGGCTGCCTCCTTCAGAGGGACCCCACCTGGGCACCTGCCTTTCCAGACCCTCCCCCAGGCACAGGGAGATCACACACACCCTCCCCGGTGCCGGCATCTGCTCCAACTTTTTGCGTGACGTTCCTTGGGCCTAGTGTGCACGCCCGCCCCCTGCCCTGTCCCCAGCACGGCCGTGACCTCTCAGACGAACGCGGGAATCCTCACGGCCGCCCCCGGCCCCACTCCCGACCACAGCAGCTGTTCGGGGCCACTGACCTACTTTGCACAGGGTTCTCTCACCGAGTGTATCACACCACACAGTAAATAAGTGTGTAACACACTTACTGACTCCGAGTCTTCCAGCTGCCATGTGCACACCGTCACAGTTGAAACGGGCACACCTGGGCATCTGGGTGGCTCAGCGGTTAAGGATCTGACCCTTGATTTCAGCTCAGGCCATGATCTCATGGTCCCTGGGTTCAAGCCCCGCATGGAGCTCTGTGCTGTCGACACAGAGCCTGCTTGGGATTCTGTCTCTCTCCCTCTCTCCGCCCCTCCCCTGCTCACACGCGCACACGTGCTACAGGTGCCACCTGGCAATTTCTAGACAACAAGCAGTATGGGGACGTCCCGAGGTTTGGCGAAAGCTTTGTTTTCCTGAGAAAAGAGCCAGAGGCAGCTGGTTTCATCCACTTCCTCCCTTCAACTGAACGTCACCGTCCTGGACCTCAAGCCCCCCTGCCCTCCCCACTGGCAGGTGGTGGCTCAGCGGCCCGTGACCGCAGCTGCTCTCGGGGAGGCCCCGGCCTTGCCTCCAGGGAACTGTCTGTGGCCGCGTGAGCAGTCCCTGCCTTCAGGGCCCGGCCTCTGGGCCCCTAAGACGTGCACCGTTATCACGCTGGCTGGTTTTAATCAAAGTCATTCGACTAGAGCCACTTAACAGACGCCATCCCGGGGCCCACGTGGGTCTCCCTGCACCCCTGCAGAGGCCGGCTCAGGGTCCACCATGGGATGCCTTTAGACTCTGCGGCAACTCGTCTCCGCATCTAGATAGATCCCGGGAATCTCTCCAGCCGGGTTTACAGAACCGGGGTCTCGCCGGGGGGCTGTCCCCAGGGGCAAGTCTAGGGACCGCTGCGCGTGCTACAGCAGGCGGGGGGAGGCATCTAGGGGGAGGCCGTGCTACAGCGCAAGATGGGCCTCCGCAAGAAAGATTTACCCGGTCGAGAGGGCTCCAGGGCCGTCGTGGAGACCCCTGGTGGCAGCGTGCCCCATTTAAATGGCCGCCCTGAAGGCCTGGAATGGATGCGCCGTAATTTACTTCATGGCGCCCTTATTGTTGGACATTCGCCTTGCTGCCAGGTCTATGCTGGATAGACTTCCAGAAGCACCATTTCTTGGGAGAGCGATAGATACAGTTTAAAAGGTGGGGGGGGGGAGGGTTACATTGTTGCACCACTTGCTCTCCCCCCACCGAGTTTGACACTATGCGGGCAGCAGGCGCCCTGGTTTGTGTCATTGCTCTCTAGCTCCCCCTGTAGCCCACACAGGGGCCGAGACAACGCGGGATGAGAAGTGACAAGCGGACAGAGAGGATTCAGCAGCTGTGTCACTTGCGGGGGTTCTAGACAACCAACAATTTGTAGGAGAAGCACCACTGAGAGGCAGCGGGAGGAAACCTTTTGTAGAGAATTATTTTGCAAATGCATTAGTACTTGGTTAACATTCACGTAAATCTGGATTTTCACATGCGTTAAGATGTATTAATTTAAGCGGAATTAAAGAAGAGGCTGTTTAGGGGCGCCTGGGGGGCTCAGTTGGTTGAACGTGCGGCTTCAGTTCAGGTCATGATCTCACGGTTCGTGGGTTCGAGCCCCGAGTCGGACTCTGTGCTGACAGCTCAGAGCCTGGAGCTGCTTCAGATTCTGTCTTCTCTCTGCCCCTCCCCTGCTCACGCTCTCTCTCTCAAAAATAAATAAAACATAAAAAAAAGAAGAGGCAGTTTTCAACTGTTCTGTCCTTGGTTTACGGGGTTCTAAAGGTAAAATGAATAGAACAAAGTCCCACTACTCTGTATAAACACGGTGAGTTCTGGGAAATGGCTCACAGGACCTGAGAGACTGTGTTCTGGGGATCCTTGTAGCTTGGACACATGAGAGTATTTGCACACCTGATTCGGGACCTTTGCTCTCAGCGAGCCTGGTCAAACGTGTAGCCAGACGGGCTGAGAGGGGCGGGCGGGGGCTCTTACCCAGGCGGTTGCATGGATTCCGTTTGAAGAGCGCTCTCAGCAGGCTCTGGGCTTCCACGCTGAGGAACTGCGGCATGCCCAGCTTGGCTCTGAAACAGAGGTGTAGTTTAGGATGAGAAGCGTGACCGGGGTTTTCTCCAGCACCTTGTGGCCCCGCTCAGTCAGCATCAACAGACCCATCAAATCCACACGACCCGGAGTAGCCGCGCCCAGACTTTCTGGCCGTAGGGCCCTTCCGCATCTACGAGTCCCGGAGAGCATCAAAGAGCTTTTGTTTACGTGGGTTCTAGGGGAGGAATTTTTACCAGAGCGATTTAATAATTCACTTAAACAATAATACAACCATTAAAAAGAAACAAGCAGAATCCCATTAACATTAGTAATGTTTTAAATAAAAATAAACTACGTTTTCCAAAATAACAACAAAGGGTTTGGCCAGAAGAGTGATATTGTTCGCGGTTTGGGAATCTCTTCTGGGTTAGATGAGAGACAGGCAGTTCTGCTGATGTGCCTCTGGGTTCAGTCTGTGGCAGTACCGCGGAGAAAACCTGGGACCTCACAGAACTAGAGCAAACAATCCTAAAATCTGGATGGAACCACGAAAGACCTCAAATAGCCGGAGCAATCCTGAAAAAGAAAACCAAAGCTGGAGGCATCACAATTCCAGACTTCACGTTACATCACAAAGTTGTACTAATCGAGACCGTATGGTACTGGCACAGACACAGGCACATCGGTCATTGGAACAGAGTAGAGAACCCAGAAATAAACCCACAAATATATGGTCAACTAATCTTCAATAAAGCAGAAAAGAATATTCAATGGGAAACAGATGCTCTCTTCAGCAAAGGGTGTTGGGAAAACTGGACAGCGACATGCAGAAGAATGAACCTGGACCGCTTTCTTACACCACACACAAAAATAAACTCATGACGGATGAAAGACTTAAATGTGAGACTCAAAACCATAAAAATCCTTGAAGAGAGAACAGGCGGTAATCTCTCTGACATGGGCCCTACCAACATTTTTCTAGATATGTCTCCTGAGACAAAGGAAATAAGGCAAAAATAAACTATTGGCACTCCATCAAAATAAACAGCTTCTGCACAGTGAAGGAAACAATCAACAAAACTAAAAGACAACCAACGGGATGGGAGAAGGTATTTGCAACTGACATACCCAATAAAGGGTTAGTATCCAAAATATATAAAGAACAGACACAACTCATCATCCCAAAAGCAGATAATCCAATTAAAAAATGGGCAGAAGACACGAATAGAATTTTTCCAAAGAAGACATCCAGATGGCCAACAGACACATGAAAAGATGTTCAACATCACTCATCATCAGGGAAATACAAATAAAAACCACAGTGAGACACGACCTCACACCTGTCAGAGTGGCTAAAAGTAACAGCTCAGGAAATACCAGATGTGGGCAAGGATGCGGAGAAAGGGGAACCCTCTTGCACTGCTGGTGGGAATGCAAACTGGTGCAGTCGCTCTGGAAAGCAGTGTGGAGGTTCCTCAAAAAATTAAAAATAGAACTCCCCTACGACCCATCAATAGCACTGCTATGAATTTATCCAAAGGATACAAAAACACTAATTCAAAAAGACACATTCACCCCTATGCTTACAGCAGCATTCTTGACAATAGCTAATTTATGGAAGCAGCCCAAGCATCCATCTGAGATGAATGGATAAAGAAGAAGTGGTATATATATGCAATAGAATATTATTCAGCCACAAAAAAAACGAAATCTCGCCATTTGCAATGACATGGATGGAGCTAGAGAGGATTAAGCTAAGTGAAATAAGTCAGAGAAGGACAAGTACCCTATGATTTCACTCACATGTAGAATTTAAGAAACAAAACAAGTGAGCAAAGAAAAAGAGCGAGAGAGACAAGTCAAGAAGGAGACTCTCCATTCTAGAGACCACAGTGAGGGGGATGGTGGAGGGATGCGTGAAACAGGGGAGGGGATGAAAATGCACACTTGCCAACCTATCGTGATGAAAACAAATAAAATGAAAATAAAAGAAAACCCAGTCATCTAATTTACCCGAATAACTGCAAAAGTAAAAATCCGGGAAAGGAAGAGCTTGCAAGCCCCCAGGAGGGTCTTGGCTCTGGGGGGTCCTCAGATCGTGCTTTGGGAGCCATGGGACCACAGCTTGGTGTCGCCCTTTCAGTCACTCCCAAGTGACGAGTGAACACACAGGATTAGCTGGAGGGAACTATTCTAGTTTTAGAAAGTACAGATCGTGTCCCCCCTTAAAATGAAAAGTCACCGAGGTAAGCAGTACAAAAAGAACAGACCGCAGTCACAGACGTGTCGTCCACAACACAGGATGACACTGATCCAATCCTCTCTGGGGGCTTTCCTCCACTAATCTCTCTCCTTCCACTTACATAATGGGGTAACCTACAAAAACGTAAGCTTGTTTAGGTGCCTCTCGTTTTTATAAAAGTGATGTGTCCGTCCGCAGGGTTGAGAGAGCAGGTCGCGAGGACCAGCAGCTTTATGGCTTGTCTGCGCCCTCGCACACCAGAGCGACATTAATTTGCGGTGAGGGTCTACCGGTTTCCAGATGCTCCTCTCCTCCCGTCCACGCTCCTGTCTTCTCCCGGAGCCCTCCCTTCTGACATCGTGCTCACGTGGAGCCTGCTCTCATCTGAGGTGTCGGCGCAGGACCGGCACTGGGTTTAGACTTCTTTCCGGGATGCTAAGAACGACTACCATTTGCACGGTAATTGATTCTTCGTGGGAACTGAACAGAAAATTATGTTTGTATCCAGTCACGTGGGCAATGTGATTCCTTGCCAACGTCAGGCAGCAGAGCTCAGGTACCCGAATGAATGGGGTCAAGAGGTAGAGAAAGAAAGGAACCCCCCACTCTTGTGCTCTCTCTGGAGCCTCGAAGTCCTCTGCCCTTTCGAATCTGTACTTTGTTTTCGAAGGTCCCTGATCCCCACGTTCCCTGCCACCAGACGCCATATGCGATTTCACTGATGGAACACGTTATCTGCGCGGCACCAGGATCACTCGGGGATCCCCTTCAGTGTCTCCACTGCAGCTAAAATGCCAAGAATGCATATTATGCTTATTGCTGATGCCTCCTTAACAGGCCGGGTTTCCAAGACGAAGCGCTTGCTTTGGGAGGTGCTAGTGCGTACAGGATGGAAGGTGCTAGTGTGTACAGGATGGAAGGTGCTAGCCCGTACAGGATGGAAGGTACCCCCAAGGTGGGCGTTCCCTACTCACTTGAGGATGAGGGCCATGGTCTCCTTCCTGTCTTTCCCCTGGAACGGCAGAGACCCCGTGAGCATCTCAAACTGCAGAGAAACACAGAACAGGGAGGGTGAGCGTTCAGACTGACTGGATTTACCAGCTGAGAGCCCCGGGTGGGCAAAACACAGCCAAGGTTCACGTGTCCATTCAAAATCCCGATCAATCCAGCCACGGCGCTGGCCGACACGCTTGGCCATCAGCGAACAGAGTGGCCTTGGGGAGCTCAAAGTTGTGCGGAGAGGTGCACAGGCCACCAACCCAGGACGAAACCCGGCTGCCATGGGAGAGGCCGGCCGAGCGCTGTGGACAGATGAGACCCATAGGGGAAGGGGACGGCGAAGGGACGGCGGTTGGGCTGTCCGCCTTCTGTGGGGTTGGTGGAGGACCCCATCCCCGTCCTTCTCTAGTGGGTGCTGCGGAGGAGGCCAGGGCGGAGTGACTTCAGTGCATTAATAATGTCGAGTGACAACAGTATGACACCAATAACTTTCCAATATGGGCCACCACACTCTGAAAATAACTAGTGGACCTTTGCCAGGATGGCCTCTGGGACAGAGACAGCATTGAGGGCCCGCCTTTCCTGAGCACAGAAAAGCCCGGACTGCATGGGCTCTGGAAGGGTTGGCCTGGAACCACAGGGTTATTCCCTGGGCAACGTGTGCACCTGTCCCCTTCGAGAAAGAACTAGGGCAGCAGCGCCAACGGCCTGTCCTTGAGAATAGGACACTGAATCTAACTGAAAGAGGCTACCGTACCGACCCCAGTCCACGTCTTCATGTCCTTCCCAATTATAGTGGAGCCTTGAACACAAGTGTGAACAACACGGGTGTGAACGATAAGGGTGTGAACATGGGTGTGAGTGACACGTGCATGACCTTCCATGCAGGTCGTGTTTTGATAAATACATACTATACACCACGAGTTTATTTTCTCTTATGATTTTCTTAATAACATTTCTTTAGCTCGCTTTACTGTAAGGATACAGTATGTGATACACGTAATGTACGAAATATGTATCGATCTACTGCTCGTGGTATTGTGAGCCTTCTGGTCAACACTAAGCTATTAGTAGTTAATTTTGAGGGGAGCCAAAGGTAAGCGTGGATTTTCCACCACGTTCAGGAGTCAGTGCCCCTTATCCCTGTGTTGTTCAAGGGTCAAGGGTCAAGAAAACAGCCTCAGTGCAGGTGTTGGCATGATCTTACTAAGTTTGCCTTAGTTTTTATTTTGACTGCATGTCTCTGTTCCTTTAAAATTTATCCTGCAGTTATTTCTCCTTTGTATTATGAAAATCTTGAGAAATACATCGGAGTGGAAAGATCAAAATAATCACCCATAATCCCATTATCCAATGATAGAAACAATTAGAATTTGTTATTTCCTTCTAGAGTTTTCTTGAAGCTGAGTTTTTTTTTTAAACACAGATGAGGTTTTATGTACTAATCTTTCACAGAACAATATAAAAACTTGCAATGCTTATTGTTAAATCTTCATAGCATCACTTTATATGTGGATTTGCCAAAATATGTTTATTTGTTGTTGGACACTTAGAACGTTTCTGATTTCCTGCTATTCTAAGTAATACTGGAATGTACCTAAAAGCTTTCCTATGATGTGGAGTTAAACTCATGACAGCCTACCATGAGTGAAATCAACCAACTTAAAGAAAGGAGTGTAGTTAAGGCTTTATTAATATTCTTGGTTTGCTTTTTGAAAGTAAAAATTGAAAGGAAGTGTCAGAGTTCCTGCCCATTGCGATGTGTGAGCCTTCCGCTGCGCTAACAGCTGCTGCCTTCATTCGGCGAAGACATGCAGCTCGGACTGCAGGTGATTGACTCATCTATAAGCCGTAAAAACGGAGACTCAGAGAGTCCAGAAGAGGGCCTAAAAATAGACAAAAGAATGAAATGGAAGGTAAAACGCTCTGGCAGATGAGCTGTTCATCTGATAAAACTAGATGAGTTTGTAAGTTGATCGTAGAAATCAAAGGATCTCTTAAAATAGAATCCTATTAGCAAAGAAAATCCCCTTCCTATTTTGGTTCTATCCTTCCTTCTCTCTCCTTTCTTTCTTTGGTTGGCTAGGAATGAAATTCCATGACAAGGAAAAGCCTTTGAGGCCTCACGGCTACACGACTGGGCCCATCCCCACATCTGTGTCTCATGTAACCATTTATTATGGGTCAACCAGCAACTTGCAACAGTTGCCTGGTGATTCCTTCTTCGCTTTGACTATGAGTCCAGGATCCACAGCCCTTGTGTTTCTCTCCCTCCGGCCTGCTCTTTCCCGTTGTACGCATCCCCCCAACACAGTGGGAGGTCCCCAACTATTCACGAGCATCTAATACAGCGGCATACACGGGTGTTCACTAAATACTTCCTGGTGATGAAGAGGATGGTGTGGTGATCGTGATGAAGCCCACCCACGTCTCTCTATTTTGGCTTCGCTTCCAGCCCCCTTACGTGTTCCCATCCTGGCACACGTGGAGAAAGGAGATGGTTTCAGTATTACTGCTCTCAACAGAGCCACTCAGTGCTTTCTCCGTGTTTACGGATCTCATTAAATCCGGGCATTACTGATGCGCCTTCCTGGGACACTACATATAGTAAGAGTTTTGCTCTGGTGTTCAACAATACGGAGACTGACCAAGGTTTCCACAGGGCAAACTGATATAAGCCATCATCGGGGCCGTGGGGGTCCCACGCTCCAGCACATGTGGTCCCCAAGGGGTCACTCACCAGGTCAGCACCACGGCAGGCTGTGGAAATGCACAGAAGGAACCCCAAGAGACTCGGGTACTGCCTCACTGTGCGCAGTTATGAAATTTCCAGAAGGATAAATATTTTGATGTAACTATAGCAGTGGTTCTCCGCTGGGGGGGGTCTCCCCCCAGGGGGAGATGTCCCAATGTCTGGGGACAGTTTGACGGTCAGGCTGGGGAGGTTGGGGGTATAGGTGCCCATGATGTCTGAGTAGTGACGAAGGCTGCTTCACAACCTACTTGCCCAGGACAGCCTCCACCCAAAGAATTGCCCGGCCCCAAACCTCAGCAGTGCTAGGGTGGAAAGCTTTGTCTAAAGGGACATCTGATGAGCCTCAAGAGAATGGCCAGCCCTGGGGCACAGACACGACACCGCGGAAGACGCCCAAACAGTGCCGGGAGCAGTGGAATGAGAAGGGTCTCCATAAGGGACACACTTCATAGCAGGGAGCCTACAATTCAAGTTCATTTGGCTGATCAACGTTCTCAAAAAAGAAGTCAAGGGCAGGTTATATCTTCATGTGAAAACAGACAAGGACAAACCCTACAGTGAAATGGGCTGTTTGGGATGGTGGCCGTACCCAGGGAGAGGGGACAGGCCTGGCCTGTGGTCAGCAGGTGTGTTTTAAGTTCGTGTGTTGGAGAGCGTGGAGCACAGGCCAGTCCGCACCTCTCAGCACGCACTGTGCACCGCCCCTGCTCTGAGCACTTGAAGGGCTACACGACCTGGTCCTCTGAGGACGAGGGTGTGGGCGTTCATGTCCTTTCCCGGGCGGCTCCTGAGCCCGAGCCAGATGCATGTGCCCAACGGTTTACACAGACACCTGCATGCGAACATCCACGCACGCTCAGTGTCAGTGGTTAAGAAACGGGAGAGGACTCTAAGGTCCTTTCCCATACGAACCCAGAGCGTTCAGGAGATGTTTACCCACGAAGCACAATCCCAACGTCTTCCTAAAAACAGAGTTCCAGGCTGCAGTGGAGGTGCTAGCGATTTACTGTTGCTATGGAGACGACCACTGCTGCCCAGGTTCTTTTCTAGCTTCAAGGACCTCACTTCAGACGCTCAGTTTTGTGCAAGGACAGGGGCCTCCCACCATCAGTGCAGGTGTCTTCGTCTGAGCTCCAGGAACCTATGATCATCAGACGATCCGGGTGTAGACGTCCTCAGTCAGGACGTGCAGGGCATGGGCAGCGACCCCGCAGTGTGCACCCCGTTCCTGGAAGTGCTCCCTTTGTGGCCCTACACCCTCTTTAACGAAGCCAGTAGAGGGCACTGTACAAACACAGCATGCCTTAAACCGATCTCCTCCCGAGTCTGAGCTCAGACACGACACCAAATGCCACCCTAGACCCATCTCTCTTTGCAGATGGGAATTTCAGAGTCACTGCTGGTGCTGCCCGAGGGAAAACAGGTCACCACTGGGGGCTAAAGGGTTTGGTGGGCGGGACTAAATGAGAATGTGGTTTTTAGAACAATGATATGATCTTAAAACAATCCCTTAAGCTTTTTGAGCTTTCGTTACCACTTCTATAAACAGAAAGCATGAGATCTTTCCCACATAACTTCACGATTTTTCGGTTCAGATGAAATGAGAAGGAAGGTGTCTCAGTAAACTCAGTGTCGTGAGGCCCTGTTTATCACTGTGACGCCCCCTCCGGCTTCCTGCTGATGAGCGGAAGGACAGTTCTGGAACGAGGGCTGTTCACTTCCCTGGCTGTTACGAGACCCTGAATGTGGAGTCTTTTCAACTAAAATGACGGGAAGATCCCCCCAATTCGGTAAGAAATGTCCAGAGCCAAGTGCTCACAGTTCCTGGTGCCTCGACGATGCAGACAGCAGCTGGAAGCAGGTGTCCTCGGGAAAAGCAAAGAACCAACGTCTGGGTGATATTCTCCAAACTCCAGAGCTGTCCTAGAGCTTTGGGATGAGGAAGGGCAGGGGACCCCGGGTGGGGGTTGGGGTGGGGAGCTCACAGCCGCATCGCCCCCACGGGGCACAGAGCTCACTGAGTGTGGGCTCTGCTCTCCGAGGTGGGGTCCACGGGGAAGGTCATGGCGGTGCCCAAGTGCCCTGTGTCGGGAGATACTCTAAGTGCACATTCGCAACGTGACAGATTTATAACAGCAATTTGTCCAAGTGCCAAGAAGACACAAGACAGGGCACCTCGGAACGCTGGACATCGGACACAGAAGTGAGGTGTGTGGTGTGGTGGCCTGGACACACAGAAGTTGGGCTCGTGCCAGCTGGGAAGTCTGGTGTGCCCCGAGGGCCCAGGAGCACGGAGGGTCACCGGCACAGCACAGTCTGGGAGGACAGTGGAGCGACGGGGTGCGAGGAATGGACAGGAAGGACCATCTGGGGACAGGATGGCTTGGGCTGGGTGGTGTCTGTCTGTGCTCTGTGAACACGTGAGCTAGAGAAAACTCATTTCTAGATGTAGATGTAAAAATGTCCAAGTCCATGTATATCTTGACTCACGTAAAGTTTTGTGACAAAATGTCTTTAATACGAAAATCACTTAATCCCTTAAAATCCTCATGCTCAGCCTGTAAAACTGTTAAGTATAAAGAAGCTCTGACTCTGAGTACCTGCGTGTCCTACACGAAGCCCAGTTCTGTTTCCTGACGGGGGGAATTGGGGGTGGGCCGAGGGGGGCTGCCAGGAAGGGGGAGGGGCAGGAGCCTGGTGGCCTCCTCCGTGTCCCCGGGTCACACGGCTGGTGTAAATCCCAAACACTGTTTTCCCTGGTCATTCCCGGACCTCTGGGCCAACCCGGGGAGGGGAACGTGCGCTGGGGCCTGGCCACGAGGGGCGGTGACGCGGACGGGGAGGACCCTTACCATGAGCACGCCGAAGGACCACCAGTCGGCGCTCTGCGTGTGTCCCCGCCGGTTCACCACCTCGGGTGCCATGTACTCTATCGTCCCGCAGAAGGAGTAGGCCCTCTTGTCGTGGTCGATGGCCTCCTTACTCAGCCCGAAATCTGCGGGGGGGACAGCGCAGGGTGCTGCTCAGCGTGGGTGGACTCCGGACCCGCGGCTCTGCCTGCAGGTGCCACCCTCCTGCCCGCTCCGTCCCAGCACAGAGCCCGCCTTGGACGCCAGCGTCCTCGTGCCCCCGCGCAGCGGGTTCCAGAGTCTTTCAGGAGAGCCTGGTAACAGGATCAAGGGATCGCACTTCTTAGGGACCGACAAGCAGGCCCGGGGACCCGCTGGGCTGGAAGCCCAGGACGGAGAAGCAAGCGCTGCCGGTCTGCTGGGACAGGACGGAAGGGGTCGCTCGGAAGGAAAGGACTGGAAGGAGCTCCAGGCAGCAGGCTGCTGGGGCGGGAGGTCCCCGGTGGTGAGGCACAAAGAGAAGACAGCATTTGCCGTGGCGTGGGCAGTGAGCCCTCTCCCTCCCCCTCCAGGAAACCCTCACTACGGTCTCCCCTTTCGCACGGCTGGTGTGTTCGTGCACTTGGCGGGTGAAGAACGTGGGAACACGCTGGATCTCAGAGCACGGCGGCCCTCAGTGTCAGCGTGCTTGGGAAGAAGGTCACTATCACTCGGTTCCTTCCAGAGCCTGGGGAGGATGGAGGGAGGCCACAGGCCGGGCAAGGACATTACACTACCCCTGGGCAGGTGTGCTTTTCTCGCAGCGGAAGGACTTGCCTGGCACATCAGAGCCCGGGAGGGGCTGCCTGTCCCCTGTGGCTGGCCCAAATGGCAAATCAGTACCCACTATTAGCTTGGGCGCATGAGTAATAATAATAATAATAATAGAATCCATGATTACTAGATCAGAGGGAGCCAAAACTCTGTAATATCATAGATACACTTGACGTGGAAGCTCGATGTGACCTCTACCACCCACCGGCCACCGCGCACAAGCGTGACTTCTACATTATACGTGCAGCTCCTCATTCGGCAGAGAAAACTTGTGAGTATTAACACAATCTTAAATCTCCACCAACTGCCACGTTACTCTAAGGACATGATGTTACAGGTGCCCAAAGCCTGCAGGTGTGGGGGGGTCTGAGGGTCCAGTTAAACGGATAGTCAGGTTCTGGTACAGAAGTTCATGAGAAATTTTAGAAATCTAACTTTCAACATTAACAAGCGTATAAAAATAGTTAATCAATATTTATTGCAGGTAACTAGATGTGCTGTGCCCGTACTGGGATCCAGGAAGAGCCGGTAAACTCATCCCTGGGAGACAGGGGAGGGGAGATGCTGCAGTGAGACTGCATGGGGACCACAGAGGGGGTTGGGGAGGCCTGGGGAGAAGGGGTGCGGAGGAGAGGGGGGCCGAGGAGAAGGGGTGTGGAGAGAGGGAGCCCGGGGAGAAGGGGTGCGGAGGAGAGGGGGCCCGGGGAGAAGGGGTGCAGAGGAGAGGGGGGCCGAGGAGAAGGGGTGTGGAGAGAGGGGACCGGGGAGAAGGGATGCAGAGGAGAGGGTGCCCGGGGAGAAGGGGTACGGAGGAGAGGGGGGCCAGGGAGAAGGGGTATGGAGAGAGGGAGCCCGGGGAGAAGGGGTGCGGAGGAGAGGGGGCCTGGGGAGAAGGGGTGCGGTGCATTTGAGCACAGAGTCACAGAGACTGGGGGCGGCCGCGCTGCTGGCTGTGAGCATGCGCGGGGCCACGAGCCGGGGGTCGTGCGCAGCTCCTAGAAGGCGGAGAAGGCAGCGCACCGGCTCTCTGGAGGCTCCAGAGGGGAGCGTGGCCTTGCTGACACCTTGGCCTTAGCTCCTGAGGCCTCCCCTGGACCTGGGGCCTCCAGACTGTGAGATGAGGGTGTGTGCTTGTGAGCCACCAAGCCTGTGACAACGTGACAACTGTGGCAGGAGCGGGAGGAAACGGATACAGTGGGGGTCATGTCACTGGGGTGTGTGTTTTCAGTGTGACCCAACTTGGTGGCAAGGGGAGGGTGTGAGGTTTCAGTAGGAAGACGGGCCTGGGACACGGTGGAGGCAGGTCACATGTGGTCACATGTGGTCCCTGGAGGCAGGACGGGACCGCAGCGTCAGGACGCGCTAAGGGGATTTGCCCTGAGAGCATCGTGATTCTTGAACAAAACAGCCAGGGCTGACAGTCTGCAGGGAATGTGCTGGAAGGTTCTCTGGTCAGAAGGAGAGAGAAAAGGAAGGGAACCTGGCAAGCTTGAGAATTTTCTAGATGCTACGAGCACACACACCAACACAACTCATCCACATCTGTGAAAACTTCAGCCACATCGGACGTTCGTCCGCCAACGCTGGCGCCAGATGGGCTTTGGGTCCGAGCTGCTCCCCCCCTCGACCGGGGCCGCGGGGAGGTCACGGGGAGACCGCTGTCCTTTACAAACCTGTGATCTTAATGTGTCCCTCTTCGTCCAGCAGGATGCTGAAAGAGAGGGAGAAAACAGATGCTTTACGCGCGGCCCAGCGGGCTGGCGGGCGCGAGCGGGGGGCGGTTGGCACACGGGCTCGCCTGCTACGCGCAGACGGGGACTTGCACGTTACTGCGTCCCCCGTCAGCAGCTTCCGGGGGCACGAGTGGACTCAGAGCCACGGTGTTTGGGGTTAACCAGGCAGGAGCTGGGACCCGCAGATCCGAGGCCTTCTTAAGCCCACGGGAAGGTTCGGGAACCGTTCCGACTGTCCTGTGTGGAGAACGTGATTGACCGGGTCCCGGACTGCCTGGGCCTCTGCGGGTCTGGAGCCTCTTGAATTTTCCCCGGGGCCAGAGGCCCCCGGCTTCTCCCCCCTCCAGGAGCCCCACGCTGGCTCTCGGGACCCACCGGAGCTCTGGGGACACCTCTGTGACACCTTGGGCCCCGGCACCGAGGACCTTGGGGCCCGGCAGGCTTCACCTTGTCAGCAGAGCTATGCCACTGGGCCCAAGCTCTTGTCCCAGCAGCGCCTGACATCGAGATGCCCCGGCGGGGGGCGCTGGCCCTGCCCTGCCCGGCCCTCCTGTGGGAGGGCGCACCTCACCGGCCGGCAGAGCGGAGTCCACGCGGGCGGATGCAGGCCAGCAAGCACTTGAGGAAGCCCTTCTTCTGGCCCTCAGCGTCCCTAAGACTCCTAGCTTTCCATTCCTTCTTCTGCTGTCATTAAATCCTGTCCCATCAGCCCCAGGGGGGCAGGGGTACCAGCCCAGCCTTAAGGAGACCAGGAAGTGGAACGGAGAGAAACCAAAGCAAAGCCTTGAGGATTCACCTGTGATGCCCTGAACAATCAGGCGGCCAGTGACGTCCTGCCACACGCTCGCACATGGTCCTGCCACACGCTAGCACATGGGTGGACCTGGATGGACCTGAGTGCCGTGAGCCCAACACAGGACACGGCGTGCATTCCACTTACACAGGGGCGGGCGGGGGGGGGGGGCGCCTAGGGCCGCCAGATTGACAGGCAGGAAGTAGAAGAGGGGGTGCCAGGGCCTGGGGCAGGGGACGTGGTGAGGGGAGGGAGTGTCTCACGGGGACAGAGATTCAGTTTCGCAAGAAGAGAGTTGGAAGATGGATGGTGTCGCACAGCGATGTGCGTGTGCTTTCTGCCACAGGGCTGCACACTTAAAAACGGTTAAGATGTTGGGGCGCCTGGGGGCTCAGTCGGCTGAGTCCGACTTCAGCTCAGGTCATGATCTCACGGTTCGTGGGTTCGAGCCCCGCGTCGGGCTCTGTGCTGACAGCTCGGAGCCTGGAGCTGCTACCGATTCTGTGTCTCCCTCTGTCTCTGCCCCTCCCCCTCTCACACTCTGTCTCTCTCTCTCTCTCTCAAAAATAAACATTAACAAAAATTAGAAAATGGTTAGGATGCTAATTTTATATTGTTTTTCTTATCACAATTAAAAAATGTGCCATGGGATTAAAAAAAAAAGGCCTCCCATTTTAATGAAATGTGAAGGGAAATGTTCCGGCACATAAGACGACCATTTATCATGAGAGAAGCAAATCCTTTCATCTTTGCCTTTCAGATACACTTAATCTCTGCCCAGAAAGGAGCAACCTTCACGATTACTCCCCTACTACTTGCGACTGACGACAACATCTTCCTTCAGCTCTGCAATTAAATATTCCTGTTTTTAACTGTAAAGATCCCTGTGACCTTTAAAGAGAGAGAGAACCGGGGTCCCCGCCCTAACGGGTGCCCGGGCTCACCGCTCTGAGATCCGCCTCCTGCTACCGCTCCCTGAGGGCGGACCCTGAAGACACGGCCTTTTGTGATTCTGAAAGGTTTATCATAGCCAACCACTGCAGGCACTGAAGTCAAAGCCACCGTGACCGGAACTTCCCGCCGGTGGTGGGCACATGAACTTTGCATCACGTATGGACACGACATCACCCAGACGTTTCCCATAAACGACCGCCACATCTAATAAAAACGGGTTCCGAGAACTGCTGTCTTTTCTTCAGCTCGGTGTAGACAGAAGAGAAAAGGTTCCAGAGCACGGGCTGGAACTCCAGCGTGAGCCGCGCCCATACGGGGACCTTTCCCGGGGCGGGCGGGGGCACCCGTGTGCGAGGTGTCCGCGTGAGGACGGCCCCAGCCCTCACTCCCAAGGGCACCCACGTGGGGGTTAAACAGAGCGCAAGGGCCACCGGCGGAGGCAGCAAGGAAGGGCGTGCGGAGGCCACGCCCCACTCACTTCTCGGGCTTCAGGTCCCTGTAGATGATCCCCAGGCCGTGCAGGTGGTCCAGGGCCAAGGCCAGCTCAGCCAGGTAGAACTTGACATCCTCCTCCGTGAACATCACCTGGGGAGAAAGAAAGAACGGGACCGGTCAGCGTCCCCCGTGGCCCGCTCGTTCCGCAGAGCCCCGCCGGAGCCCGTCATCACCGGGCCCTGCGGAGCGCGCTCGAGTCACGTCTGCCCGGGAGGAGACCGCGGCTCTGGGGGCCGTGTCTGGCTGGGTGTTTGGACGCGAGTGGTTCTGTTCTCGGTGTTTGGACGCGAGTGGTTCTGTTCCGGGCCGCCGAGAGCGCATCTCGGGTCGCAGCCCCCCAGGGCTACGCAAGCCTGGCGTCCGCCCTGAGTGAGGTGAGTTCTGCCAAAGACAGCAGGCACGGGGTGCTGTCGGCGGGGGACACGCCGGTCCAGGCTAGCTGAGCAGACGCCCGGCCGGGTGCCCAGCGGACGTCAAAGCCATCGTCTGGTGACACTTCCGTATCTCCGGTCTTACTAAGAATCAGCGCGCAGTTTTTAACGTCACCTTACTAGAAAGCCAGATTGTTACCACAACCCATTTTTCTAACAGTCACCACGAGAAATCGGCGTCGCAGAGACCGGAAGTGTGTGTTATCACCGAATTCTTTCTCTGAAGGCAGACAAGGCTCCCTGGCGGGCACGAATCAGAACACGGGCAGTTCAGGGAACTGGGCGGCGGATACGTCAGGCGGCTCCAGGCGCGGCACGCCCATTCCACAGGAGGGACGCTTCCCCGCGGGGCCGGAACGCGCGCCCCACGTCCTGGGGGGCGGTCCGGGGCCATCAATCCTCACTGCGCGTCTGGCCTCTGGAGCCTTCTGTTCTGTCTCCGCACTCAACGGTGCCTTTCCTGGCTGCGTGACTCTTTTCTGCACTGGCTAGTCCCGCGCAGGCTCGCTTCCCGTCAGATCCCGCCAGCCGTCGGACTCTCTGTAATCCGACTTTCTCTGCGGAGCCAGCGTGCGCTGCCTGCGTCCCGTGCTCGGAGCGCAGCCGCCTTTCCCTACTTGTCCCGTTCCCAGGGCACGTCTCGGCACAGTCCCCAAGGACCCATGACAAGTGGTTCCTGCAGAGAAATGAAACACCCCGCGGACGCGCGTCCCGGAAGGGAGTCAGCACGGTGGCCGACGCGGCGGCGTGCTGCCCACTGGCCTCGTGCAGAGACAGAACGGAAAGACGGTGCTTCCCCTGCACTGTTGCTGACAATCTCTTGTGCCCACACTTGGCAGCCTTACCTTTGTTCTGAAATAAGGACACACGTTCCCCCTGTGAGGTCATATAGGGCTTGTTGCTGATTACCGTTGCCTTTTGGCCCCGAAGCCTAAGGACAGGGCGCGTTGTACTAGACGCTGGGCGGAACCAAACCCAAGGACCTGACTTCCCGGAGGGGGGGGGGGGAAGCCATACTGATCGGGTGAGAAACTGGCAGCTAGCACGTGCGCACGAGCAGGGGCCGGACACCTGCTCCAGAAAGCTCTCTGCCGAACCCGGATCTTACTCCTCCAGCCCCGGGCTTTCATCCGATATCGCAAGGAGCCCATGTGTCACTCGTGCGTTGTCTGAGGGACCCTTGATAATGGGGTGGAGAGAGTAGCGCAGGGGCCCTGGGACCCCCGGTCCTGCTCCGCCGGGACCTACGTCCATGCTGGATGGCCATGCAGGAAGCAAGGGTGTCCTGGTAAAGGATTGGAGGGGGAGGAGGGAGAGGGGGGAGGGGGGAGGGCGCTTCGAGCCCACGGGCACAGCCAGGGAAACACCACTGCGCTGGGAGAGCGGGCGTCGGGAGGATGCCTGCCCGTGCCGACGCCTGTGCCTCCGTCCCCTTGGTTCTGTGTGACCGGTGACAGTCACTAGGATGGAAGCCCGGTGCTCCTGTGGCCTCAGGCAGGATGCCGTCTTCCCACGCCACGAGGCACGGAGCTCTTCCCATCACGTAGGGGCCAGGGCGCTCTTGTGCTGTGTGGGGTGACATTCTGGAAAGTTCCCATGTCGGGACTGTGCGGTCAAGGCTACGCCCCCGGGGCTGGGAACGGGCTGGCGGTCAGGGCGACCCCGTGCGTGCAGGCCTGGCGCCTCCGGCATGGTGGGGAGTGTGCGCACAGCGTCTCCCCACGACTGACAGTGAGACCCTGTGAAACAGTCCCTCCCGGCGTTCCCACGGCCCCCGTTCCCACGGCCCCGGTCTGCTCCTCACAGGGCTCCTCGGGCGGTGCTCCCGAGGCCTCTGGGGATGGCAAACTGCCGCCCGCACACCGTGTGCCGCTTGGTTCACACGCGCTCACATGCACACACACCCGCACACACTCACACACATGCACACACACCATATGACCCCACAGCAAACACACACACACACACAGAACGCACACTGACACTGCCCCACTCACACACCACACACACATTCACACACTCACACACCCGCACACACCATATGACCTCACAGCAAACACATTCACACACACACCTGCACACACTAACACACATGCACACATTCACACACACACACTCCCCACATGCACACACACTGTATGACCTCACAGTAAACACACACATGCACAGCAGGCATGATACCCCCCACTCACACACACACCACACACACCACACACAGCATGCGTGTGGACACTTCCACACACTCTCACATATACACTTGCCCCACTCTCTCTCCCACACACTCACACTCACGTGCATACACCACACACACCGACACTGATGCTCACATTCTCACACTGTCACACGCACAGCACACACACACACTGTCACGCTCACAGCAACACACACACACACTGTCACGCACAGCACACACAGTCACACGCACAGCACACACTCACACACTGTCACACGCCCAGCACGCCCCGCCCCTCCCGCGAGCGCGCTCCCCCCTCCTTGCCCCGCGCACCTCTTTGGAGAGCCGGCTGAAGAGGTCCCCTCCTCGCAGGAAGTCCAGTATCAGGTAGAGCTTTCCTTCCGTCTGAAAGGCTGTGGAGGGAGGGAGGGTTGGCATCCTGGCCGCACACCAAACACGCCAGAGCCTTCCAGAAGCAGGGCTGGGGCCGGGCGGGGGGGGGGGCAGAGTCCAGGAAAAGGGTGGTGGGAATGAGTCTGTGTCCCTCACTCATGAAGGGCATGGAGGGTCGCCTTTCTGTCTCCTCTCCTTCACTCCCTCCTTGCTTTTTGATGGCAGAGGGGACGGAGCCTGGAGCCAGTGTCCTCGGCCGCGCCTGCTCTCACTGCCCCCCCCCCCCACCCCCCCCCCGGTCAGTGCCGGGTCCGGCCGCGCCGTCAGGGGTTTGGTGGGACAGGACGACGGCTGCCCGGCTGTGCGCGAGCCTCCCTCCCTCCCTGGGCCGCATCCTGCACGTCTGCAGGTCACGGGACTCAGTCACCTGCTCCCTTCCTTCACGAGGTGTCGGTGACGCTGGCAGTGAACCAGAAGGAGGAGCAGGAGGACTCTGTCCTCTGGGCTTGGCTTATGTCTATGTCTTTGCTTCCTTCCAATTTGTGTAACTGTCGAGGACAATCGCCCACACCCAGCGCCTTTGCAACCAACAAGGGAGGGGTTTTCTGTTTTGTTCTTTTTCTCCTGTACTTTATTCATATTAGCTGCTCACCAGGGGAGTAAACGTTAATGCCGTCTGGCAGGACCCCGGAGTCACCCTTCCATTCATTATTTTCATTTGAAGATTTCACTCACCACTTCCCCAAGGAGACAAAAGACAGACTAAGAGGACTTGGTGCGGCCACAAAAATCAAAATTGTGTGATTTGTGTCTCACTTCTCTTTCAGAAAATGGAAACCGTAACTTCCCTTGAAAGGAAGTTTTGAGGATTCCACGAGCCTATCTTTAAGGTGCTTGAAACCTAGCATTCGCTTAAAATATGGAAGGCGATGCCATTCTGGTGAAAGAAATTATTGGGTCATACAGTGTTTCATTCTAAAACAACTCAAAAATATTTCACAGATTGTCCCCAGTCTAGGCCAAGAGACTTTGTTCTTTTCCACTGTGACAGCGATGATAAGTTAGTAACAAAGGGGAGCCCCTCACTTTCGTCTCCGGTTAGAACAGGGCACCCTCCCTCAGAGAGGAAGGACCACGGAGATCATGGGACCCCAGGGAGAAGGCAGCCCCACGCCACGCAGGCCGGGCCCGGGGACGGGGCGGGAGCGGGGAGGTTGGGGGGTTTCTTCTTCTGACCCAACGCATGGTTTCATTTTCCCTGGATTCGGGAGAAGTGGCGTTAGGGCCTCTCAAAAGTAGGTTACGTTTTACTCTATTTACCATAATGAAGCTTTACAATGAAAGGGTGATTCACTTCTGCCAAAATGTCTCTCTCCATCTTCGATCGGACTCGGTCGCGAACTGCAAAACAGAAAACAAAGGCCTTCTAGAGACAAGAACGGAGTTCTAGAGAGCACGTTCCATAAAACGTTAGCTACAAAAAATGTCCCCCAATGTTTTGTTACAAAACTTTCAGGCATATACAGAAGTCAGAATAGTGGGATAATGGTCACCCTTAAATAGTCCACCTACAGGGGTGCCTGGGGGGCTCAGTCGGTTAAGTGTCCGACTTTGGCTCAGGTCATGATCTCACGGTTCGTGGGGCCCAGCCCCTGCGTCGGGCTCTGTGCTGACAGCTCAGAGCCTGGAGCTGCTTCGGATTCTGTGTCTCCCTCTCTCTCTGCCCCTCCCCTGCTTGCACTGTCTCTTTCTCAAAAATAAATAAATGTGAAAAAAATTTAAGTCATCCACCCGCAGCCAACAACTGTCTGCATTCTGACACATTTGTTTTTCTTCTGTCTTCACACGTACATACATTTTAGCCAAAACTCGAACAATAAATCGCCAACCCCATGACGCTTGACCCCTAGGTGCGTTTGCATGCAGCATCTCCTAGGAGGAAGGACAGTCTCTAACATTACCCCTGACATGGCCGTGACCTCTAAGAAAACTAGCAATCATGTCACATGCCACCTAATATCCAATCCATACGCAACACCCTCCACCATGTCACTTACAGATGTTGGTTTTTCCAATCTGGGATCCAGTCAAGGTTCACTCACTACATTTGGTTGTTATAATTCCTTACTCTATTTGCTTCTGGAACAGAATGGTCCCACATTTTCCCCCTTGTGTTGGTGGACATTGTGGTGAGGCCAGGCCAGTTTCTTGTAGATTCTTCCTCATTCTGGGTGTGCCTGATTGTTGCGTAACAGGTGGTTCTAATTCCTTTATTTCTTGTAAACTGAGGTAAGGTCTGGAGGCTTCATCAGATTGAGGCTGAACGTTTTAGGGAGAAATCTCTGCTGGGTGATGCCGGGAGCCTCTGATCACAGCAGATGAGGTGATGCAAATTTGACGATGTGATTAAGGTGGCAGGTCACCCGCGTGTCACTGTAAAGCCCCACATGTCCCTTTATATTTGGTAAGTGAGCTGCAGGGTGACACCTGGTGTGGAGTGGCCCGTGGACCCCACGACTCCTTCATCCAAGAGCGCCAGCACGTGTATGGGATTCCTGCAGCCTCAGGGGTACAAAACAGTGATCTTCTCATTTCTTTTTTTTTTTTTTTATACTTTATTGTCAAGTTGGTGTCCATATAACACCCAGTGCTCATCCCCACAAGTGTCCTCCACCCTGACCATCTATAGTTTATTGTCAGGTTGGTTTCCATATAACACCCAGTGCTCTTCCCCACAAGTGTCCTCCTCCATGACCATCACCCACCTTCCCCCCTCAGTTTGTTTTCAGTATTCAAGAGTCTCTCCTGCTTTGTCTTCCTCCCTCTCCCTCTTTTCCCCCCTTCCCCTCCCCATGGTCCTCTGTTGGGTTTCTCCTGTTAGACCTATGAGTGAAAACATATGGTGTCTATCCTTCTCTGCCTGACTTATTTCGCTTAGCAGGACACCCTCGAGGTCCATCCACATTGCTACGAATGGACAGATGTCATTCTTTCTCGTTGCCATGGAGTATTCCATTGTACAGATGAACCACATCTTGTTGATCCATTCATCGATCTTCTCATTTCTGATGGAACTGGAAATCAAGAGGAAGATTGCTTCTCTCTGCCCTGGAGGGTTATTACGCACTAGGGCTTCTTAAAAAAAATTAGTGCGTTTTAACCAAGTTCAGTATTACTTTTTTTTGGTGCTGACACTGTCCAGAGTGTAGCCATCTGGGGATACAGATGGAATTCGTTTTGAGGCAAAAATAAACAAGCCAGAGAGATCACCACTTGAGAATAAGAACAGCCTCAAGGTTCCCATGAGCAAAATGAGGCACTAAGGGCGGTGACCGCGCACCGCCCGAGCGAGTGGAGGGAGAAAATGTCCTCAGATATTCCTAAGTGTGACGAATATAGGTATCATATTACCGGACCGGGCATTTAATCCAAGCATACTTTGGCCTTGTGATGCGTACTTTAAAAGCTTTACTTAAGAAGCGCTTCCCCAGGGATGGCCGTAATAAACAACAACAAAAGGGAAGATAACGAGCACTGGTGAGAATGCAGCAAGGAGGTGGGCCTTGGGCAGAAGCTGGTGGGGACGGACGACGGTGGAAAACAAAGTGTCCGTTCCTCCAAGAGTTACACACAGAGCTGCCTGTGACCCAGCAATCCCACTCCTCGGTCTGTGTCCCAAGGAACTGAAGACAGAAACTCAGAGCCCTGCACACCCACGTCCACGGCAGCACGACTCACAACGGCCAACGGCTGGAAACCCACGTGTCTGCCCACAGAGGGACAGATGGACAACGGGGTCTATCCGGACGGAGAGCGTCACTCCTCCTTAAAAAGTAATAAAGTTCCGACACGTGCATTCGCAGGGACGAAGCCTGAAAACGTTACCCTGAGTGGAACAAGCCAGACCCAAAAGAACAAATACTGTATGATTCTATTTATACGAGGTCCCTACAGCAGTCAGACTCCTGGGGACAGAAAGGAGCCGGGTGGAAGCCGGGGCGGGGGCAGAGCCGAGGTCGGGATGACGACAAAGTCCTGGTATAGACAGTGGTGACGGGTGTATAACAGCGGGAGTGGATTTTTTTCGCTTATTTACTTTTGAGAGAGACACAGAGAGACAGAGAGAGACAGAGCGCGAGCGCGGGGGGAGGGGCAGAGAGAGAGGGAGACACAGAATTGGAAGCAGCTCCAGGCTCCGAGCTGTCAGCACAGAGCCCGACGCGGGGCTCGACCTCCCGAGCCGTGAGGTCAAGGCCTGAGCCGCCCAGGCGCCCCCTGTGAATGGACTTAATGCCACTTGCAAATGGGTAAAATGATCAGCATGATGTCGCATCTATTTTATCAGAATTAAAGAGACTAGAAGCCCTAAGTCGCTGCAGGTCACAGGACAGCCTTCCGCTCTAACGCTGGCTCCTCTGCTCCAGGTACTCGCGTCTCTGGAGTCCACCTTGGCCTTGGGGCTGGACCGCACGCTCCTCGCCCACCCACTGGGGAGCAGCGGCCCCCGCACACATCCTGGCTCTGTCGCGGAGGGGGGGGCTGCTCTCCCCTCGCCCTCCTCACAGGGACACCGGGGACGGTAATGGAACCTGCCTCACGGGGTCGTCATGGGGACAAGGACTGGCACGTGAATCCCTGTGCCCGTCTGTGGGGTGGGGTTTACTGCGGAGCCCCCGGGGCTTTCTCTGATCTTCCTCCTCCGTTCCACCGCTCATCTGTTCCCGAACCATCGCCAGGCCCCGCTGACTGCAGTGGCTGCCGGTGCCCCAGAGGGGCTGCGGGTCAGCAGAGCGGCCGTGGGCAGGGCTGCCGGTGGCCCAGTGGTGCCTGCAGCTGGGCCTTCTCCACGCCCCTGCGGCCCCCAGCTCCCAGCCCGGCCTTCTCCGTGCCCCTGCAGCCCCCAGCTCCCAGCACCAGAGCACCAGGCGGTGGGAGTCGGCGGGGGGGGGGACTGGCTCATCATGGTCCACGCCCCAGTGCCGCACAGTGGGTCCTCTTCTGGCTGCACCAGTGGAGTAGGGCCTCACTGCTTAGGGGACCCTGGGGCGGGGGGCACGTCACCCAGCCCCGAGTGTACAGGAGAGCAGATGAGGCTCACTGGAGAGAAAATCGGTGCTCTGAGCGGGGCCGGTCCACACCGCTGTCCTTCCCGGGTGCATCCGGCTGGGCGCAGCACGGCGTCCCTGCTGGGAACAGACGCCAGCCGACAGGAAAGCACAGACCCTCGGGAGGACAAACGAGCCGTGAGCCAGAGCTGTGAGTGCAGGCTGTCACCCCAGCAGCCCAGGCGGAGCTTGGTGCTCGGCGGGCGCTGGGCACGTGTGTCTCACTCGGATTTCCGTTGCTCGTTCTGGTTTGGTCTCTGGAGCCGAGTCTCGAGTTCAGAGATGCCCTTTGGCTTGTTGGTGGCAGGCATGGCGTGCAAGCCTTTCCAGGAGGCTGTGTTCCCGCATTTAGTCTTGTTTTTCCTGTTTATCATTTGTGAGTTACTGTGTGGTGACCTACGCTTTGGTCAGTGTAGTTTCTCTTTTCCGTATAAACAGAAAGCGTACATCTGTCTGGTGCAGGTGCTGACAGCAGAGTCTGGGCTCCTCGTAGGGGGAGGTGAATGTGACCCGGGACGGGACCGGTCCTCCCTGCTCCTGGGAAACTGGACAACTGAGTGCTGGGGGCACAGTGCTCCCCGCCTGACCCCGAATTTCCCCCCGCCGAGCTCTGTCCTCCTGTCGAGTCCCCAACCGGTCTGTCGGTCTTCTCTGTGCAGAGCCATCTCTGCCCCCACCCCCAGCAAGTTAGAGTCTGGAGCCGTGCTGTGGAGACGGCAGCAAGGGAGCCTGGAGGTCCAGCGGGGTCCAGGGAGTGGGAGGGACACTCCTGGGATGGATCCAGGTGCTCGATACAGGCCCAGCATCAGCTGCAAGCATGTCATGTGAGTGACATTGGGGCCCCAGGACTGTCCCTTCTAGTGCAGTTAGAAGCCCTCCCAAGCAACCTGCTGTGTGGACCCAAGTGCACCACCGAGGCCCAGGCCTGGGCTGCCTCCTCATAGCAAGGAGGCCTTCGATGTCCTTGGCCGGCCTCCTGGGGAGTGGGGAGGGGTCTGTCATCTCCGCAGAGCAGGCCAGCCTGAGAAGGGCCTGTGGGAGGGCAGCCTTCATCTCCCAAGGTGTGGCCTCTTCTGGGAAAAGTCCCCGTTCCATCCTGTTCCCCCCTCCCCCGGCCCCCACCCCGTGATGAGGTCCAGAGAAGCAGAGCAGCCAAGGAAAGGGGACACCGTGTCCCCATACCCACCCAGCCATCTCCCTGCAAAGCTCGGTCAAGAGCATCTGAGAATCTGGTAGCTGGGACTGACATGACTGTCATTATGTCCGATGTGTTTGCAGTGAAGGTAGTGCTGGTGAAAACATCGGAAAAAGATCTTACATGCAAATTTCCAAGGAACTGTTAAGTTACAGCAGAAATAGACATATACATTTCCTCCCTATTTCACACAAAAATAAATTCCAGATCTATTAAAAAGTGTTTAAAAAAATCAATCCAAGGGCACCTGAGTGGCTCAGTCGGTTAAGCGTCTGACATCAGCTCAGGTCATGATCTCAGAGTTCGTGGGTTCGAGCCCCGCGTTGGGCTCTGTGCTGACAGCTCAGAGCCTGGAGCTGCTTCAGATTCTGTGTCTCCCTCTGTCTCTGCCCCTCCCCCACTCATGCTCCCGAGTGACCGTCAGGGCACTCACGTCAGCGGGAGGACGTGTCCACAAACGCGTGCTGTGAGAGTGGCCCCTGGGGGTGGATGGGTCCTGCACAGGCGGTGGGACACTGGGGATGGCTGTGTTCACGCGGGGCACGGCTTTCGCGGTGCTGGGACTGCATCACCGACCGTTTCTGGGGACCCACATGGCCAAGATGACAAGACGTGGACAGGGGGCTGGTACACGGAGCAGGGCCTGTTGGCCGCGAGACAATATGCAGGAGCCGGGGGCCCGAGCAGCCAGGACGGTCTCCAGGTCTGCGAATTCTGCCGAGCGGAGCCCACCACCACCGAGTCATGGAATGTGGGACAGATGTGGAAAACGCCACACTATCTCCCCGGGACGTTTATTCTCTGCTGTCTGACAGGTGAGACTGGAGTCGACGGATGTAAAAAGAAAAAATGTTCTAAGCTATTTTGAGATTCATTAATAAACCATAGACAGTTGGGGATAAATTAAGATTTGTGTGTGGGTTTCAAACCGACCCCATATTTGTGGCTGCCTGTAGCGAGGAGGGTTGGGGTGATGTGGTTTCCTGACTAGCTTTGCTGCCCCAGGTGCCAGGTGTGACCTTCGTGTGTCCTTCAGGCGTCATGGCCCCTGGCCGCCCCAGCACGGAGATTAAAGTCGAGGCGCCCATTAATTCACCCTACAGAGAAGAGCAGGATTCCCTTCCCAGGAAAAGAAGGGAGGAGGCACATGGTGGGGTCGCCCTGGTGGACACCACACACAATGCGAAACTGGAGCCACTTTCCATGTTTGTGGGGGGGAGGGATCAGGCCAACACCTTCGGGACTTGCGAGCCCCACACGCCTCTAGACAACTTCAGAGGGACCTACTCTGTGTTCTGAGGGGTTCAAAGGCTAGCACACCTGGTCATTTTGACCAACCTGGTCATTTTCCCACTCAACCACCTGGTCTGTTTTGGTTTTAGGAGACAAACCATGGCTAACGCCCCCTCTTAGGAGCAGCAGAAAATCTCAAGACCCACAGTCCTTCGAGTGTGAAAGCAAAACGCAGGGCCCGTTTCTGCCGGGCAGCCTAACGGCGTGGCGTCGTGGAGCAGAGGCTTTGAGCCACGAGGCTGCCCGACTGCCAGCATTTCGCCCTCCTAGAAGTCCCCGGAACTCTCTAGAAATGGCCAGTGTAGTCTGAGAGAGCCAGGCAAGAAATGCCCACTTCGGACTCGAGTCCACGCGCCGGGGGGGGGCGGGGGGGCTCCGGCTGTGCCCAGTGCAGCGACCGCGGCCCACAGAAGCCTACTGGGTCTGAAATTAGGCCCCGAGCAGGCTCCTGGATGCAGCAAAAACTCCGTCCCCACGCAAGACCTTTTAGCCTTCGATGGTCGAATTTATGGCAAAAAGTGGCCTCACATGAGACACTGTGTTGGTAAACGTGGCAAGACTTTTGTGCCGTTCTTTAGTCCTGAGAAAAAAGAAAGGAAAAACCCCACAAATAATAATTAAAGATGGAAACCACACTGACTACCATATGCGGCCTAACCCCCCAGGGCTTGTCTGTTTCTCTATACTGAATTATTTATTTATTATTTTTTAAAAATATAATTTATTGTCAAGTTGGTTAACATATGGTGTGTTTCGGGGGTAGATTCTCATGATGCACGGCTACATACAACACCCAGTGCTCATTCCAACAAACACCCTCCTCAATGCTCATCACCCACTTTCCCCTCTCCCCCACCCCCCCATCCGCCCTCAGTTTGTTCTCTGTATTTAAGAGTCTCTTGTGGTTTGCCTTCCTCTCTGTTTGAAACTATTGTTTTTTCCCCTTCCCTTCCCCCATGGTTTTCTGTTCAGTTTCTCAAATTCCACATATGAATGAAAATGTAGGGTATCTGTCTTTCTCTGCCTGACTTATTTCACTTAGCACGACACCCTCGAGTTCCATCCACGTTGCCGCAAATGGCCAGATGTCATTCTTTCTCGTTGTCATGGAGTATTCCACTGTATATACAAACCACATCTTCTTGATTCGTTCGTCAGTTGATGGACATTTAGGCCCTTTCCATGACTCGGCTATTGTTGAAAGTGCTGCTATGAACATTGGGGTACATGTGCCCCTAGGCATCAGCACTCCTGTGTCCCTTGGGTAAATTCCTAGCAGCGCTATTGCTGGATCATAGGGTAATTCTATTTTTAATTTTTTGAGAAACCCCCACACTGTTTTCCAGGGCACCTGCATCAGTTTGCATTCCCACCAACAGTGCAAGAGAGTTCCTGTTTCTCCATATCTTCACCAGCATCTGTTGTTTCCTGAGTTGTTAATTTTAGCCACTCTGACAGGTGTGAGGTGGTTTCTCTGTGTGGCTTTGATCTGTGTTTGTCTGATGATGAGTGACGCTGAGCATCGTTTCATGTGTCTGTTGGCCGTCTGGATGTCCTCTTTGGAGAAGTGTCTGTTCATGTCTTCTGCCCATTTCTTCACTGGATTATTTGTTTTCCGGGTGTTGAGTTTGTAAGTTCTTTATAGATTCTGGATTCTAACCCCTTATTATACTGAATTATTTAAAGAGAGAGTGACATGGTTACCTAACTAATTTCTTGACCAGAGAATCTTTCCGTGGATGAATCTTCAGCCTGTTTCTCTCCCGCATTTACACTGCACAGGCATTAAAGATGACGAGAGGGGACAGGAATCTATTTCCTACTTTTTACCTATATACAATGGAAGAAACGCAATCGTGGTAGAGACAAACAGATAAAGGACCCCTCAGGGCGCTCATTTGTAGATGACGAACTGGAGTGCCTGTTGCCTACGGGTGACGTTTACCTGAGGTCCAGGGCGCCTCCAGGAGGCCCGAGAAACACAGTCAGGGAGGCGTAAGGGCGAGTCTTCTTCATTTTACTTTTTGTCCCAGACCATGTACTGGGAAAATAACCCCTGAATAGTGACTGCCCCAAGGACAACTAGGGGGATGGGCTGGGTCCCCAGTTCCTGTTATCACGGGTCGAGCAGAGGGTTCTGACTCCACAGCCTCCAAGTCGTGGGCCGGGAGTGGCCTCACTGCTCTGTGCCCGAGTCCTCGCGTATACAAAGAGGGCAAGGATCCAGTGGGGACACTTGGAACATGTGCTTGCGATTTGCTTTTTTCTCCCCCCACCCAGAATTTGCAGTCATCCAAATGCGAACCAAATGACACTAATGAATTTGCCTGGAAATAAAATCTGTTCAAACTAAGGCATTAACTGAAGCTTGGTTTCTGGGCACGTCAATGTTTTTAATTTTTTTAAATTTTATTTATTTTAGAGAGAGAGAGACTGTGAGTGCGGGAGGGGCAGAGAGAGGGGACAGAGGATCCAAAGCGAGCTCTGTGTGGAGAGCAGTGAGCCCGACGCGGGGCTTGAATTCATGAACCATGAGATCATGACCTGAGCTGACACTGGACATTCATCTGACGGAGCCACCTAGGTGTCCCAATTTTTTTCCAGTTTTTAATGTTTATTTATTTTGAGAGAGAGACAGAGAGAGAATGCTAAACAGGTTCCACATTGTCAGCACAGATCCCAAGGTGGGGCGCGAACTCACGAACTGTGAGATCATGACCCCAGCCGGCATCAAGAGTCAGACGTTTACGCGACTGAACCACCCAGGTGTCCCACCAAGTCAGTGTTTTTAAAAGAAGCACATGCCAGTGTAAGAGAAAAACAAACAAACACAGCGGTGCTGAAGACAGCATTCTGAGGTTTGAGGCCCCCTGGGCTGACTCAGGCTGGGCACTGGTTCAAACGCCGTAATCAGTACGAGCGGAACCCGTGCGTTTCCACCCGGCCCCCACACACGCCGCACTCCCCGCGCCCCTGCTGGTGTTCCGAGTGATGCAATCAGGGCTCTACTTCGTAAAGAGAGGGCAGAGGATGAGCAGAAATGGGCCCGCCGGGCCATCCGACAAGCTCAGAAGGTGGCCAGGCCCACGTCCTCCGTCCTGGAGGCCGGTGGCCACGGGCACCCAGCCACTGCTGCCGACAGACACGTGTGCAAGAACCATGACTGCCCGGACTTACAGAACTTGCCGAACAAAGAGATGTTGCCAGAATGATGTATTTTTTCCCCCTTAGAATCAATGGGACAGAATAAGGACTTCTTTCCTTCAAAGCAGGAAGGTACCACCTTTGGGTTTAGAAAGCTGACTCGCAGGGAAAATGGCTGAAAAATTAATTAGGCATGAAAACACAGGGGACGTCCTATCCGGAACCTGTCATTGCAAAGACAACTTTCATCCAAGCAGCGTCTCCGCGTCGTGGAGGACAGAGCACCGCATGGGGGCCTGGCTGCGGTGTCTGGGGTCTCCGCGGGGACCCGGCCCTCCTGGCAATGAAGGTGGCGGCGGCTGCTGGAAGGCGGAAGCCTCTCTCAGCAGATGGCAGTGAGTGTCCAGCCTTCCTCCTCACTCCCCCCTCCCCCCACTCGGTGAGACCCACCCACCACGAGACGGGACATCCTCACACTCCAGTTCTCATGGAGGAAAGGCCTGAAGACGGCTGGCGCGGAGCCTGCGGGTTTAGTGCTCTCGTCCACGGCGCCACGAGGCAGGTGCTCTTACTGACGTCGCCCCATTTTAAGTAGGAGAACAGGAGGCCGGGAGAGGCACCCCAAGGTGACACAGCCAACAGAGGTTGAGCAGGACGAGCCCCAGGGCCCAGGTCTGTGCTCCCCACCACCACCGTATCGGGGTCCTCTCACGTGGGGGGGCCGCATTCTCGTGTTTACACCCACCCAGACCCACCCCCCAACTCAGAACCTCAGGGCGGCCCCTGGCAGCAGCCTCTTGTGCAAGTCCTGCAGGCAATTCCAGCCGTAGCCAAGCTGGGGAAGCACTGTTACTAACGTGGGCGACAGTCCCTGCGCGCAGACTCGCTCAGCGAGGCGACAGGGGCCAGGCCGTCTGCATTCCTGGTCTCATGCTTGGGACTATGTTTACAGCCATCTGAGCCCAATTCCTAAGGCATCAGCCTTTGGGTTCAAGATGTGCGGAAGGCGTTCTATAAAATTGTTACTGTAACAACTCAGTGAATAGCTGAGTGATGAGTACAGAGTTACGAAAGGAGCCCAACATTTGCAAAGGGTCCTTGAGCAGCCAGGAGGCCAGCGGCACCCCGGCCTTGCGCCCTGCACCCCGCTCCCCCGAGGCGGGGAATGTGCTGGGAAGACCAGGGGGACAGGGGGCCTGCCAGCCGCCACACCCTCAGCTGCGGGACAGCTGACATTTCCCTACACGTGATGCGCCACCTCGTTAAAGAAGGGGGCGCAGGCGCCCGACAACGCCTCGGTTATTTAAAGATAAACTAGAGCTGTCACAGACTATTGTCCTTACGTCAGGTTTTTTGGAATTCGACCAACAACAGGTCTCTCCTGCGCACACATGACAGTCATCCATGCTTTGGAGAAACAACCTGAAGTTTTACAGTGATTTCTGCAAGCCCTCCGCCCCCTTTCCACGCTTCCCTTCTCCCGATGGTTTCACTGCTCAAATCCCCTGCATTTCTCCCTCCGGGGGACTGTCTGTACCTCCTTCAGGTGTCGGAGGCGAGCAAGGGGAGCATCACTGTGACAGTGCATTCCTGGTCCCTCTGACACGTTCCGCAGAATTACTGATCAGCCTGCACACCGGGCCAACACGAAGGTGGAGAGTATCTGATGAACTGGGGCTAATGGGCTGCCGAGCTGTCGGAGCTCGAGCAAATTTAAATAATCCTCTGCCGTGAGAGAGGAGGCAGGGAGGCTCGGAGAGGTCAGGTGTCCTTCCCGAGGCGAAGCCTGGTCAGCGGTGCATGGAGACACGCGGCCTCCTTCCCGCACATGCTCCGTCTTCCTAGGATGCGGCCCAGACCACCTCATGTGAAACACTCCTTTTTAACCTTTTCATTTTGTCTTGAGAAAATACATCCCAATTGCATTTCTGGGGAAAAAAATCTATTCTGTAGTGATGGACGACTATGGAAAGCTGAAGCAGAAAAGGATGTCAAACAATGTTTGGTTCGAAAGGCAGGTTTTAGGGGCACCTGGGTGGCTCAGTTGGTTGAGCGTCTGACTTCGGCTCAGGTCATGATCTTGTGGTTCGTGGGTTGGAGCCCCGTGTCGGGCTCTGTGCTGACAGCTCGGAGCCTGGAGCTGCTTCGGATTCTGTGTCTCCCTCTCTCTCTGCCCCTCCCCGACTCACGCTCTGTCTCTCTCTCAAAAATAAATAAACATTAAAAAATTAAAAAAAAAAAAAGAAAGGCAGGTTTTAAAGGAGCAAATGACACGGGAAATTTGTCTACTTTTTTATGCTGATACGGCTTGTTCTCACCATGTAAAAATAATTTTATGTGGTCAACCACGTCATTCTGGAATATTTTGGCAAATAACTTTACGTGATAAAAGTCACACGTTTCATTTTTGTTGAAAACTATAAATATAGACTATAGGGAAGAAAATAAAAGCTACCCATAATCCTGTAACCATGTTCATTTTGGCGTATTTCCTACCACGGTGACCCAGGTTTCCTACCTGCTCATATATGCATGTACCTGTGTGGATGGAGATATCCAGGCATTTAGCAATATTGAGATCGTCCTGTGGACACGCTCCGTATCCTGTCTTTTCCGAGTAACACTGTGTCCGGGGCCCTTTTTCAAGGACACTGGATTGGATTATAAACAAGTGTGGAGACATGTATCCGCGGAGGGTGAAATCACTGAGCCAGGGAGCTTGGCCCGAGCTCGGAGGTCAAGGTTAACGCTGGCGGAGTGCAGGCTCAGCAGCGGGTTAAACAGAGAACAGCTTCGGGCTCCTTGACTTGACTTTGCTCTTCGAGAGCAGGTGCACAGCGGCAGGTCCCTGTTAGCGGTTCCAATGTCACTCCTACTTCTTCCCTTTCTACTTTAGGGCAGGAGACAGTGAGGTCGTACTTGAGGGGAAGAAGGAACAGTTATGATTTAAGGGAAAAGGCACCATTTAAGGTCAGTGCTGGGGAGGTGAACACGGACTCTGCCGATGGGGAGAAGGACGGGTGTGTGATCACCGGGAACAGTCTGAGGCTAAGGAGGAACCACAATGGCTCCTTGTCTAGGCTGCGGATCCGGCCTGCTTGGTGCTGGAGAGAGTCCATCTCAATGCTTTGAGGATGAAAGAATGGTTTTAGCAAATGGCCCTGCTATTTAGGAATTCATTTTTAAAATGACAGCTTTACTGAGCTATAATCTGTATACCATTCAATTCACTCATTCCAAGTGTGCAAGTCAATCATTTTTGGAACACTCAGAGTTATGCAACTGTCACCAGTCACTCTGAAAACTTTTCCATCAGCCCAAAACACACCCACAGCCATTAACAATCACTCCCTTTCTCCCCTCGGCCCCCGGCAACTACTGGTCAGCTTTCTGTCCCCGTGGATGTGCCTGGCGGGGGGGCTCTCGGGTACACGGAATCGCACGACACAGGCAGCTTTGCAGCTGGCTTCTCTCACTTGGCGGAACGTTTTCAAGGGCCGTCCGTCCGCATTGGGGTAGGGGCCGGGCTTCGCTTCTCTCTACTGCTGAATAAATTCCACTGTGTGGATGTGTCACACTTGTGTATACATTCCTTGATGGGCATTTTGGGCTTTTCCCCAAATGTTACTGGCTCTTGTGCCAAGAACACTCACGTGCGGGTGCTTGTGTTTACACACATCTTCTGTTTCTCTTGGTTACAGCACAGGAGTGGGGCGGTTGGGTCACAGGTGACTCTGTGTCTAATCCTCTGAGCAGGTGACAGAGGGGCTCCTTATTCTGTAGACATCCTTTTTTTAGGTGATCCTGAACTAACAAATGTCTAATTTATTCTTCTATTTCTATGGAGCTACAGATTACTTTATTAAAAGTTGGGGACAAGAAGCGAAGTGAGCTCTGTTTCCCATACATTTTCATGCATTTGGTCTTCGCTCGCTACACATCTTTTAAAGAACCATCTTTTAAAATTACATTATTATGAGAATCGTGGACTATTTGGCCAGGTTCCATCGACAGTTTTAGAAATATGATTACAGCTACCAGAAAAAACATTCAGTATTAAGAGCATGGCCTAAATTACGAGGTTACTAAAAATGTTGAATGAAACACGCCAGTGTCTGCAATAAGGCAGAATGCCGCAATCACAGAACCCCAGTGAGAATTCCTGAGACGACTTGTTTAGGAAGTCAGATTCCAGGCTGTGCCCTTGAGAGACTGCGATTCAGGGTCTGGGGGGAGGGGGGCAGCCTGGGAGTCTGTTTTTAACAACGTCCCCTCCCCAGCACACACAGGTGATCCCGAGACAGGCTCCAGCCTGGCCAAAGCGGTGCCACTGCCCTGGGACGACCGGGTCCCCTGGGTCCTGTCACCTGCTGCACAGCAACCCCCACCCATCCTTTGGGACGTGAGTCTCACTGAGCCTCTCCGACCTTGAACGACCTCCTTTGGAAGGACACCTGGTCTCTGTCGAATACCTAAGATGCGCACGTCTGTATCTATTTGCGTGACGCATTTCCTGTCCTATATTGTTGCATATCCTGTCTTCTTCACCAGGCAACAGGAAGTGACATGTATGCAGAGAACGACACATTGCTTGTATCGTCCCCGGAATGTACTCGCTGAGGACCTTGTCATAAAAATTCAAGACCTGCTTTGACATTTTTGAGTCTCACGGAGTCCAAAGGCCTGTGAGCTCCCTGCCCTTGACAGATATGTCCCCCCTCCCTGCGAGAGAGCCCCCACCCTGACGGTTTCCCAGCTGCACCCCATCTGGTCCTCACCCGATAAACAGGCCAGCCCACAGAATTGTTCACACGGGCCCAGCACATCCCCTGCGGGGGCCGGGGCCACCTTGCCTTCTTGTTTCCACAAAGCCCGCCTCCTCACGCCTGTCCTTGGTGGTTCTCTCCTGAGCACAGGCCCGTGCGGCCCAGCCTGGCATTCACACCCTCCTCCCCAGGGTGTGATGAGGGCATGTGACCCATAACTCAGTGCCGCACCTGCCCAGCGCCTGGTGTGGGTGCCTGGACATCTCCCCCTGTTTAGGGGACAGGCCCCTCCCTCACCAGCAGGGTGAGTGGGAAGGGATCAGAGTGGCAGCAGGTGCTAGTTCCGGTGTCGTGGGCTAGGAGACCGGGAGCCAGCGATGGGGACCTTGGAGGCAGTTTCATTCTGCCCTTGTGTCTAGTGCTTACACATCCCTGGGGGTGGGGGTACAGAGCTCCGCAATCAGGTGTCAGACCGTATTCCTAACACCCAGCCCCTGGCACGTCACACAGCCACGAATCGCATTTTGCTGGGAACTGAGCAATCCCGTGTGAGTGAAGACTCTGGCGGACTCGGGGCCCCGGGCAGCCATACAACCTGCCTCTGCTTCCCTCCTCGGTGTTTTTTTCCCAAATGGCAGAGCATATGGGGGAGAATGGTATTTACGCAAGATGGCTTTTCTCCCTGGAAATCATGGAAATTTTGCAGGGAGATGGTAAATACTCCGGGAGATGTTTATACTGTTTGTCATCAGTTGGAGGGGGACGTGTCTGACACAGTCCTTTAGAGACGGCTTCGGAAACCGCGCACTGCTGAACAGAACGCGTACTCATGCGGAGAGACGGCCGGGTGTAAACCACGGCCGCACGGCCGCACGGGAAGTCCTACCTTTCAAGGTGGCTTTCTTGAGGACTTTCATGGCGTACAGCTGTCCCGCGTCAGAC
This sequence comes from Cryptoprocta ferox, assembly GCA_028646485.1. Taxonomy (NCBI): domain Eukaryota; kingdom Metazoa; phylum Chordata; class Mammalia; order Carnivora; family Eupleridae; genus Cryptoprocta; species Cryptoprocta ferox. The sequence continues at coordinate 2,636,867 of CM053577.1, read as the reverse complement.
CCCTTGGCCTTCCTCACCAGGAACACCTGACAGAGAGCACACAACACCCGAGCTTGGTGAGACTTCAAACTCACTTTCCTTATTTGAGTTGTCATGGGGCTCTACACGGGGGTGCAGGGAAAAAATCCAATAAAGTAAATATGCTACCGGGAAATTCTACATTTAAATCTTCTCCAACATTGAACTGGACGAATTTCATCTAATTGACTGTAACTGTGGGGTGAACAGCATTACATGTTTGTAGGAAGAAGCATTTGTTTTTGGGATCACTTTCTCCTGAACACCTTCTATCAGGGAAAAAAAGACCAGCTGTTTAGAAAACCAAACAATATTCATGAGGCGCCTGGGTGGCTCAGTCGGTTGAGCATCTGATTTCAGCTCAGGTCATGATCTCATGGTTGTAAGTTCGAGCCCCGCATCGGGCTCCACACTGATAGCCTGGAGCCTGCTTCAGATTCTGTGTCTCCCTCGCTCTCTGCCCCTCCCCCACTGGTTCTCTCTAAATAAATAAATAAGTAAATAAGTAAACTTAAAAAAAAAGAAAAACAATATGCCGAATTTTAAGGAAGATCACTTGTTTTATTCTAAACATCCCTTTGTAAATCCCCACTGTGAAGGCCGCCCTGATTACACGGAACAGTCTGATCTAAAGATAAACTGGGGTCTCTTATTTTGAGCTTTCTTCACCCAAGTTTTAGCTCTGAGTAGCTTAGATTTACATAGAGAGTTCGTTTCTAAGTGGCTCTTAGTACACTTGTGTGCAGCCTCAATGACTGTGACACATTTCGAGGTGCGACATCAAGGGAAACCAAAAAGGAAAGACAATCGTTTGAGGGGCTGAGTGAGCCTAGGGTCCCGAACACAATTAGTAAAATAAACACACACACCTCGCTGGGGCATCAACAGTATTTCCCGACAGACACAAGCATCCTCGGCACGATAGAGACCACCACACCGATGACACCTGCTACCCAGTGGACGGGCCACCGCAAGGGTGATGATGACTCGCTCCTCCCTGAAACGCCTCCCCCACGGAGCCTCCAGAAGCCAGGAGGCCCTGCCGCTGCACCTGCCGGGGGGGGGGCACTATCTGCAGGAGCCCCGCCCACTAGATGTGGTGTTGGGCGGGGGCCACAGTGTCACCTGCCAGGGACAGAGACCAGCACCAGGAGTCTGCTCTTTCACAGCTTTGTCCTGGGGGGGACAGTGACGAGGAGGAAAGTGAGGGGCAGGAGCTCGGGAGCAGAGGGCCTGTCTTCCTCACACGACACTGCTGGTGTCCGTTCCATTGGCCCCGGGAGACACCAAGTCCCTGCACGAGGATGCGGGCTAATGCAGTCGTCACCTCCATCCTCAGTTCACCGAGGGCCCTCGAGGCGATTCAGCGGCCTCCTGCCCCGGGACAGCTCCGGCCCTGCCCCTTCCTGACCGCTGCCATGCTGGGGTCACTGTGCCCTCCCCAGACCGGGATCGATGGGGGTTAATGGAAACAACCCCCCTCTCCCAACCAGACAAAAATGAGGGCAACAGGCTGGCCCGACTGGACGCTGCCTCCCGCAGTGAGGACAACGAGAAGTAGGTACCCCTTTCCTTTCGGATTTGGACTATTTTACCTTTGGGGGACAGGGGACGTGTCTAGGTGTACACACGTGTCCCACGTGGTGGTGCCTGTTGGGTGAGTGAGGCTGCCTGTGGCGCAGACCCCCGGGAAGAGAGTCCGGGTCTCTCCCTCAGCAGGCACGGCTACACAAGCCACCTCCTGCAGTTACCGCAGACAAGGGCTCTGCCAGGTGATGAGCCTCCCGGCAGGAAGGTAGAAAAGCAACAGCAGCGGTCAGCAGGGTGGGGTGTGCGGAGAAAACTTCGCTGTCTGACATCCTGAGTCCTCTGACTGCCGTGTCTGCTAATGTGGGAGGTTCCCCCATGTCTCCAAGCCCGGCCCCCCAGCTGGTGTGGGCATGTGGGTGGAAGGGAGCCCCCCGGACCCAGGGGATGAGCACAACCCGGTGTGCAGGTGGGAGAGGCTGGGGGCCCCCCCTGAGGGGCCGGAGCACCAGTGCCGGGCGCACAGGAGAGAACGGTGGCCCCAGAGGGCCTGGGGGTGGCCCAGGCGTGTGTGGGGCAGGGAAGGGCTGCTCCCTCGAGCAGGGAGGGAGTGTGGCTCTCTGGGGCCCGAGCACCGCAGAGCGGGAGCCAAACACTCCGGCTGCAGCCCCCCACCACGGCGCCGGGGACCACGGGGCCACGGGACGAGCCAGCCCGGGCCACGGAGTCACTGAGCAGAGGCACCTCGGAGCGCCTCAGTGGGACGGTTAACCTGCTCCCTCCCTCACAGGCAAGCCCGCGGCTCAGCCCGGAGATGCGCGTCCTTATCACCAGTAACACCAGCAAACCCTCGTTCACAGCGTTTTCATTCCTTCCTCCGCCTCTTCCCGACAGCAGGGGGTGGGTGTGCGCGCTGCACACGTGAACGTATGTGAGAGCACACGTGTGGACTCAGGGCCGTGGATCCCACTCCACTGACGGCTTCCCTGGAGGCCGAGCACACGCGGGCGGCCACAATGAAGGGGAGCTCGAAGGATGTCAAATTCTGCATAAATAATTGCTCATAAAACCTCCTTCTCTACTGTATCTCAGGCTTTAAACCCAGGCGATGACTGATAGTGACGGCTCATCTGTTTTGAAAAGAGCTGTCCTCTTAGGGGCGCCTGAGGGGCTCAGTCGGTTGAGCGTCCGACTTCGGCTCAGATCACGATCTCACGGTTCGTGGGTTCGAGCCCTGCCTCGGGCTCTGTGCTGACAGCTCAGAGCCTGGAGCTGCTTCGGATTCTGTGTCTCCCTCTCTCTCTGTCCCTCCCCTGCTCACACACTCTCCCCCAAAAGTAAATAAAATTAAAGAGTTGTCCTTCTATTTTTGGAAAGAACTGGAAGAGATTCCCTCCATGCTTGTCGAGCCCCCACCGCGCACCAGGCCCTGGGGGTCGCTGCAAACACAGCGGCAGGTGGGACCCTCTGGGCACCTAACAGGGCAAACGTGACCCTAAGAGAACAGACGGGCTCCTGTGCCACAGGCTGCCTGTCCCGTGCGCCGGCCGAGCCATGGCGTTCGGGACTGCCCGCGCACGCAGGGAGATGGGCTCTCGAGAACTCCGGCAATTTCAGCAAATGCGGCCGGGGAGCCTTCATCCCTAGTCCAGCTGCATGTTCCCTCCTTTCGTTCTTGGAGCTGCCTTCTTCAGCGGCCCAGCATGTGACATGCAGAGACGTTGTGAGGGGACACAGAGACATGCTGTGTCATCCTAAATCGCCCCAAATCTTCGGGGTCCACCGTCATCGGCAAAGCCACTCCCCGGTTCTCTCAGCAAAGCTTGCGGCTCTCTCAGAGCTGTGGCCTCGCAACAGGGCCTGCAAAGTCCTCCAACTCAGGAGCCAACGGGTGGCGGCCGGGCCCTCTCAGGGGACGTTAGGGTGACAAGGTCCTCAAAAGGAAGACATGTAAAGACCAATCTTATATGCTCCCAATTCAGTAATAGGAAAACAAGGGCCTGCTTTTATCTGGCTTCATCCCTTCTCCGCAGGTGGGGGGCTGTAATCCTTTCCCTGAGTATTTTGATGAAATGAATGTTCCCACACCGACCCCGGTGTTCATCCACACAAGGGACCCCAAGGAACAGGCGAGGGGATGGAAAGGAGGGGAGGCGTCGCTTTCCGACTCTCGGGCTGCTCGAGCACCTCTCGACCTTCCAGGAACACCTGGTCTGCACCTTGCATTTGAACCCTGGACACACGGCCGTGTCCCCCAGCCTTTCGCTGCTCTCCTGTTCCAACAGTGAGGTCGCCTTGTCTGAGGACGAGCCTGTTTCTCCTGTCCCAGCCCAAGCATTTCCCTGCTCCCTGGATACCCCTGAAGTCATGACGTCTTGACACGTTACCAATGACTAGAGGCGGTCTCCATCATTCCCAGCCAACTGCTTCCGCAAACCGCTTCCTACGCTTTGCAGGACTGACTCGGAGATGCGAGCGCACGCCGACCTCTGTGTGGTCCCGCATGGGGACCCGCCACCAGCAGGGACTCATCCTCCGGCCGGGAGGCACAGGAGCAGAGCAGTGGCTGAGAGAGGATCCGTCAGGGCCCCCGCCATGGGCGGGGTGGCAAAGGCACGTCGCGGTCCCCAGGAAGGGCCTGCAGTCGGAAAGTAGGCATCAGTGCCAAGGCCAAGGGGCAGAGATTGCATTTTATTCCTTGCTGCAACCCAGCATCTGCAGTCCCTTCACGGGGGGAGAGAAAGAATGGAGGGACCCAGTAACAGGTGACTGGGACCTGGGGATGCCGGACTCCAGATTCACTCTGGCTCTTTGCTCTTGGGAGCGGAGGCGAGATGGGAAATCTGTTTAACGTGAGCTTTCTGGATGAAAACATTTAGTTCTGCTCTTCTTTTCTCTTCTGGAGAGCAAATGACAGAGGACTTCTGCACAAGGATATACGGTATTTAGGGACGAAGAACAAAAGCATATGGGGTGTTAGAACATACGGCTTTTCCCCCTCGGCATTAGTTTTGCTTCTATGAAAATTCCATAACAGGCAGCCCTGTGTGGGCAGATACGATCTGTCTCTGTGGCTCTCTAGTGCCTGATGTTGGCACCTCCGAGAGATGTCGAGTCCTGGGCCGTGTGGCTGGCACCCCTCGCCCCCCGGGAATCCTGGCCTTCACTTCCAGGGCCCCGCTGACTTGGCCCAACACGCAAGTCGTGGCTGAGCTGTGAACTAAGTCATTCGCGGAGGTTAAAACATGCGTACAAGTGGCTACCGCCTCTTCCTTTTATTTCTCTGGCTCGCCGTGACCTGCCGAGCGGTACTCTCGTAGCCACCACGAATCACACACAAGTGAATGTCGGTGAGCAGGTGTGTGGAAAGCGTGGAGAAGGCGTGGAGCGTTACGAAGACAGTCATGCCAGGGGTTCCACCATTACTTCACGTGTAGTTTTCCAAAGAATGGTTTTTTTTTTGAATTTGGTGGGAATTGGACAAAGTCTTCCTGCCTTTCATTTGCAACCCCCAGGTCTCTCAGGAGGGCATTTCCAAGGGTACATTTTGTCTAGTTGAGTTTCTGAACGGACCCCCAGAGCCTCAGACCTGTGTCTCCACCGAGCTCAGAAGCACGGGGCATCCGTGCTGTGACCAAGCACCTCATTGAGCTGGGGGTGCCGGGCACGTCCACGATGAAGGAAGAGGGACTCAGTCACATGCAGCAGCCCCCTGCCCTGCCTGCCCCCACCAGGCTGGGCCGGGCCCCCACTGCACACGAGACCACCCAGCCAATCCTGTGCTCCAGGGGCCGAATCTGGTCTCAGGAAACAAATGTGGGGAATGTGTGCACTTGCTCATCTCTGTTCTGAAATCACAGCTCTCACAGAGAGAATTACGCCACTCTCCTTTTTCCTGACATTTCTAATTAACGGCAGACACTCTGTTACCCCATAACGAGGCTCTGCCTTACGCTTTCAGTAACGCTTCTTACACTGTGAGAGACCGAAATCTTCGCTCCCTCCTTCCAAAAATACCTTATGAACCATATTAAATAGCCTTTTTTGTAGGACACAGAATTTTGAATGCAGGTAATGTTGTTTGCTTCAAAACTAGTATGTTTGTTCCTATATTAGATGTGTCCTTACCACTTACCATATGAAAATGAAAAAGAAAAAAGAATAAGACGTTCCACCTGATAAGCAGGCCAAAAGATCCACTTTGCAATCACAAATTTCACGGTCTGTAAGAGACTTTCCAGAACTCATTAAGACACTATTAATCTGACAGTAAATCACCAGGCACCAGATTTCATCTCGGCACAAAGTCCTATGAAGAATGGAGACATCCAGTGAATGTCCATCCACACGCCAGGCCACTGTTTGGCTTACACCCTAGGAAAGGCTGGCTTTCCTGTTTTTCTCAGGCCCTGATGTTCCAGGAATCGTGTTGTCAGAGTCTATGGATCCCTAACAGTTCCAGCACGGACACAGAGGGGTCCGTGCTGCACGGGAAGGACTCACGTGTCACCGTGACGGCATAGATTCACGGCCGTCCTGCCGTTCGCGGACCCGGCCACTTCTCATGGCCCCAGAGGGATCAGCTGTCACCACACTTGGAAGGTAAGAAAGGGCACAATTCTTCGCACAGATACAGCTTAGCAAGCGCTGGACGGAATCCCAGTCGTCTTCAATCCGTACAATAATCCCACAGACGTGTTATCCCCATTTTGTCGACAGGGAAACTGAGGCTCGGAGAGACAATAATTGCGCAGCAGGGGCAGAGGGGAAGGAGAGGGGCCCAGGGGCAAAGCTGGCCTTCCTGACTCCTGAGGGCCAGTCACATCTCAGCCCTGAAGGGCGCCGTTTTCTTGTTTCTTTCTTGTTGACTGTGCGCTTTCAGAGAGACACCATCATGATGAGCGGAGTCTAGGGACATCTCAGGAGGGGGGAGGGTGGGGGGCATTCTCGAGGGTCCGGCAGTCCTGGTCTGCGCAGCCCCACGCTACTGGATTGGAGCTGTGCAGAGTGAGTTCACAATCCCGCGTGTGTGCGGGCTGCTGTGACCACGGGGCCGTGCCCGGGGGCACTGCCTGCGAACTTCACTCCTGAGGCCTCAGGGCCGCGAGTCCTGGGTCCAGGAGGCCACTTTGCCATCATGCTCATCCCCCACCAGCCCGGTGCCTCCGCCACAGTGCGTGAGACTCGCTTGGAGGGAGCCGACGCCCTGCCTTACCTTCCCATAGGATCCTTGTCCCAAGACCTTCAGCAGCTCGAACTGGGAAGGGTCGGCCTTTTCAAACCCTTCCTTCACATGGTGGCTGATGTCAATTTCCTTGACGGTGCCTTCCTCCTGCAAGAGAACAGTGACACGCAGTGAAACCACCAGTCGACGGGGGCCCTGAAGGCACCATGCTTCCGTCCCATGACGAGGTGGGTGATGCCCTGGGTTTTGAGGACCGGGGTGAAGGGAGGGGAAAACGCTTCTCTGCACTCAAGGCTCCCAGCTGGCCTGAGGGTCAGGTTTGCATGAGACAGATCAACGGGAGGAAAGAAAATCCAAGCGGTGCTATGTGTGCACAGAGGCCCAATAATGAAAGGGAGAAACGACCAGAGTGGGTGGTTTTCATTCTTTATAGACAAAAGGACAATAAATCTGTCAGGAATGAACCGGACAAAGAAAGTGTGACTTCGGAGCTTCTATTGAGTGGGATTTCTGAAGAGGATTTGGGCTGGGGCGCAAAGCAGAAAAGGTTCCCGTCCCTGGTGACGGAGGCTGCCTGTCACACAGGGTTTACTGTGAGAAGGTTCCGGTCCCTGGTGACGGGCGATCTCTACTTCCCGGTGACGGAGGCTGCCTGTCACACAGGGTTTACTGTGAGAGTCAGGACACCACGGAGCTTTACATAATCTCTATTCGTGCCAATTTTCTTTTTTTTAAAGTTTATTTATTTTGAGAGACAGAGAGTGCGTAAGCGGGGCAGGGGCAGAGAGAGAGGGAGAGGGAGAGAGAATCTCAAGCAGGCTCCGCACTGTCAGCGCAGAGCCCGACGTAGGGATCGAACTCACGAACCGTGAGATCATGACCTGAGCTGAAACCACAAGTTGGACACGTCACCAACAGAGCCCCCGGGCCTACTTTCTGTCTGGGGCCAGGTGAGCCGCTTTTTCTTTTCTGTGGCGCTTTTTGTCATCTGGGCTTACCGGTGTCTCAGGACATGTAAAGGGGCCTTGGTGAAATCCATTCTGCTTCCCGCAGTTTGGGCGAGAGTTGGGGTAGGGACGAATATGGGAAGTGTGGCCAGAATGAGTGCCTGAGAATTTGTCTTCGTGTCCAAGTGCTGTGCTGAGAAGGGCCACCAGCAGGGTCCACATGTGGACAGAGTTTGTGAGGCGCACGTGCGCGTCCTCCCTCTTGAAGGGCATTTTCGCCACAGCCAAGGCACCGTGTGTTTCACTGCTCTCCCAGAAAGTCCATTTCAGAAGAAGCGGTCAGATAGCTTTTTCTGCCAGTCCGGAAGCCAGATTTCCCAGTAGGGGAAAAATAAAAGCCCTTGTTCCTTTAGTTAAAACACGGACAGAAATCACTACAAATTCCCCTCCGAGAACTTCCTGTATCAGTTGTCACAGGGCTGCTATCCACCAAGGCCAGCAACGTGAAATGGAAAAACGGGGAAGTAGGTGTTTACCCTGACATTAGAGCCCACCTGTGGCTGACTTGACCTCTGTGCTTCTCTGAGACGCCCTTTCCTGCCCACCCGTCCACCTGACCCCTCACCCCTGCTCTATCATCCTGGCACTGGGCCAGGGGCTGAAAATCATCGGAAGAGGTTGGCTGAGAAGCTCATCTAAAAAGAGCGAAGTAAATGCATGCACGTCGGACTCTGGGTACATTTCATACGTTGTTTTTTTTTTTATTCCTTAAACACTGTTTTTTGAAGTAGAGATTTGATCCTGAGTCAGGCGCACAGCGCTTGGTGTTAGAGATGGTTTCCTCCCTGCATGTTAGTCTAAGAACACATACGTTCTAATGAAATCATGAGAGCAATCATTTACATCACAGCACAGTGACCTCTCCAAATTGTGTGAACATTTCTGTGTCTCAAAAGTTATAAATTGCATTATTTTATCTCCAGGTAACTGGTATTGGACACCTTTCAAAGTAGAGAAAGGTCATATGAACCGCAAAACCTCACCGCAGGTGGGCAGCCTACATAGGAATCTTTTGCTTTTATTCTTCCGATGGTTAAGGGAAACACTCCGATTTCCACATCTTCAAGGATTATTTGCCATTTTTGTAAAAACAATGGTTCTTCTATTTCTGAACACAAACAATGAATATAGCCAAATGGATTCTTTTTGTAAAGTTCATAAAGTTCCTAAGAGCTCAGTTAGGAGACTTGAATTAGGATGTCATTGATTCGGGGCGCCTGGGTGGCTCAGTGGGTTAAGTGTCCAACTTCGGCTCAGGTCATGATCTCACGGTTCATGACTTTGAGCCCCACATCGGTCTCTGTGCTGACAACTCGGAGCCTGGAGCCTGCTTCAGATTCTGTGTCTCCCGCTCTCTGCCCCTCCTCTGCTTTCACTCTGTCTCTCTCTCTTTCTCAAAAATAAATATTAAAAAAAAAAAGAATGCCATTGACTTGTGATCCCTTCATTTTTATTTTTATTTTTTTAAGTTTTATTTATTTATTTTGAGACAGAGAGAGGGAGAGTGAGAGCATGAGCAGGGGTGTGGCAGAGAGAGGGAGTAAGAGAGAATCCCAAGCAGGCTCCGCACTGTCATCTCAGAGTCTGATGTGGGGCTCGAACTCACGAACCGTGAGATCATAACCTGAGCCGAAATCAGGAGTCAGACGCTCAACTGACTGAGCCCCCCAGGCGCCCTGTGTCCCTTCTTAAATAAACAAGTAAGAATGCTGGGGGTAGAGCCCAGAGGATGGGCGTCACTCAGATCACAGTTTGGGGTGGGGGTCACACTCGAAGCCGCTCCCGCCTTGCAAAACCTCAGGCCTCCTGGAATGCAGGGCCCTGGAGGTCCAGGAGACAAAGCGGCTCGATGGGGAAACCTCTCCGTTGGTGGCAGGAAGACAAAGAAACGTGTGAGACACAGCGTGCACTGCGTGGCCTGGTTTTCACCAGGCAAACCACACTCGTGCGGCTGCTGCAGACTGATTTCCACTTAGGAAACGAGGCGGGCGCTGAAGTTCAAGACCATGTTCTGAGTCTCCATAGAAACACAGACACCATCCTTTCCTGCTGCTGACGCGTCAAGTGAAGAAAGAAGCTGAAGGCTGTTTGTCGCGTAAGAACAGTGAATGTTCGCTAGCTTCCCAACTCACTCGTGCATTTACGTGTTTTAAAAACGATATTGTCGGGGTGGCCGGGGGGCCATCGGGTAAGCGTCTGACTCTTGACTTCGGCTCAGGTCGTGACCTCATGGTACCTGGGTTTGAGCCCCGAGTCAGGCTCTGTGCTGACAGCAGGGAGCCTGCTTCAGAGTCTCTCTCTCCCTCTCTCCCTGCCCCTCCTGCACGCACTCTTTCTCTTCCTCAAAAATAAATAAACTTAAAAAATTTTAAAAAGGGGGCGCCTGGGTGGCTCAGTCGGTTGAGCGTCCAACTTCAGCTCGGATCATGATCTCACAGTCCGTGGGTTCGAGCCCCGCGTGGGGCTCTGTGCTGACAGCTCGGAGCCTGGAACCTGCTTTAGATTCTGTGTCTCCCTCTCTCTCTGCCCCTCCCCCACTCATGCTCTGTCTCTCTCTCAAAAATAAATAAACTTTTAAAAAAAATATATTTTTTAACTTAAAAAGACCCAGTACTATTAACTGTTTTCAGCAAGAGAGCATGCCGCACCTAGTCCAGGCTACTGCTAGAAACGGAAGCTCAGGAATGTTCCCAAAGTGGAGAGAAGGGTGATCACGGCCTTCTGTGCCCCTCCAGGAGGCACGGACCAGAGCAGCCGCCCTCTGCAGGGGTGGGTAGGGGAGGGCAGAGCACCCCCCCGGGATCTCCTGCAGTGTCTGACTCTGGGCTTCCGCAGGGTGAGGTCTCTGTTACCAGTAGACCTACTGGGCCCAGAACCAATGAAGGCCTGCATCTCGCGGCAGAAACCCTGGGGGGTGGGGTGGGGGTTTGTGCCCGTTGCTAACGGGACATTAGAATCACTGAAACCACGAACTCGAGGAGCTGGAAGGCCCCCTCCGTGCAGACTGGTCAGGCGGCCCCACTGGCGGGTCGGGACAGGGCCTCAGGCAGGTTCCCGGCTCCCACCCCGGCCCACGCTGCGGGCAGCTGGCCTCCGAGCAGGCCTGGGTCCCATGTGAGCAGAGGCCCCTGGGTGGCAGGGTCTCCCCAGCTCGTCACGCCCCCTGCACACGCCTCGACCCGCGTGTCTGCTCTCGCTGGCGCGTGTGCGCAAACGTGAGACGCAGTGACAGGGCCAGACGCATTCGCCCAATCGATTCCTTGGGAAGCTACTTGTACAGAAAGTTCTCTCTCCATCATAGGGGCTAAAAATACACTGAGCCACTAAGTCGAGCGGCACTACACCCAGCTGGTCCTAGGGGCACTCTCTGGAATCGAGACAAAACAAGGATGGCTTTATTTAGGGACAAATCTACACCCGCAGAGGAGGGAGGGAGGCAGGAAGGACCGGGGCGGGAAGGTAAAGGAAAATGCTGGGTGGAATGTTGAGCCGGCAGGTTGAGGCTCTGAAATTTCAGTAGCGGGACACACGACACCTGAGTGGGGGAAAGTCGTGCCCAGCCTCCGAGATCTGGTTTCAGCCTGGTGACCTGCAGCGCTGGAGGCACAGGTGTACTTGACCTGATGCTCCTCAGGACACAGAGTTCCCGGAGGGACGGAGTCTCTGCTAACACGGGGAGGGAGCCCACAGCTCCTGTTCATCCCAGAGTGCCGTGTTCCCTCCTCCTTCCTTCCTTCCTTTTCTTTCCTCCTTCCTCTCTCTCTCTCTCTTTTCCTTCCTTCCTTTTCTTTCTTCATTTCTTTCTTTTTCTTTCCTTCCTTCCCTACTTCCTTCCTTCCTTTTCTTCCTTTCTTCTCTTCCTTCCCTTTCTTTCTTCATTTCTTTCTTTCCTTCCTTCCTTCCCTACTTCCTTCCTTTTCTTCCTTTCTTCTCTTCCTTCCTCCCTTTCTTCCTTCTGTCCCTTCCTCCCTCCCTCCTTCCCTCCCTTCCTCCCACCCTTCCTTCCTTCCTTTTCTTTCTTCATTTCTTTTCTTTCCTTCCTTCCTTCCCTACTTCCTTCCTTTTCTTCCTTTCTTCTCTTCCTTCCTCCCTTTCTTCCTTCTGTCCCTTCCTTCCCTTTATTCCTCCCTTCCTCCCTCCCTCTTTCCCTTCCTCCCTTCCTCCCTCCCTCCTTCCCTCCCTTCCTCCCTCCCTTCCTTCCTTCCTTCCTTCCTTCCTTGACAGCAATGGCATGAGTGGGGAGGGGTAGAGAGAGAATCCCAAGCAGGCTCCACGCTGTCAGCACAGAGTCAGATGTGGGGCTTGATCTCTTGAACCGACAGATCATGACCTGAGTGGAAACCAAGAATCCGACACTCAACTGATGGAACCGCCAGGTGCCCCTGTGTTTCCTTCTGACCAGGGGAAGGGCTTCAGCACAGAGGACAGTCCCTGCAGCTCACACACGGCGACACTGGGTGAGGACAGGCCTCGTGGAGCGGTGTGACCGCACAGCCGCACCAAGTGAGGAGACACGGGGGAAGCGTGAGGAAGCAGCAGAGCCGATCCCCACTCCCTTCCACCCAAGCCCGAGCCTCCTACCCCGCCCGCCCCTCTTACTTCTGCTTACTGAGGTCTCCGATTATTGTCCTTTCCATTCTTCCGACAGGCTCACGTCTGTCCCCGTTTTTACAAATCATGGTCCAGGCAGACCAGACTCCCCGACGGCTATGATTCTGAACAGTGACAGACAGTGGCCGGAGCGGCATTTCTGCGGGGCCTGGAGGCCCACGGCGACCCACACGCAGCCGGCTCCGGGCTCCCAAGTTCTAACACCCACACCTGCGAGCTCCGTCCACCCCTGAGCTCCCTGCATGGGGCTCGAGGTGCGAGGCTCTGGCGTCTGACGGTTGGAGGTGAAGGCTCTAAACACGGCTTGTTGGCCCTTTCTACCTCATCTCGAGAGTGGCCTTCGATGATGTGCTTTCTGGCTAGTCATCTCGGCACGAGATGAGGAAGTCGCTATCGGTGGATGTGACTTTATCCAGATGCGCCGAGGGGTCTCCCAAGAGCCGCAAAACTGGGTGTGGATGGAAAATGTGCGCCATTAGGTCCTGCCACAGAGAAGCTTCCTCAAGGAACGGACAGCATTCTATGGGGATGTTACGGGTGCACAAAGGGGGCTGAATGAATCGTTATTCCTTAGGACAATTTTAAGCACAGCACCGAGAAGCCCACAGAAGGTAACAGGACAACACCGGGCTGTGCCCTGAACAGAGGTCACCACAGTTTCTCTGCCTCGTCCTCACACTCAGAACATTCTCACTTTGGATCTGAGATGCGTCACATGAAAGACGATGTATGAGAAATAAGAGAAAACTGAGAATATAGGCTTTAACATCCCAAATGAAAAGCCTACGTGACGCTATGCCATGTGATCAGTACAGCCGGGCACGTTACAGTCGCACCCCAGTAAGATCTAAGGGGATGAGCTTCATACCTTTTTCCAACAAAGGGAAAATTTATCTGAATGTCACCTTCTCCAAGACTTAATTATTCACATCTTTCTTTCTTTTTTTTTAAGTTTATTTACGTATGTAATCCCTACACCCAACGTGGGGCTGGAACTCATGACTCTGAGATCACGAGTCACATGCTCTTCTGACTGAGCCAGCCAGGCGTCCCAGTTATTTATATATTTCTGACTCGATATTCTAGGTTTTCTTGTTTGTTTGTTTGTTTGTTTGTTTTTTGGAATCAACATTTTGCAAATGTTTGGTAGATACCTGTATCAGGGCAAGTCGTCAAAACCTGATGTTCCTGACAGAGCAGAATAAGGAAATGCTGACTTGACTGGGGGTCAGCAACTCTGCGGGCAGCACTCTTTGCTCACACGAGGCTGTTTTCTGTTCCAAGTCCTCTGTAACTCCAGTCCGTGAAAAGCCCTGGGTCCTCTGCAGACAGCTGCGCACTAAGCTTGTCCAGGACGCACTGAGTCACCTGGGCTGATAGTGACAGTCCTTCTGCACCAGTGACCATGGCCTACTCTTGTTCCTTCTCTAATAAAGGGGACAGACTCATGGCTGGACTGCATAGCGAGAGGCAGAAGGCAAATCTACAAGTATCATCACAGGGGTTTCACTTATTTTCCTCATCAAAGAAGACCTGAGGTATGGAACCAAAGGTCCTCTAGAATCGTCCATAAGTTACTCACATACAACGCTAGTGGTCAGAGGTCACGTTCAAATCTTCAAAACGGCAAAGGATATTCTCCAAGACAATGTGAACGGTCAACATCTCCATGGATTGCTTGTGTCTTTTTTTTTTTTTTAAAGATTTTTTTATTTTTAGGTAATCTCTACACCCATCATGGGGCTCAAACTCACAACCCTGAGTCATAAGCTCTATCGTCTGAGCCAGCAAGGCGCCTGTGTCTTTCTTGATACATGTGGAGGATTATCACTGTAAGTTTGTCCTTGGGAACATTTGGGTTAAAGGCACAACTTGTAATGAAATTACAGATTCTCTTGCTCTCACTGACTAAACAGACCTAAAAAGTGACTCAAGGTGAATATCGAACTGGTGGGCAAAATCTACGGGCTGTAGTAATTCAATCTCTCAGATGGGCATCGCGGCTCTGGGAGCCAACTAATAGAGCGTGTTCACCCGTGGAGAGAGCACAGGAAGGAGCGAGTATGGGGACAGGCTGACGGGTGTCTCTAAGCAAACCTGGGTAGAGAAAGGCAGCTTGGTTTCCAGAAAGAAAAAGCTGCTTAAGTAACAGATTTTTTAATGGTCCGACAAACACATGGCAATAGCTAGTAAAATTGATTGCTCTGACTGGGAAATGTCCCACCTCCCCGGCCCTTCCTCTGGAAGTAGACACGCTGAGCGGCCACTGTTTGGGCAGGGACACATATGTGACCTGCACAAGGGTGGGCAAAGCAGGACCTGTAGGGTGCAGACAAGGATGAATTATTCAAACCGATAACACTGTTCACATTTGAATGGGAATAAGTTGCAAAAGGTTCATAAGAGGCCACTTGCAGGGGGGAGAATAATGGGAGCTCCATTTACCAGATGGGCAAGTATGCGGGATGAGGTCATGTTTTTGGGAAAACAGTAATAGTGCCCTATAAAGAATTTTATGTTGTGGTAGAAAGTAATCAGCCACAAGGCAGGAAAGGATCTAAACAGCCACTAAATCCAAGTTTTAGAGAAAGAAATGTGAACAGAAAAGAAAATACCGTGAATAGAAAAGCACTGGTCTTCTGTGCAGATTAGCGGGCACTGAGCAGAAAGTGTTCTTTTCTCCCAGATACAAAGTCTGTGGTCTAGCCAGAGGCACCTTCATATCTTCTGACCCAGGAGTCTTAGTTTTCAGACTTTATAAATAAAAGTTGAATATAGAAAGCTGTTTGTTACCATTTTTTATATAAGAACAAATAAGTGGGAAACAACTTAAAAGTCCTCATTAAATGACACATCCAGCACATAAAATTTTTCGCAGGCATTAAAGGTGATTGTGTCATTTACAATTGCTCCCAGAATAATGGAATGCTTAGGTTAAGACTAACAAAACACATATGGCTGCTGTGCTGAAAACTACAGAATCCTACCGAAAGAAATGCTACCAAAGAAGTGAAAGTAAATGGAGAGAGATGCCGTGTCCCCAGATTGGAAAACTCAACGAAGTGCAGGGTTTAAGTCTCCAAACATCGATCTGTAGGTATAATGCAGTTTTTATCAAAATCTAAGCAAGGCTTTTTGTAGATATAGACAAGCTTATTCTAAAATTTATTTTTTAATGTTTTTATTTATTTTTAAGAGAGAGGGAGAGCATGCACAAGCAGGGGAGGGGCATAGAGAGAGGCAGACAGAGGATCCAACGCAGGCTCTGTGCTGACAGCAGAGAGCACGAGGTGGGACTCGAACTCATGAAATCATGAGTGAAATCATGAGTGAAATCATGACTTGAGCCAAAGTTGGACACTCAACCGACTGAGCCCCCCAGGAGCCCCAAGCTTAGTCTAAAATTTAAATGGAAATGCAAAAAAACAGAAATAGCTAAACACAACTTTGAAAAAGAATAACAAAGGGGGAGGGATCACTCGACCGATGAGAAGGCTTACAACGCAGCCAACGTGAACAGGAGAGCGGTCTGGTCGAAGCACAGCCTCACGGACCAGTGGGACAGAGGAGGAAGCCCAGAATACACCCACCCAATGACACCCAACTGCTTTTTGACAGCGGTGAAAAGCTAATTACTGGAGGAAGGAGAGTCTTTTCAACAAATAGCGCTGGAGGAATGGATCTCCAAGGGATAAAAAAAGAAAAAGGCAATGTGACCTCAATCCCACACTTCATACAACAATTAATTGTTGGATGGATCAGAGATTTAAATGATTATAAAACTTTTGGTAGAAAAGCTTTAGGACCTACAGCTAGGGGGAAAAATTTTAGACATGACACCAAAAGCATGATCCATAAAAGGAAAAATTGAAAAATTGAACTTAATAAAAAAACAATTTTCTTTTTTTAGAGAGAGAGAAAGAGAGAGAGTGAGCGCACATGCATACGCAAGAGCAGAAGCGGGGGGGGGGCAAACGGAGAAAGAGAGACTCTTAAGCAGGCTCCATGCTCAGTGTGGAGCCCAATGGGAAGCTCAATTTCATGATGAACTTAATCAAAACTTAAAACTTTTGCTCTCACTCTGCTAAGAAGATGAAAAGAGAAGCTATAGACCGAGAGAAAGTATTTGCAAACACAGTCCTCCAACAACCATCTGTGTCTATAGCATAAAGTATTCTTGGGGCGCCTGGGGGCTCAGTCAGTTGAGCCTCTGACTCTTGATTTTGGTTCAGGTCATGATGTCACGGTTGTGGGATCGAGCCCTACGTCGGGCTCTGAGATGACAGCATGAAGCCTGCTTGGGATTCTCGGTCCCCCTCTCTCTGCCCCTCCCCCTCCCCCCCACATACGCAGGCTCATGCTCACTCTCTGTCAAAATAAATAAACAGACATTTTAAAAAAGGAAAAAAAGAATTCTCAAAACTCAACAGTAAAATAAAACAAACCATCCAATTAAAAAAATGGGCAAAAGAGTTAGTTGTTTCACGAAAGAAGATACACACATGGCAAAGAACCACATGAAAATACATTCAACGTTGTGAGCCGTTAGAGCAATGTAAAAACCACAAGAACCTGTCTATCACTTACCACCTATCAATGACTAAAAAAAAAAAAAAGTGATTACATCAAATGCTGGTAAGGACGCAGAGAAACTGGATCTCTCATACATGGCTGGGGGGGACGTGAAATAGTACAGCTTGGAAAAGAGTGTGGTAGTTCCTTATAAAATGAAGCACTTAGCGTCCAACCCAGCAATTGCTGGGGCCATAATCCCAGTGGAAAGGAGACTGGTCCTACACAAATCTTCATTACTAACACTCCATCTGGAACAACCCAGATGCCCTTCGGTGGGTAAATGGTTAAACAAGCTGAGATTCATCAGCCCACAGCAACGAAACAGAACAAACTATTGATACACACGACTTGAGTGAATCACCAGAGAGTTACGTTGAGTAAAAAAAGCTGATCTCCAAAGACTGTATTTATACGATTTCATTTGTATGTCATTCTTGAAATGACAAAACTACAGAGAAAAAGAACGTATTCATTATTGCCAGAGGTAGGGGATGGTGGAGGGGTGTGTGTGTGTGCGCGCGCGTGTGTGTCTGTAATAGACTTGCAGGAGGGATCTTTGCGGACACGAAACAATTGTGTGTCTTGACTGTGGTGGTGGTTACCTAAATATACATATGTGATGACATTGGACAGAACTACACACAGACACACACGTACATGTAAAACGGATGACATCTCAATAAAGTCTGTTGACTGTATCCAATACCAAATTCCTCGTTGTTTATTGCAGTATTGTTATATAAGATAAGGCCAGCAGGGAAAATTGGGTGAAGGGCAGATAGGAGCTCTGTGCTAGGTTTTGTAACTTCCTGAGACTCTACAATTATTGCAGAATAAAAAAAAAATGTGTAAAGTGATTTTGAAGTCCATCTGGCAAGGCCGAAAGTGGCTTACTATAAGATTTTAAACGAAAGGAGGCAGTATGTAAATTTTATGTACACGATGGTTACCATGACATTGAAAAGATATGTAGGAAAAATATCTGTGGGAAATAATTTGAGATATTAATGGCGACGGTGCTGGAGGAATATAAATGATTAATTTTCTTCCCACTGCTTTCTAAATTTTTTATACAGAAAAATAAAAATGATCAAGACAACCCAGGCTTCTACATAAGGAAATTTAAAAACAGTAAAAGTCACCTCACTAACCGTCAATGTGAGATTCCCATGTTCACCCATTGCTCTCCTATCAGCAACACTGAGACACTATGGGAAGTTTAGGCAAAATTAACTGTGAGCTCATTAAGCAAATAAAATCCCGCTGCAACAAAACAAAACAAAACGGAAGCCAGTGTTGAATAATTTGGATGCCATCTCTGGAGGCAAAGACTAAACCTACCATTTGGTGAAAAAGAAAGGGTCAATATTTTGAAAGCTATTAAAGGTTTTATACTCCACATGCAAGACCCACCTTGTGGATTAACCAGAATTCCCAATCAGGGCACAACGGTAAACACAGGCATGTGCAATATGTTCTTGCCAACCTGGCAGGTGGCCGGTGAGTTCACAGATTATTTTCTGGGACACCGGGTACTTGTGGGTGGGTGGTAGGAATTTACTGGAAACCGACGAACAAAAAACTGGTCTAAAAGTGAGATTCGAGATGAATGTCTGTTGTAGCGAGTGAGACAACCGTGTTGAGTGTGATAAATTTCTCTGAAATAGGTTTGTAGATATAAAGATGAAGAGTTTACATTTCTTCCTTGAGAAGCCATGAGTGGGAATCCAAGCTACATCGTGCGTGTTGGACTCATTCTCCCTGCGTCTCTGAGGGATGGTGCCCCCGTGCCAGCCCCAAGCACGATTCGGCAACGGAGGAGAACCACTTCTGCCAAAACTCGGGTCTCAGCCATTTTTCCAGTTTCCTGCCAAAAGTAGACCATCCCCAAATCTCCCTGGAGAAAACTGCAACCTGGTTATCAGAGTCTCAGAACACAGGTTTCCTGTAACAGGTCTGCTGTATCCATGACTGCAGTATCTCGATAATTCTATAGAATCCAGGCAGGAACGATTACGAACTTCAGAATGAACTTTAAACAGTTTCAGCGGTAATGTGCAGATTATTTTCTACCGGTTTCCAAAACTGTTGAAAAGATGAAATTTTGGACAAAAACCTCATTCAAAGATGTTAGCTGACTAAGGATCCCTCTTTTGGTTTTCAAACCATCTTAGTTGACATTTTAAAAGATTACAAAGCGGGGCTCCTGGGTGGCTCATTGGTGAAGTGTCTGACTCTTGATTTCAGCTCAGGTCATAATCCCACAGTTCATAGGTTCAAGCCCTGAGTCAGGGTGCAGCGCCTGCTTGGGATTCTCTCTCTCCCTTTCTCTCTGCCTCCCTCACTCTCTCGCCCCTCTCTCTCAGCCCCTCCCCTGCTTACACACGTGCTCACTCTCTCTCAAAAATAAATAAAAGCTAAAAATAAATAAATAAATAAAATATAAAAATAAAATAAAAACAAAAAATAATAAAAATTTAAAAATAATTTAATTAAAAATAAAAAAATAAAAGATTACAAAGTAATCTGTCCAAAACAACAACCCCACCTGATAGAGCTTAAAGTTTTCAGGCACCCCCCTCCCCCACCGGCACACCCACATCCCATCGCTCCCCAGCCCGCGTGGGTCTGGAACTGGGAGAACCTGGCCCAAGATGGTGTAATCGAATGGAATTAAGCCAACTGGAGACCTAGACATGCATTCGTTTTTGCCAAAACAAGCTATAAATGGCAGATTCCAAACAGTCACAAGCACAGAGAAAGCATTTCGGTCGAGGAGATGAACAGCGTGGTTTTCACAATGCATCCCATCTCACTCAGCAGCTCACTGCTATCAGTCCTGCACTGTCATCCAGAGAACAGTGAAGACTGAGAATCTCAGCATCCATTGTGGGGTCCACTGCGGAATCAGGACAATGACAGTTCTACCCCCCAATAGACAGATTTCATCCGCCTAAGCTTCCTGGCTACACGATGAGCTGTGATGCTGTTTGAAAGAAGCTAAGTGACCTGGCAAACGCTTCTCTGGGAAATTGGACGTTACGTGCTGAGCGAGTACATTTTCAGTTGACTCCTCCATCGGCCTGGCCCCTGGGTGCCGACACCCATTTTGTCCTCGGTTTTACAGGAAGAAACACACCTGTTCCGGTGGTTTTAAAGAGGGTATCAAACACCCTCACGTTTGGCATTCCACAGGACGCCCTGCTCAAAGCGTCAGTCTGCAGAACCACACGTGTAGCTGGACCACACCAACCGGATGGGTGAAGACCCTACTTGTGACGTCAGGCATGGGTTCCGGAACCTTCCCCCCACTTGAAGTCATCATTTGCATTATATGCTATTTCTAAATTCAAAGAAATCATATTGTAAAAGTACTTTTAATATTTATCTATTTTGAGAGAGAGAGAGAGGGAAAGAGAGGGAGAGAGAGAATCCCAAGCAGGCTCCTCGATGTCAATACAGAGCCCAATTCAGGGCTTGATCCCACAAACTGTGAGATCATGACCCGAGCTGAAATCAAGAGTCCGAAGCTTAAACGACTGAGCCACCAAGGCGCCCCTAAAACTTGTTATAAGCCTATCCTAGCTTGGAGTTTTACCATAATGCTTCAGCCGCGTTCAACAATTCCGGGTGGCATCTTGCTGCCCATCTAGATCACAAGCTTTGCCTGTAGCAAACCTAACGGATGCTGGAGAAGACTCTTCCGAAGCTCTGGGAGCCGTGCGCCGGAAAGCTAACCTTTTACACTAGAAAAATGGTGCGAAGACTTGGTTAGGAAAGTCCATCAGTTGACGCTATTATTCTGAATGAAGGCGTGGAAGTTCTGTCACGTCCTGTGCACAGAGAAAACTAGTTCTTCATTCAGTGACACCGGTGGCAGACCGACCATTGCACACAGTCCCTGGACTTTGGTCCTGGCCACAGCTGCAGGTGCTCCACGGCTCCATCTGCTAACTCTGGGGTAAAGCTGTGACACGTGATCAGCCAGGCTGTATTAGCAGTTTGAAATATGAATGGTTCCACACACTAATGTCCTATCGCTGAATTAAAAATTCTCCAAGTAGGGGTGTCTGGGGGGCTCAGTCGGTTAAGCTTCCGGCTTCGGCTCAGGTCATGATCTCACAGTTCATGGTTTCGAGCCCCATGTCGGGCTCTGTGTTGACAGCTCAGAGCCTAGAGCTGCTTTGGATTCTGTGTCTCCCTCTCTCTCTGCCCCTCCCCCACTCATGCTCTGTCTCTCTCTGTCTCAAAAATAAATAAAACATTAAAAAAAATTCTCCAGGTAGAACTGTATCTTGGCCACTCACGCGTGTTTATTCACACTCCTGTTGTGTTTGGCTAAACTCCGTGATCCAAGACAATGCTTAGAAGGAACAGGATTTGCTGGAACAGAACAGAGACCCTTGGTGGTGTTGGTGGGCGGTGACCTGGGAGCGCTTGGCTGGCACAGGGCCCCACCGATGCGCAGTACCCCACCCCTCCGTGCCCCGCCCCGACCCAACTGCCGCAGTCACCTGTGTGCCCCATCTTATTGCTGAGGACACTATTACTGAGCCGAACGCAGGGCACTGCTTTGAGTGGACGTGGCTAATTTCTGCAGCAGTTGTATTTTTAAAAAGAACACCAGTCTGCTTCCATGGGTTTGAATGTTTCCAAATCGCTCTTCTTTCCCAGAATGACAGCTCTGGAACATGAGCGCAAATCCCACTGACATTTGCAGGTGTCCTTGGATCTCGCCCAGGACTGAGCCCCACTGACACATACACGGGGTTCGGTCCAAGGTCACTGGTGGGGACTGAGGATGCGTGTGTCAGGATGAGGTCTCCCCGCAGCGGTGGCTGAGACCACGCCAGGCCCCGCGTGTGTGGTGCGGGGTGGGGGGACTGTCCGGAACGATCTAGTGCGGTCCTCGGAGCTGCCGTCACTGAGCCAACGGACCAGCGCTAAGTTCCAGCCGCCCCTCCCGCAGGCTGACATACTGTCCTTAGCATCCCTACACCTTCCAAATAACGGTTACCCGGAAATTCTACTGGCTCTTTCCCCAGGTAAGAGCGCTGCGAATTTTCATGAGTCTGTGCAAATGTGAACTTCTGTTTCAGACCCTGTGACTGCTGTATTCCTGGGGGGCAAGGCCACTGTGACACCTGCTGTGCCTCCTCCGGTTGTCACAGTGGATGTGAACAATTAGCCACGGAACCGCCCACAGGAGAAAGACCCCACCCGGTTTCTGTTCTACTGCGCATCCTGTTGTAGGGGGCGACGAGTGTGGTCAGAGACCAGGAGGAAGGACGGAGTCGCCAGGCTGCCCCTGATGAGGAAGGGCCAGTGAGGGCACCGTCTCCCTTGGCTGCGGTCCTCAAAGGGCACACGCTGCCCCAGCAGACGTGAGAGAGGGCGGGCCAGCAGGTGTGGCCTCGGTCAGGACTTCTGACGCCCAGTCACGGCAACTCCTCTCCACGACCCTGCCAGCAACCTCCGTGTGAGCCTCACACACACACACACACACACACACACACACACACACGACAGGTGTGCTCAGGGCCCCCTGAGTAAAAAGCAGTCACGAGTCTTCCAAAGGTAAACCAGTAACTTAGGAAACCTGATTTTGAAACGAGTTTAGGGATTTATTTTCCCGAGAAATTTCCCCTGTGTAGCTAAAATACTGTGGAAGTGACAGCAGAAAACAAGCGCTCAATAAACACCATGCGAAATGAGCGATTTTTTCCAGCCCTTTTGGCTCGAATACACTACACTGGCTTGGCCCAGGAACATTCCACGGAAGCGACTTTGTCTTCCTCGTAGCTGCATGCATGTCTTGCGGAGGGGAAAGGGCGACCTTGTCCAAGTGAGACGCCCCGGTGGGACCGGACAGCCGTGCCTGAGCCCGAAGCTGGCAGGGAGCCAGATGCGAGGGTCCGCCGGCTCGCCCCGCCAGGTGCCCGCACCAGCACGCGCCTTCTGTTCCTCTGTCTGCTTTATCACGTGAGGTCCTTGCGGTCTGCCCTACTCGTTTCTTCTTTTTCTATCTCATCTCCAATCTTATTTTTTTAATGTTTATTTATTTTTTTGAGAGAGAGAGCGCGAGCAGGGGAGGGGCAGAGAAAGAAGGAGACACAGAATCCGAAGCAGCTCCAGGTTCCACATGGTCAGCACAGAGCCCTTCGCGGGGCTCGAACTCTTGGACTTCGAGATCACAACCTGAGCCGAAGTCCGACGCTTAAGTGACTGAGCCATGCAGGCGCCCCTCTCATCTCCAACTTTAAAGAGCTTCTGAAGGAAATGAAAACAAGAGTTGACGAATAACTTGGCGATTGTTTCCCTTTTGAGGGCTGCCTTTTCAGTGTCCACCTCGCCTGTATTCTTTAATATGAAGTGCTTTGAATATTTCCTTTCGGTTGTAGGAGTTCTCATTCCGACACTATAAAAATGGGCATTTTTTTCTCATGTACAAATGACCCAGGCTAGATAGATGGAAACAAGATTCCGGAACTCTCCACACAGGGAAGTTTTGCGTGCTCTCCAGGGCACCCGATCAAGGGGGCCACGAGAGCGTCCCTTCACCGTGGCCAAGGATGACCTTTCCTTCGGGCTCAGATGCCGCCTTCCTAAGTGGCTCTGAGCGGCCGGCTGGTGTTTCAGCCTGAGTGCCTTAGGATACACGGGGCGGAGGCCTTAGGATACACGACCCCGTCTGGGCTGCCCGTGCGTGGGCCGTAAAATGCGTCCAAAGATGATCAATTTGATGACTCATCAAGGGGCTGGTACGGAGTCACCCATTTAAAGGCTACGGGGGGAGCAGAGTGGGCAGCCAAAACCTCTGGCACAAAGCAGGAGACGGGCTGCGTTTGGAATAATTCTCCCTTTTGCTGGTTGAATCCGGCCCGAAGCTCCGGGGAGGTGAGCGGAGCCTCCTAACGCAGCGGGACGTCAAGGGTAAGGGCTTTAAGAAAGAGGAAACGTCTCCTGTGAAACAATGCAAGAGATGTTCTCCCTCTCAAGGCTCGCGAGGGAAACCCCCAACATTAACGAGAGAAAAGGAAAGCGAATGATCTCACTAAAAGCCACGCTTTGTATTAGACAACGAAGATGGGCTTGCCGGCCTCCAATTTTAGTCCAACGCTAAAACGCATCTGAGCGGTGACTGCAGGGAACACTGCACAGGTGGCAGTGACTGGAGGGATCACTGCACAGGTGGCAGTGACTGGAGGGAACACTGCACAGGGGCGGTGACTGCTGGGAACACTGCACAGGGGGCAGTGACTGGAGGGAACACTGCACAGGGGCGGTGACTGCAGGGAACACTGCACAGGGGCGGTGACTGGAGGGAACACTGCACAGGGGCGCTGACTGGAGGGAACACTGCACAGGGGGCGGTGACTGGAGGGAACACTGCACAGGGGCGGTGACTGCAGGGAACACTGCACAGGGGGCGGTGACTGGACGGAACACTGCACAGGGGCCGGTGACTGGAGGGAACACTGGACAGGGGCAGTGACTGGAGGGAAAACTGCACAGGGGCTCTTATAAAAGGTTCAAAGTCCTAAGACTGGCCGGTGACGAGAGCACAGGCCAAATGAGGAGGCGCTCAGCCACCTGCTGAGGGACGACTGGCTCCCCCCCCTCCCCCGGCCAAATAATTCCATTTACGACCCATTCCAAGTCATTAGCCTCAGACCAGGGAGAGGGAAGGCCACTGTTTATGCTAAAAGACAGTCATGACAACGAGAAGGGATTGCCTTGAAAATTAAAGTCCTGGGGCACCTGGGGGGCTCAGTCGGTTGAGCGTCCGACTTCAGCTCAGGTCATGATAATGCGGTTCGTGGGTTCGAGCCCCGCGTCTGGCTCTGTGCTGACAGCTCGGAGCCCGGAACCTGCTTCAGATTCTGTGTCTCCCTCTCTCTCTGCCCCTTCCTCAATCATGCCCTGTGTCTCAAAAATAAACATTAAAAAAAATTAAAGTCCTGAAATCTCTCTTTGGCACTGTGCTTTTGTCTTGTTTCCAGCCTCCCTCAGGAAGCACGAGATGTGCCTTATTCCCCTGGATCCAGACGCCTGGAGAGGCAGTCAGTCTCGGCAACCTTAGCGGTGGTCCTGCCCCACTGCCTGTCCAGAAGGGTGTCCCTTCCAGGAGGCCACACATGCTGCAAGGCAAATCCGCTCCCCCAGACCGTGCTGGCCCCTCCCGAGCGCTCCCCACCAGGCCTGAGGCCAGCTCTGTTTCCCAGCTGGGCTGCCATCGCAGGGGAGAATGGGCAGCCCCAGATGGTTTTAGACTTCAATCAGAAGTTGATGCCATGAGCCAGTGAACCCTGGGCCCCGGGGGGCCAGCACCAGATCAGACCGCTCGGGAGAACCAGCATGGACCGGGCCTGGGGGAGCTGAGCCCCCAGAGAGTATTCTTTGGGGTGGCATCCTCTGAATTCTTTTCAAGGACACGGGATTCCAGCTGGTCCCTGCCTCACCTCGGACTCCTTCAGGAGACGTCGTCTGTGAGCGCCTGTGGCCAGGATGCCAGGGAAGGACATCACCAGGAGGGACATTTTTCGGTCTTGGTGTAAAACTGCCATGCAGTCCTCCTAACCAGCTCTCGAGAGACCCATGAAACTTGGGTACTTGGGGCAGAGACAAAGGACGGAAAGGTTTCCCATGAATCCAGTCTAGAACTCGGGAATTAACCTGTGAGGTACCTGAGACATACAACCGTGTATAACATCAGGCCGTGTGCTCCTCCACTCCTGGCACCCAACGTCCTAGGACTCAACGCCGCCTGTCATAGTAGATGAGGCCACCTTCCTTTTCACCTTGGGATGATGCTGGGCAAAGCCTACATCAGCATCACTTCCAGAACATTCTCCCTGGAAGAGTTCTTGGGCTGTTTCTTGGCATCTCCAGAGGGACCCTCGCACGAGCCCGCCTACCCGCATGACAAGCACCAGCGCCCTGGGCTCAGCGCCCCCGGGTCTCCCTCCCTCGAAGTCCTGCCCGCCCTCGCCGGCTGATGGGGGAGCCCAGGGCTGCCACAGCCCCCTTGCCTCGGCAGTTACGCTGTTGGCCCCAGAGACGTGGCCTCCAGATATGGCAGATGGTTCTGTTTCTGGAAGGCTCGGGGATCTCAGGGGAGGCCGAGCCTGGGTGGCGGCCAGGGCGTTCTCTGGGCGGCACTCTGCCGCCTGCCCTGCAGCCTCGCTTGGGTCTAATCTCGTCAGTTCCGAGCCTTGCCCAGCCCTGTCTGGAATCTCACAAGCCTCTCGAGAACAGGGATCCTGCTCCCTTCTGGCCCCCGGGCCTCCTGGCAGGGGTGCCTCTTGTTGGAGCTGGAGGGAGAGGATGAGGCTGCCTCCCCTCCTCACCCCTGCACCCAAGCAGGCCCAGAGAAGCCGAGGGCTGGAGCACGGTCACACGGCAGCCCCGGAGAGGCAGTGAGGGGCGGCGGAGAAGCCAGGCTTCACACCGCAGACGGCCTCTGACCCAAAGGGAGGATCCCTCACATTTCAGTGACTCACAAGACAAAAGCCCGTTGTGTACCCGATGACAAATATAAACCGAGCGAACCTGTTACCCCACAGAGTCGGGGGCTTCCGGAATGGGTCAGATGAATTAATGAATAAAAGAATAAAAGTCCGTGATGTGCTACGGGGGTAAATTAGAAGGCAATAAAACATCAGTTTTTTGCTCCTTCACAAAACACCTTTTTTGTTTCCTATAAAAACAAAATCATACACCGGACAGACTCCAGCCATGTCCACTTTGGCAAATCTGATGTTCTTTTCTAAAGCGGGATTGGAGCACTGTGCTCCCTGCCCCCGTCCTTGGCTGCCCCCCCACCTCTCTTCGCCCCCCCATCGGGTCCTTGGCCCCCCCATGCTCCCCCTGACGGGTCCTCGGCCGCCCCCCCTCTGTGCTCCCACCCAGCCGGGTCCTCGGCTGCCCCCCTCCCTGGTGCTCCCCCCCGCCAGGTCCTCAGCCGCACTCCCTCCCCGGTGCTCCCCCCCGCCGGGTCCTCTGCCGCTTGCCCACCCACAGCATGACCCTGATGCCGACTGCACCGCATGTCTGGACAAAACCTCAGTATTTGTTTTCCATACACGGCCTTGGGCATGAATGATTACCAAGGAGGCTCTCCCAGGAAGATCCATGCCCAGTGACTCAAAAACTAAAAGGAAAACTGTGTAAGAGACAAGCAAACACCCAAAGGGGAAATAAGAAAAAGACGACTAATTTTGGTCCATTTCCCAGGCCTCCAATTTAATACAAGAACGTACACTTGGGCTGATTAACTGTGGAGAAATGCCCACATGTTAACAGAACTAATCATCCAGGAGCGTGGTTTGTGACCAGGAAACCAGCTTAAAACAGAGAGTGCTTCCGAGCGGCTGACAGGGCTGCTCACGTGGGGCACCGACCTCTGGGCTGAGCCTGGGTGCCGCTGCGGCCGGGGCGTGCGATGGCGCGGACACACTCGCTGCCCGTCTGCAGGAGACCCTGGGTGCCGTGGTGGGACTCCCGGAAGTCCTCAGAGCAGCAGAGCACAGGTCACCTTCATCCAGGCCATCTGTGACAGACTCAGACTTCCGCAGGCTCTGCTAAATGATGGCAGAGAGATATCTATTTCCTGCATCTCTTTTTCTTAAGGCTTATTTATTTTTGAGAGACAGAGAGAGACAGAGCATGAGCAGGGGATGAGCAGAGAGAGAGGGAGACACAGAATCTGAAGCAGGCTCCAGGCTCTGAGCTGTCAGCACAGAGCCCGACGCGGGGCTTGAACTCACAGACCGTGAGATCATGACCTGGGCCGATGTCGGATGCTTAACCGACTGAGCCCCCCAGGTACCCCTCCTGCATCCTAATCTAAAAACCAACCCCTCTGGGAGAGGAGCACACCCCCGAAGTGGAATTAGCCCAGGCGGAGGCATCTGCACCAGCATCGGAACGCCTCCTGGGAACCCAAGGGCAGGGTCATCTCTTGAGTCTGGGGGGTGGAGGACAGACCCCTGTTGCCCACGGCGCCCCTGTCCACTGGTCCAAGAGTGTCCCCATAGCTACTGTTCCCTGCTCTCGCTAAACGCCAAAGGGAACTAGGTTATACACAACAACTTTCCAGGACAGAAATCCTTGAGCATATGATGAAATCATGGCATCTTCCCGGAAAACCACGCCGATGCACATCCACCCGGAATGTGTCCTAGAACGTTCAGAATTCCTGAGACCTGTCCGGAGAACCCCCAGTTAAGAATGGCTGAACTCAGCGGACCACAGTAAAGGAAGATTAAATCCAGAGTAACGACTACTACATTTTTGGGCTGAATTTATTTCCGTGTCAATGAAACACATCAGACTTCAGAAAATCCACCCAACCTGCATTCTGGAGGGAGTGACCGTGACAAGTGTCTGGGTAGCTGGTGACCACAGCATGGACCTCAAGCCTCTGATAGGGGCCGCCTAAGGTTTTCAGTAAAATTCGAGACACTAGAAAACAAGCGAGCGAGTGGAAAGTGTGTTTTGTGCAAAGAACATATTTCAAATCAGAAAACCTGGGTCTCAGTCTAAATTCCGCTTCTTCCTGGTTTTATTATTTTGGACAACTAAGCATCCTAGTTTCATTTATTAAATAATATATGTTCAAAGTGTATTGAAAAAATTAAACCGACTTTAGTCAATGTATGCAAATATGTTATATTCTGGATTTACTAACAAAGGAGTTCATTGAAGAAAAAAAAAAAAAACACCAGATGGGAAAGTCTGTAGGATAAATGCAAGTTTACCAGAAATGCGTGATCACACGGAGTTCCTCTCTCTCAGAGCGGGTCTCTCCGGAACCATCCTCCACCCACAGGTCCCAGAAGCGCCACCTGAGAAGCAGGGGCTGGTGTCGGTCCGGGCGCCTCTGCCCGTCCCGCGTGGCTGGTGTTCTTCTGGCAGTGATGTCCCTTCTCTGCAGGCGTGAGGACAGGAGTCTGTGGATGGCGTGGCCTGGGCCACGGGGCTGCCTGGGGGTTCCCCTCCCGTTCTGCATCTCGTCGCTGGGTGTGCGCTGTCTCTTCCTGTGGAAGGGCCTGCGTGGCTTGGGGGAGGCAGGACCTCCCTTCCGTGGGCCACACCTGCTCCAGGCTGTCCCTCCAGCCCTGCCTGTGCATCTTTCCGAGGCCACGCGTCCCCGCCAGCCTCTTGCGCCAGCCTAAAGCTCTCAGGTGCCCTGGGCGCTCGGCGGACACGTTCTTCTGAGGACCTTCCCGGCCACGCACGTGGCGGCTGTACAGACAATATGGAACACCCCTCGTGGGCTGTTTTCCAGATGTGGGGATGAATGTCACCCTCTGGAGGGACACTCATCCTCCACTGCGATTCGGGAAAGGAAGGGCTGGTAAGATGTCCCCAAGGAGACACCCCCTTGGAAATGACATGTCTCCCCAGCACTGAGTTGGTGCTGCTTCCTTGAAAAGCCGGTTTGCTTCATCCCACACGGCTGCTGGGGGAGAGGGGCTGCCTATTCTGAGATTCCGCCAGCCTTGGAGAAAAGTCTGGTTTGTACTCTCCCCACTTAACGATGCGCCCAGAACGACGGAATTCGCAGAAGCGACTTTTATATTTTTCTCACTTTGGGGGGTCCTAAAGCGCGTGATCCAAGTGTTGGTTAGACAGTTATCCCTTGGAAGAAAGTTCAGGAAATCATATATAGACGTAAGGAAGAGGTGCCCAGTGACAGGATGACCTGAAAACCGGTTACAGGCTACACAGCCTGAGCTCTGTGCTTTGTTCATTAAATGACTACTTGACACCTTTGCTCTGTGCCGGGTTACCTCCTAGGGATGCCACCATGGGCCGGCCTGGTCTGCCCTAAGCCAGGCTCACTGCAAAGGCTCCAAAGCCCTGGCGGACAGCACTGTGCACAAGCAGGGCCTGGGGAGGTCTTAGAACAGGCTTTCTCTGCCTTGTGGAGGAGGGGACAAAAGGGTCCCACAGGTCCCAGTTGCCTTCTGTCGACCTACAGGACAGGAAGGTATTTTGACAGTGACACCACAGTCAGAAATTAATGCCGCCACCGCCGATGCTTTTTGTTTCTTGTGTTCCATCTGCAAAAATAATAACAAAAAAATCCCCCCACACTGCAGAACTTACAAAGACACACATAATTGCCAACATTACTTAATACTCCCTTGAACTTCTAGAAAATGCAGTAAGCACAGAACTAGAAATTAGAACTACGAATGCGTCTCAGGGGCTGTCTGCACGTGTATTCAGCGCGCTGAGAACCTACACCACGATGAATACGTTAGATTTAATAATAGAGGCTTTGGATGCAAAACAAGAGACCCGTTCGTTCTTAAAAATCAAAACTAGCAAGTGAGTGAATGCAACAGGGAAGCCAGATAACATTCAAAGGGGCAATGAAATATGAAAAATAACAACTGAAGGGTATTTAGAAAGTGGACTGAGACATGGCCGAGACACAGAGCACATCTGAGTGAGCAGAAAGACAAGCCGGTAAGACTGAGGGCTGCCCGTTCTTTCGATATAATGGATGTTTAACCTAGTTTGAATCCAGATCATAAGGGGCTTCTTTAGGGTTTAAAAATGACAAATCTGGGGGCGCCTGTGTGGCTCAGTCGGTTAGGCATCCGACTTCGGCTCAGGTCATGATCTCGTGGTTCACGAGTTCGAGCCCCATGTTGGGCTCTGTGCTGACAGCTCGGAGCCTGGAGCCTGTCTTCAGATTCTGTGTCCCCCTCTCTCTCTGCCCCTCCTCTGCTCACACTCTTTCTTAAAAATAAAAAAAAAAATCAAAAAAACCCCAAAATAAAAATGACAAATTTGGGGTGCCTGGGTGGCTTTGTCAGTTAAGTGTCTGATTCTTGGCTTCAGCTCATGTCATGATCTCACAGGTTCGTGAGTTCAAGCCCTGAGTTGGGCTCCGTGCTGTCATTGTGGAGCCTGCTTGGGATTCTCTCTCTCTCTCTCTCTCTCTCTCTCTCTCTGCACCTCCCCCATTGTCTCTCTCTCTCAAAATAAATAAACGTACAAAAAACTAAAATGACAAAGGTATCTAAACCATATATGAAATAATAATGAGTAGCATAGAAATTTGGGGGACATAAAAAGCATTCCAGGAGAATCTGCCCTCTGGGGCACTAAATTGTGTTGTAAGTCTGCAGCAGTTACAACAGTGACGGACAGATGCGGCGGGTGCTGGGCTGACAGGGCAGGACCCAAGCAGAGACCCCTGTGAGAGCCGAATACACCAGGGAGGAGTCAGCATCTAGTGAAGGGAGGCCCGCCCACCTGCAGCTGACACCAGACACCAAGGCCCCCTCCAGAAGGTCTAGCGCTGAATGTACACACACACACCAGCACACACTCAATATGAAAAATTAGGGAAAATATAAGCAAAGATATCACTGTTTGCAGACGAGGGAAGAAAAAAGTCTAAAAGCAATGGCGGAGCAGAAAGAAAAATATTTAACCACATAAGAAATTCTGGAATTCATAAGAAATTCGTAAACAACACTAAAAGGCCAGTGACAAACTGGGAAAATATTTGGAACAAAAACAATAGTGTGTGTATGTGTGTGTGTGTGTGTGTGTGCGCGCGCGCGCCCACGCGCGCACACACACATAAAGGAAAAAGTACTCCACGGAGTGAGTAACAGTTTCCACTTGAGGAAGTTAAAAATCCAACAAACGTACTTTCTAAAGTAGCCTCGTCAGCCATCACAGACATAAAATTAAACAGAGAAGACGCTTTTCTCATGTCTCCATTTCACAAAGATGCTGAAGATAAAAACATCTCATGTTTGCCAGGCCGCGGTGACCACCGACGGAGGGGCAGACACGTTCCCCACGCGCTCCAGGGGGCCTCTGCCCCCAGAACCCGTTATCTGGAAACGAGGGACGTCGCGTTCAGGATTCTGGGAGACAATCACCTATTTATGAGCAGTCATGCCATCCGCCGCGTTATTTCTGGTGAAAACCATTAGGGAAAAAACCCTGAACATCCTGCACAGTCTGGGTAAACCGAAGACCCCAGTAGGCGTCACGCGTAAAAGAAAACTCATTCACGATGATACTTATCGGCCAGGAAACAACAGACTAACACCGTGATAGTCCGGTTTCCTTAAGGACACAATTTTCTACAAGTTCTAACATTCTCCGAAAGAATGAAAATGTTTAATTGATATTAATATATTATATTAATATGTTAAATATTAACCAGTTAGGTCTGAGTGGTGGGATGTAGGAGGGATTCTAACTTTCTCTGCATTCCGGCGTCGCGGCGCCCATGTGCAAGTTAAGGATCTCGGTGAAGAAAGTATTTCAAGTTTCCGACAGAGCGGAGACAGTTACTAACTTTAAACGAAGAAAGGACCCAGAATGTTATCAAGCAGAAACTGGTGTAAACATTATCAATGTAGGAAAGTGATCCCCACCCGGTGAAGGGATGGCGGTGCCTGGCCCCTGTCGCCTGGCCGTCATTTCGAGTGTGGAGGGGTGGTTACTTGTGACGGGGTTCACAGGGACACACAGGTGGGGGGGAGGGTACGGTCTCATGGATCACGTGTGGAGCCACTTCCTTCCTGGCACACAGTGGTGGGGGGATGGGGGGCTGGCCCCTGGGTTGGAGGCTCACAGCCTGGCCCCTTGGGCCCCTGGGACACAGGTTGCGAGCCAGGACCTGCGTTGCTCCTGTCTCTCTGGTCCCCGAGTTCTGGGGGGTGGCAGAGCTCACACCGCAGCACCACACCCCACTCTCACATGGGTGCAGATCAGAGCGCCCATGTCTTCGGCACCCCTCAAATTGCATCTTTGGGTCCTGCCATTGCCTCTCTCCAGGAGGGAACCAGGGGGAATCCACTCAGGGTCAGGGGGACAGACCATGGGGGTGGGAGGAAGGGACAGGCCACCTCTGCACATATAGTCCCCCTCCGTGCCCCGGGGACAACTGCGTGGAAGGGTCTCCTGCTCTGTTGGGGTGCTGGGAGGGATGCTGGGTGCGGTGCTGGGTGCGGCGCTGCACGGGTCGCTGGGGGTCAGTGCTGGGTGTGCTGCTGGGTGCGGTGCTGGGCACGGTGCTGGGCGCGGTGCTGGGGGCAGTGCTAGGTACAGTGCTGGGCATGGTGCTGGGTGCGGGGCTGGGTGCAGGGCTGGGCGTGGTGCTGGGCATGGTGCTGGGGGCAGTGCTAGGTGCAGTGCTGGGCATGGTGCTGGGCAGCTCACTGGGTGTGGCACTGGGCGGGTCACTGGGTGCCTGGGTGTGGCG
>CM053577.1:2505766-2603192 GCA_028646485.1 Cryptoprocta ferox | reverse complement strand
CTGGGTGCAGTGCTGGGTGCAGTGCTGGGTGCGGTGCTGGGCAGATCACTGGGGGCAGTGCTGGGTGCGGTGCTGGGTGCAATGCTGGGTGCGGTGCTGGGTGAGGTGCTGGGCGGGTCACTGGGGGCAGTGCTGGGCGGGGTGCTGGGTGCAGTGCTGGGTGCAGTGCTGGGTGTGGTGCTGGGTGCGATGCTGGGTGCGGTGCTGGGTGGGTCACTGGGGGCAGTGCTGTGTCCGGTGCTGGGTGTGGTGCCGGGCGGGTCACTGGGTGCAGTGCTGGGCGGGTCACTGGGTGCAGTGCTGGGTGTGGTGCTGGGTGTGGTGCTAGGAGGGGCACTGGGCGGGGCGCTGGGTGCAGTGCTGGGTGGCCCTGGACGCAGAGTCCATTTCGGAGACCGCGCCAGCCTGCACCAGCTGCTCCCCGCCTTTCAGAGGAGTCACTTTCGGCTGGACGGGGCCGCCTGATGCTGGCTTCTCCTTTTCCAACTGCACGTCCACGTCTGTGCGGAGAACGCCGCGCCCTGCAGCCTCGAGGACACGGACGTGCGGCAGGCGCCCTTCTCCTGTTCCCCTTGGGGACAGAGCACCGCGTGCAGTGCCCCGCTGCCAAGACGCAGACCACTCTCCATTCAAACATGGGGCAGAGGGTGTCCCGGGAGCACAGCCCCTGCGGGGAGGACGGGTCCCCGCGAGCCTGTCTCCGGGAAGCCCATGCGGGATCCAGCACGCGCACCGTGGGGCTGCTGGCTGTCCTGGTCTGGTCGCATTAAGGTCGACACTGAAGGTCTCTCACAGAGCCTGAGTCCAGCCCGGAAGCACCAAGCCGGGGAGGGGGGCAGCTTGGGGTTTTGCCAGTTTTGAAATAAAATTACAGTGAATTTTTAAAGTCTTAAAGAATTCAAAGGCAAAAGGTTTTCGGTTCTGAGAAACTCAAAATAAAGCCATTTCAAGTCACTGCGACCCAGGAGCACCAAGGCCACGTCGCGGGGGTCACAGATCCCTGCCACGTGGCCGGTGCAGCCCGAGTCCCCGCTCTTTCCCCGCTGCACCAGCCCGCGCCCTCCGGGACCGCAGCACAGGCCGCCTCATAAAACCCAGCGCGACGTGGGAGCAGGAGCCACGCAAATAACTACCAGGAACCGTGAAAATTCATCAGGCGGCTTGAAAAGCAGGACTTTCTGAAGTAGCAAATTATCCGACTGGTAGACTTCATAAAAATACAACTTTTATTACCTTAAAGCATTAAGGTCTTAAAACATGGTCATTAGGAGGAGGAGCCCCGTGGCAGTCCTGCTCCTCCCGAAAGGGAAGAATGGTTTCAAAGGAACAGATCGAGGTGCGGGAATACTTTCAAAGCCCCTGGGGTCCCCGGTGCTCCTGCGCCACTCCGCCGGCTCTGGAGGACGGACTCCGGCCGAGCCGGTTGGGCCACGGTCAAAGCCACGCGGACCCCAGGCGCCTGCTCCTAAGCTACGCGCTGGTGAAGGTGGACGCTTCTACAGCGCGCCGGAGGCCAGGCTCGCGAACCGGAAGCTGGGAAGTAACTGCGGACTGTATGGTTTACGGGGTTTGCCTGTCCTTACACCTGCGGCGGCCGCCGTTGTCCACCCCTGCTCCCCGGGGATGACATCCCACCAAGAGAGACGCTCGGGTCCGGTCGGGCGCACTTGACGGGGCGGGGTCCGCCGTGCACTCAGGATGAGGGCCCCCTTCCCCCCGGGCCTGGGCGAGGACCAGATGTCCTGTCTGCCGGGGTAGCGGGTGTGCGGACAGTAAACCTTCACAGCAACGCAAACGGCCTCACTTGGCTGTTCACACGGCCTCAGTCCCTATTTGAAAGGCCACGCAAACGCCCTCCCTGTGTGTCTCGCCCGGTGCGCCCCCAGGCCAACCTCCACCCAGACTGCCCCACACGCACCATCCTCCCTGCCCCGAACCGAATGCCCCTCTCAGCACCCTTTACCCCCCACGGGGGGACCAAGTCGTTCCCATGCACCCCAGCACAGATACGGCAGGTGTCCGGCCCCAGCTGAGGCCGGCGTCTATTTTCTATTTGAAGGGCCACCGCTCGTGCTCACAGGCGAACAAGCTTAGATCTCAAGGCCACGAGGAAGTGTCACCTGAGTCTGGGCTGAGCAGGTGGCGCGTCACACACGACGCAGGCCGGCGCACGTCCAGTGCCACCCAAGGCTATTTGGATCGGTTAGGTCGGCTTCTGGGGTGCGGACTTCCTGAAACAAAGTCTTCTTACTGAAACAGGGACACGTCCAGTGAAATCAAACTTACACGGAGAACGAAAGACTTTAAAGCCCCGTCTGCTAAGCCGTCGTATGGACTAGCCCAGCAGCCTAGTAGCGGGCGTCGGCGAGCACACAGTCCTCTCCCGGGAACAAACTGTATTTCACAACTTACGTGGATCTGGGGGAGTTATTTTTCACCTCGAGTTTTGTAGCATGCAATGTATTCTTACCAAACTCATTGCATAACATAAACACGTACAAAATGTAAAAGGCATTTATGCTACGGGGGAAAGTGCCAAAGAATATACAGATGGTAATAAAATTTCCATTATTAAAAACACTAGATGTGATTCCACATTAACCGGAAAGCCGGAATATTTGAGAAAAGCTTTCAGAGGGGTCTGCCATTAGAAGAGGAAAAACACCCCCTGAATAGGAAAAGCCATAAAATACAGCAACGTAAGAATAAGCTGGCTTTAAAAACTTAAATACTTTGTGTAATTTGGGGTGGATAATAATTTGAAGGTGTGGGAAAAACAGCTCAGTATATTTTTGTCCTCCGTGTTTTCTCCTACTTTGAAATTCATTTAACTTCCCACAATCTGATTGTTGACTTCTTTTATTCATAAGAAAAATCACTTGGGTGGGTGGCTCAGCTGGTTAAGCGACCGACCTCAGCTCAGGTCATGATCTCATTGTTTGTGAGTTCAAAGCCCTAAACTGACAGTGCGGAGCCTGACTGGGATTCTCTCTCTCTCTCCCCCTCTCCTTCTCTCTCTGTTCCTCCTCTACTCATCCCATCTCTCTCTCACAGAATAAATAAATAAACTAAAAAAAAAAAAAAAAGGCAAATCACTTAGGGAGGGGGCGCCTGTGTGGTTCAGTCGGTTAAGTGTCCAACTCTTCATTTCGGCTCAGGTCATGATCTCGTGGTTGTGGGACTGGCCCCACATCAGGCTCTGTGCTGACAGTGTGAAACCTGCTTGGGATTCTCTCTCTCCCTCGCGCGCTCTCTCGCTCTCTCTGTCCCTCCCCTTCCCAAATAACTAATTAAACATAAAAAAAAAAAAAGAAAATCACTTGGAGAAAAGAGAATTAAAACACACACACACTGAACTTGGCAAAACAAAATGGTCATTTCAACATCAATTCTAATCAAGATACAGCAATTTGATAAGTTTGACTGTAAATTTGCATGTTTTTCAAAGTTTCATGTTTGTATTATACATAATCCGTTCCTGGAAACTACCAACGGCTATTTCTGGGCTAAAACACGGAGATCGTGCTCATCCAGGAAGCACCTGGCTCGTTGGTGGGCCTGATATCCAGCGTCCGTCACCAAGGCCCACACGCCCACGCCCTGGACAGACCAGCGCACCTGGCCTCCCACATATCTTAGTGACTAGACATCTCATGAAATCCTTGCACAACTTTAAAGCGCACGGGGCGTGGGAGAATCAGTTGTGAGAAGCTGGTTATGAAAGACTTGAGTGTCCTGCACATTTTTCTTAACAAAGGCTGGGCCAGCACGGACACTCAGGTGAGTATATGTAGGTAGGCTCCCTCCACTGCCCGGACAGGGCAAGAGATGCCCTGAGAAACGTTTGCATGTGATAAGGTATCAAAACAACAACAAAAACCCAAAACTGAGGCTAAACTCATCGCATTCTTTTGGGAAGCTTATTAAAATATCCCAAGATTCTGGGCTTCCTTCCTTGGGTGGCTGTGCGTACTGCTGTCAGGCTTATCTCTATCCAGGAAGCACCATGCAAAACGATGACGGAATATGTTCCAGGAGAAATGTGCAACTTTGCCTGTCCTCATACTTTTCTATAGCCTTTTGCTTTCATAAACGTAGCGGTCCGATTTAATGGCGACGTAGCTTACGGTGAAACACAGTCAATACGTTAGTTTTGTTTATAGTAATTGCGTAAGTCCACCCGGCGGTGACAGGATACTCCAGGTAGGACTGACACCTTAAAATCTATTTTCTTGCTGGGTTATACCACACAGTTGTGCCATGAAATACCGTCAATATATGGAAAATGCACAGACGCCCTATGGATACCACGTGGCCCTCCAGCACGTCACGGACACACCGTGCCATGGGGTGTACCCCAATGTGTTCTTTCCACAATTGATTGTGATCGCATCTGTCACTCTCATAATTTTCCAACCGAAAGTTTACATGACACAAAACAGCCACGCTGCCATGCCAAGTTTTCAGCAAAAAGATTCTTTGAAGATCTGTGAACACAGAAATCATTCCCATGGGATTCATTTCCCACCAAACAGATCCTGAATGATCTATTTGAAAAGTGATATCGGTGCAGAAAGTCGGAAACGTGTAGGGGATCTCAGGGCGTATATAGTAACAGTGACCAAACGTTCGCTCTGGGGCTATTTTAAGATCACCGGAGGGGAAAACACAGAAGATTTCTACTATGGCAACTGACGTGGGAAAACTTGAAGCTTCTTGGCCGTCTCGGCCCTGTGAGTGCCGGGTGCACACACGCGGACAAGTATCTGCAACCATCTGGGGCTCTGGGAGCTGACGTTCCGATGGAAGACTGAAGGAAGATTGCAAAGAACACATTTTTCTTCCCCCTGGAGCATCCTGAAATAGATCAGGTGGATATAGCGCTGACTGCAGGGAGAAGGCGGGGTGAGCAACCGGGAAATTGAGCTCCCCGCTCCCCTGCGCTGGGATGTTACTCCCTCGAACTGCTTCATTAGGACGCTTTCCCCTGCAGAGGGAGGAGTTGCCGGTTGCTCACCTATCTGTACAGATCGGTCACAGTTCTTCATTACCTCTAGCTGTCGATGGAAACACAGAACCTAATTCTGACATTTACTTATAACTGTGCAATTGCCCAGGCTATTTTCTAACGTTAAAGAGAAAAACTCAGTGATGGCATCAAAAGACTTCTAAATTTTTAGATTTTATTCAAATCCAAGCTAGTTAGCATATAGTGTAATAATGATTTTAGGAGCCGACTTAGTGACTTATCACTTTTAGGTTTTGTTTAAAAAGGTTTTTTTTTTTTTTTTTTAATAAGGCTTACAGATTGCTCCATAGAATTACCGAGGTTTATTCTGAAGTAATGCCACAGATCTAATGTAAACCAGTTACACTTGGAGTCAAATTCCCTAGTACCATCTGGAACAGATACCCTTCTCTGGCCAAAGGTGGGCAATGAGGGCCTCCCAGTCTGGACCTCATTTCCCACAATACCTTGTGGCCAGACATGGTCATGTGACTGGTTCTGGCCAATGGAAGAAGAGCAGCGGTGTACTTTTAAGGAGGTGGCTGCCCTCTTCTTTGGTCTCTCCTCCTGCAAGGGGAGTGCAGGGGTGTCCTAGACCTGGGGCTGGTGGAGCCTGGAGCGCATCATACAGAAGAAAACCAGAGTCTTACCAGAAACACTGACATTAGATACTGGGGCAAGAAATGAATTTTTTCTTTCACCAACTCACTGCAATATCCTATATGGCGCTCACTAAAACACCAACAAGGTCCAGGGCCGCCGTTACCCTGCGCCTGAGAGGCGCTGGGGTCGCCTGACCCCTGAGCGTGCACACTGCCTGGGCCTGGGCAAAGCCCCTGAACAAGCAGGAGACACAGGCCGGGGCTCCCATCTGCCTTTGCAGGAGAAATGCATCCCCAGAATCTACTCTTGTTGTCACATGAGGCAGCGCACCTGACTTCCATTCTCTCCTTTGTGGAGTCGGGTGATCTGGCCTTAACAGGGTACCCTGAGAAAGGAATGCGCTAATGCGGTGTAACACCCACTCCACCTGGCGCTACTCGTCATGGTAAACATTATTATTATTATTATTCCTGAATATACGATACAGTAATATACTATTTTCCTTGGAAAAGTTTCTGCTTCTGCAGTAAATGATCCAGAAAGCAAATCACCCTAAAATAAACATAATATAGAAGATGGAGGGCCCGAATCTCTGAAAAAATAAATCTTGAGATGATAAAACTCAAGGTGTGGTCTTACTGGAATTTTCTTTCCTATTTTTTAATGTTTATTTATTTTTGAGAGAGAGAAAGACAGAGACAGAGACAGAGACAGAGCATGAGCGGGGAGGGGCAGAGAGAGAGGAAGACACAATCCGGAGCAGGCTCCAGGCTCCGAGCTGTCAGCACAGAGCCCAATGCAGGGCTCAAACTCACGAACCGTGAGACCATGACCTGGGCTAAAGTCGGACGCTTACCCAACTGAGTCCCCCAGGCACCCCTGGAATTTTCAATCATCTGACTTTCCCCTGGCTTGTATGGCGGGGACAGGGTCGTATATGGCACAAACCCACAAACACTGCGATGTTGGGAGGAGCCGCTCCCCGCCCCGTGTGGGTGTCCTGAGGTTTCGGGGGGAAAACCCCCTGGTCCTCGGAGCTCCCCGCTCATTCACGGTCAGAGAATGTTAGTCCCATGAACAAAATCTGGACTTCTTCTACGGAAACAGGAGGGACTTTCATTTGCTCCCTAATTGAAAACCCTAAGTCGAGATGTGAAGCGACCCGGGCGTCCCCCTGGACAAGGCAGGAACGAGCACCATCAGGCTCTGCCCTAGGCTGCTTTCGGGGTGGGATTTGAAAACACGGACAGAGACTCAAAAAGACTGGAGGGGGAGCGGCGGAATCAAATCTGCTCGTGGAAGTAGCACGTGTGTAAACGTGTGTGTACGTGCCTACGTGTGTGTGCACCACCTTCCCCGACACGACTCAGGGCATGGAGACCAAGACCCGGAGGCATTTCCACTCGGGGGAAAACCGAGTCTTTGGATCAAGTGGGCTGAGCCAAATCCCTCCATCCCCAGCATGTTGTGGCTGCAGAAAGTTGAGTTGACCATGTGGATGGTGATACTGACAGTAAGATAGTATTCTGAGGATCAGGTAAAACGAACGGAAGTTGTCGAGAAGTATTCGAAGTACCATTTACGGGCCTGCCACACGGTAGCTGCTCGGGAAAAGCAGGCGAGGGAAAAACACATCATCGTTGTCGCTCTGGGCGGGAGGCTCAGTCTGGCCTGGGGGTCTCTGGGGCTTCTTGCCACTGGGACTCGTGGGCTCGGGGGACTCCCTTGGGGGCCCCGCTCCACGGCGGCTGGAGCCGTGCACCTGCACACGGCAGAGACGCTGAGCTCCAAGGAAACTTTGCGCGTCTCCTCCCCCCGCCCCCCTGCCCGGCCAGGCTGATGGGCTCGGCGTGCAAGCGGTTTTCCATCCAGGACCTGTCACGCTGCATGCGCATAATTCACATTCCTACAGAGAAACCACCAAAGGCACACGGATCCTGAGGTCTCCATTCCCACAACCATCAACCTTGCTGCCTGGGAGACGGAGGAATAGCCAGTAGCCTGGGCTTTCCTGGGCGGTCCTGGTGATGGACACAGGGGTTCCTGGAGGCCCAGGCCCTGAGAAGGCAGGAGACGCACCCACACGCTGACAATAACGGTGCTGCACATTCAGGCCCGGGTCCAGGAAATGTATTTTGTTCATTGTCAGCGTGACTGCCGGGGACCATCTACAGAACGTCGGGCTGACCAGGGGCACTCAGGACAAGTCACGGGGCAAGGAACACAATGGCTGTCCCGGGCCTGTTTCCAAGTGGGGAGGGGGTGGTGGGTGGCCAGGGAGTGGGCTCGGTGTAGAACAAGAGGGAAAAAGCTCTAAGCCTTTGATGAATCATCACTGCAGAAATTAGTAACATACCTCCCAGGGGTCTCCAGTTCTCACCACTCTTTCAAGAGTTAAGAGCTTTCACAAAGAGCCCAGGCTTTCTGGAAACAGATGGTCAGAGTGCAATGAAAATACCGGCCATGGCGTGGAAAGAAGTCAGCTTGGCATCTCAAGGAGGAAGGGAGTGTGCCCCAGGCCCCCCTCAGCTCCCCCCAGCCTGTGCTCGTTATCACCCAAAGAAAGAAAAGCATGGGCGGCAGGAGTCGGCGGAAGCACCCGGCCAACTCTGCGGTTTTGTGAACACGCGCTCCACATTGTCACCAGCGCGTATCGCACTGGAATCCCAAACTCGCTGGCCCAGCGACCCGGCCTCCGCAGGCAGATCCAGACCCACTCTCTTCCGGACGCGAGCGCTGCGTCTTCACACTGGAAATCCGGTGAAGTTACTCAAGTTATATGGAAAGGCGGCACCAACAATGCCATTCTGTCCTTAGTATTTTCTTTCCTCCTTATTTTGTTTTACGTTATGGACGGTAGGTGCCCAAAGGTGCATCGGGGGACTGGAAACCCCGGGGTCTCAGCGTTTCATACAGGCTCCAGAGCCAATGTTAACAGAAAGGCACTGACAAGGGACGCTGTGTTTAAGAGGCACACGGCTCGTGCCCCCTCACTCCAGCAGAGCATGTGATAGCGGCCTCAGAAGGACTCCCGTGGAATGTTTACGCCCGAACCAACTGTAGTCGTTAGAACCATTTTCAAAACGTCCAACTCCTTTGGTTTGTATACAGTACAAACTAAACTCTCATAATGGTAAAAGAATGGAGAGAAAACTTGTAGTCAAACTGAGGGATGATTTCCTGTACCCCCAAGCAAGATACCCAAGGTCTGGGACACACAGCACGGGAGGCAGGGGCAGGGAGAGCCACAGAGGTCAGAGCAGGGCCGGCATGAGGAGGGCACGCTTCCAGGAGCGATTTGGGGAATTCAAAGATCGTGGAGAGGAGAGGGCGTTCAAGGTGGGGCAAAGCAGCCGAGGCCAAGGACGGGGGCTGGACTTGGCAAGCACCGTCTGGAAAATAAGACCAAGTCTTTCTGATGAGAGCAGGCTGCTTGCTGGTGGTGTTTTTTGTTTGCTTTTATGTTTTGTAGAAAACTTGGAAAGATCAGGAAATCAGATCGGAAACTTCCCGGGCGCCCGTAGGAATGAGAGCCGTTAGCGTATCTGGCAGAAAACGACATCAATTTAAGACAATTTACAGATCCTTAGATGTGACCTCAAATCTCCCTCGCATTTGGGAAAGAGAAGACCCTATTCCTGGGCACGGAGCGCCCACTTTACTCTCTACTGCTTGGCGGAAAAGAAGCCACGGCCACGGGCTCGGTGGAGACACCAACCACAGCTTCCTCTCCCCCCGGGGGGCTGAAAGCGCATCTGAATGACGTCAAAATGTGGAGCAAAGCTTATTTGGAAATGGGGCCATTACAAATGTAATCAGTGAAGATGACATCATAGTGTAGTGGGGTGGCCCTACCCAACATGCCCGTGTCCTTGTAAGAAGGCCATGTGAGGACAGCACACGGGACAGCGTCCTGTGACAGCAGAGGCAGAGGGAACAAACCCAGGAATGGCTGGCCCCCTGGCAGCTGGGGAGGGCGAGGAAGGACCCTCCCCCAGGGCTCTGCGGAGAGCACAGCCTTGCAGACACCCTGATGTCAGACTTCCGGCCTCCAGACTGTGAGGGTGCAGATTTCCGCTGTGGGAACCCCCGGCAAGAGGCAAAGATGGCCATCACTTCCCGTCACCAGGACGCCAGCACCCACAGCGACGCATCATGGCCACGTGGGGCTTGCCCGTATTGTACAATTAGTGCCACAAAGCATAGTTAACAATAACCAAGCACAAACTAAGCCGAACCAAAAGGACACATGAATCTTCCGTACCTGCAAGGGACAGAGGGTATCTGTGATCCAGAAACATTTCTGAGCTGAGAAAGTGAGAAAATGATGGAAGATCTGTTTAACCAAAAACCAATGACCCCACCACCCTGTGCGCAACCAGCCGGGATGTGGGGGAGGGCCAGAAAGTCTGCCGAAGCCCTGCAAGGCGGAATAGAGACGGGATGGCTGGGTGGGGGAAGTGATGTCACAGATCGGGAGAAAGGAAGCTATCTCCCCAGCACTGGAGGGTCGGCAGTCACGATCAGCAGGCACGGGCCATGGGGAAAGCCACGGGGTAACGGAGGAGCACCTGCGCTGGAAGAGCGGGTGTGTGGAGAGCTGCCCCCGGAGACCAGGAACATGCTCCCCAGGGAAGGAAGGGCTGTGGTGTGGGGGCCGCGGCACACCCACCGTGACGGGGACCTCCGTGCCAGCCCTGCTCCTGGGGCTTCACGAGCACTAACCAACGAACACAGCCCTATGAACCAGGCCATTTGTCCGTCTTCCCTGAAACGAGGGAACTGAAGTAACTTACCAGTTCCTCGCCTGACTAGGAAGTGAGGAGTTGCAATCTGAACCCAGGACCTAGAAGTCACCGTTCTGACCCCTTCTCTCCAGCGCCTGATACACCGGGGGAGAGGGTTCTGCACGTCAGAACTTGACTTATAGCCTGTCCCCACATCCCACCCCGAGTGGAGAAAGGCCCAGAAAGAGAAGGAGGGAGGGGGTGAGGGCAGGCAGGCAGGGGGTCCAGGAGGGGGGACTGCACCAAGCCCCTGCCTTCAAGCGAAGGAGGCATTCTTACCTGGCCACCTGGGGAGTGTCTGCCCACCTGCCGCCCACCCTTGTGTTCTATAGAAACACTGCCGTTGGACTCGCCCTTCCTTATTTAAAGAACAGGTGTGTTGAGAGAACAGACCTGCCAGGACCCTAAGCGAATTATATTCCTTTCTTCGTAAATAGGAACCAGTAACAAAGGATCACTATGTATCCGAGAACAAAAACAGCATCTGCACAAAATCTTGAGGGGAAGTATTCTGAGCCTCTAAG
Source organism: Cryptoprocta ferox (assembly GCA_028646485.1). Lineage (NCBI taxonomy): Eukaryota > Metazoa > Chordata > Mammalia > Carnivora > Eupleridae > Cryptoprocta > Cryptoprocta ferox. The sequence continues at coordinate 2,592,270 of CM053577.1, read as the reverse complement.
TCAGCATCTAGCTGCAGTGGTGATCACACTAGAGGGCAAAACAAAGCCATTTCAGGCATTCAGGATCTGAGCTGACGGGAAGGGCAAGCAGGCGAGAGGTGGGCAAAGCTACGCAGGGTGGCCTGAGACAGAAGACAGAAGCTCAGAGGAGGAGTCAGGGGGCCTCAGCAGTGAGCTTTCCTGAGTAATCAATGGGCTTATTTTCATTCCAATCAAATCCCAAGGTGTATTTTTGGATCCTGAAAAAGAATCCTATGCGTTTGGAAGAAACACACTTTAAATAAGGCTATACTAGTGCGAAAAGAGAAGGAAAAAGCAATAAAACAGACTGGAATGGAACAGATCGGAATACAAAGGGAAGTAAATCTGAGACTCGATGAAGAAAGCACAGGACAAAAGTAGCTTTTAGAATTGTGGGTAAGTAGCTATTTCCAAGGAAGGTGCTGCGGCAACATGATACAGTCATCTGGAATCACAGCGAGGAAGCAGCACACTGTAGGTGAGTGTCTCTCTAAATCCCAGAGCGAGGCAGATCTTTCCCAGCTCGGTACAAGCGTGAAAAAGTCATGGAGATGATTTACAAATTTGGCTACACTAAAATTGAAACTTAGCTATATCCAAACATTCCATAAAAATTCCAAAAAGTTGCTGACATTCTTAATAAGTAAAGAGTTCTTACAAGTTAATAACAAAAAGACAAAGATCCAGTGCCATTGGATCAATGGCAAAGATCCAAACAGATGATTAATGCTGACAAATAACAGTAAACACGCGAACACATTTCAAACTCACCGATACTTAAAAACAAACAAAAACATTGACCATTTTTACTGTATCGCACAGCTATAAGTAATAGACTGAGGACGTTAGGATTCTGGGGGACCAGAAAGATAAGCATCTTGGAAAATACTGTGGTAAATGTGTAGAACTACCCCAGTTGGTGCAAATGACCTAGCAGGTCCACGTCCGAGAATCTAGCCTAAGAAAATAAAAGATGCACGGACAATTCATGGTCATGACGGCTCATCGTAGTGTTTTTAATAATATAAAAATAGGAACGAATTCAATGTTAAAAAAAGGAACATTAAATAAAGGCTTCCTTTGAATGTGGCCGTTATTTTTTAGTGTGTGGACTATTCAGTGACATAGAAGAAATGCTGACGATGTATTGTAAGAGACAAAAGCAGATTGTGAAGCAGTTTCCAGAGTGTGATTAAATTTTTTTTAACAGCGGCACACATGGGAAACACCGGGGCAACCACACCAGGAAGGAGACAGAGGTTGCTTTCCAGGGGGAGACTGCAGGTTATTTTAGTTTGGTTTTATTTATTCCCCACATAAGTTTTTATACGAAACATGTATTATTGTAGAAATCAGAACAAAAAAAAATCCTATAAAAATTGTCAAAGGCAAAAACCAAACCAAACCAAAATAAAACTTTGCCGCTTCAGACACATGGATTTTTCAAGGATCTGTCCTCAACCATCCCTTCCATACTGCCTTTTTGTTGCAAGAGTACTTGGCTCTCAGAACTCACAAGTTATTCCAACTCAATACTTACTATGTGCTCTGCTAACTGACAGGGTAGAGTAGAAGGATATTTAAGACGGAAGATGAAGGGGCACCTGCGTGGCTCAGTCAGTTAAGCGTCTGGTTTCAGTTCAGGTCATGATCTCGCAGTGCACGGGTTCCGGCCCCGCATCGGGCCCTGCACGGGTGCTGTGGAGCCTGCTTGGGATTCTCTCTCTCTCCCTCTCTCTCTCTGCTCCTCTCTGCTCAAGCTCACTCTCTCTCAAAATAAATAAACTTTAAAAAAGTAAAAAAAAAAAAAAAAAGACGGAAGATGAAGAACTTACACCTAAGTGGAGGGAAGTCCCTTCCCTCGATTCTCACCCAATCAATGAACAGGATCCCTTGCTGGCTGGTCTCATGAGGCAAACATATCCAAGCCAACCGCAGATCAAGACCTCCAGAAGCGGGCTGTCTCCCAGAATTTATTGGCAAGGTATTCAATCAATTTTAAAATGCTTAACATAAGTCAAGCCTGGAAGGAGAGATCAGGATCCGGCTACAGAAATCCTTGAACAGTAACCGGCTTTTGATGGGTTTGGAATACGCACACTGACCAGGACGCCAGGGACGCCTCTCTGGAATTGGGGAGCGGCACAGTTTGCAAGGCGGGGACACCTCAAGGCTGGGGGCCTGGGGAAGGTCATGAGGTGAGGACCAGGCAGGGAAGGAAGGAAGGGGGTAGATGTAGGCTTTATGGTAAAGGCCAGGTGTGCACTCTCAGACCCGGTGATGGGGGACGAGCGTGGAGGATTTCCAACATGGATCACTCCTCCGACCGGGAGAGTAGTCATGCCACGGACAGACCGAGCAGTGGAGGAGGCAGGGGAGACTCTGGGGGGATGTGCAGATGCTCCCCGCGGGGCCAGCTGCAGCCCACGAGACAGCTGGGCGGTGGCGCAGACGCGGTAAGCACGACCCTGCACGCACACGAGCTGCCCGCGTTCACCGAGGGAACGGTAAGCAGGTGGGAAGGGGACAGAGCGAGGGCTGGAGGTAGAGGACAGGAGACAGGACGGTGGGACCCCGCACAGGGCACGGGGGCCGCGAGGTGGGGGCACGCCAAGGCGGCCACATGTCGTCCTGGGGGGCAGTGAGCAGGTGGAGATGCCCTGTCTGCGAAGGGCGGGGAGGCGGAGTGCGCAAGACCGAAAGGCCAGCTAGTAGCCGGCACAGCAGGGCCACCTGGGTCCTTCCAACACGGCTCCTGAGCCCCGGCGAGGTGATGACGGAGGGACAGCCTTCCCGGGGAAGTAAGCGCGTCCAGCGAGTGGGGACACGCGTGCTGGAGGGCAGAGGGGAAACGGGCAGGGAGAGAAGGAAGAATTCCTCCTCCTCCGGAGACAACAACGAGGGGCGGGATCGGTGCACAGACAGATCCGGCACGTGAGGGAGCGTTAGATTAAAACGTCAGTGATTCGGGAAAGCGCCGCAGTGATCGGGACAACGTGCAGATGCAGCTCGAGCTGACAACAAAGCCAGAACCTAAACTGCTGTGAGTTTTCTCTGGATTTAACCAGCAGCACCGAAATGGGGCTTTCGAGTCAGGAAACAGAAGGAGTCTAGAAATACCCTCCCCGGGGAGGCGGGGCCCGACTCCGGGAGAGGGGCGAGGTGGCCGCTGGAGATGCGGCCGGTGCAGGGGCCCTGCGGTCATCACTCGCTCCCCTGCGCAGATCCGGATCCGGAGCAGTGGCCGCCTCAGCGGACCGCGATCCCGCAGCAGCAGAGCTTTTGTGCAAAGGGCATTTGTCTTCCTCTGTTAAAATGCTCCCCTCTGTCCCCGAGCCGCCCCAGGGACGTCTCCAGCAGCGGGCGCCTGACAACCATAATCATTGCTATTATTCCCCCTTACTATTCACCTCGCAGGCAGAAAGTAAACAAAACACTTCTCAAGATGGGAGGGCGAGAAAGGGGAAATGGACTGGAGGGCAGGAGCTGTGCTGACCGACCCCCTCCCCTGCAGCCCGGCCGCCCCGCCCCACCGCTGCAGACCAGCCCCGTCCTCCTCCTCAGCCCCAAGGGCAAGGAAGGATCCGGAGAAGAGGTGGGGGGGGGCAGACGGTCCACATTTTAATTTTCTCACAAGCATTTATGCTCTTACAGGAACAATTTAGAGAGGCTTACAGACGGATTACACAGTTTGCAAAATTAAGACTGAATTCTCAACAACGTAGACAGGCAGGGACAACAAAGAAAGGGAGGACAGGCTATGTTCTGAGCGAACGCGGTTTTGAAGCCCGTTCTGGATGGAGAACCTGGGATCAGAGGACCCTCTGAACTGGAAGACTTTTGGTTAAACAACCTGGAATCCGCTCATCATGAAGTAATCCTGGGTGCTCTGTGTGGCTCAAAGCCCTAAACATTTTGGTTCCAAGTGTCTCTGTTTATACAACATTCTTTCCTCTTGCGTCAGGAGAAGGAAGCTGGTTGTCTCTGGAGGAATGGAGGCAGGGAAGGGAAATCGTATCCCGGCTCCATGAGATCCGTAGGCGTCCAGCCAACGACAAGGGTTTTCTCTGGGTGAGCACCCAGCGTTTCTCTCTTCTGTCTTCCTTCTGTCTTTCCTTCCGCCCTGTACTCTTCCCAGCTGACTGGACTCGGCCCCATCCGACACCAAGCCGCCTACCACTCTCGGGTGGCAGTACCGGCCAGACCCTCCTGGCCTGGGTGCTGGTGGGAGAGCAGGTGCACAGGCGTGGCCTGGGTCACGTACACACCTAGGGTTTGTACCTGCTCACCCAGGCGTGTCGCTGTGTCACAGCTCAGCCACCAGGCCTTGAAGATCCACCCCTGGTGATTTCTTTAGGAGCTCACTTGATATCAAGGACGGAAAAAAGGCAAAGGTTTTTAGAAAGGAGGATTCTGTAAATGACGAGCCAGGAGCCGTGTGGGCAGTTGGGAACGTGCTAGGTAGGAAGCTGGGATCGATGATAATCCTGGGGTTGTACGACACCCAAGCTGAGTTCCTTTTCTTATGTGGGGAAGTTAAAGGAAAGGTGGATGGGGGAGACAGGGTCAACATCTCTCTGGTCAAATTGGTTGGATTTCTATACACCTATAATGAAGCAGCAGAAAGAGAAATCAAAGAATTGATCCCATTTACAATCACACCAAAAGCAATAAAATACCTACGAATAAACCTAACCAAAGAGGTGAAAACTCTATACACTGAAAACTACAGAAAACTTAACAAAGAAATTGAAGAACACACACACACACACACACACACACACACACAATGGGAAAACATTCCATGCTCGTGGATTGGAAGATCAAATACTGTTAAAATGTCAATACTACCCAAAGCAATCTACATATTCAATGCAATCCCTATCAAAATAACACAGGCATTCTTCACAGAGCTGGAACAAATAATTCCAAAAGTTGTATGGAACCAGAAAAGACCCCGAATAGCCAAAGGAATCTTGAAAACAGAAAACCAAAGCTGGAGGCATCAAAATCCCGGACTTCAAGCTAAATTTCAAAGCTGTAATCATCAAGACAGTATGGTACTGGCATAAGAACCGACACTCAGATCAATGGAACAGAATAGAGAAGACAGGAAGCCATCAAAATCCTGGAGGAGAAAGCAGGCAAAAACCTCTTTGACCTGGGCCACAGCAACTTCTTACTCAACACATCTCCAGAAGCAAGGGAAACCAAAACAAAAATAAACTACTGGGACCTGATCAAGATAAAAAGCTTCTGCACAGCGAAGGAAAAAAAAAATCAGCAAAACTAAAAGGCAACTAACAGAATGGGAGAAGATATTTGCAAATGACATATTAAATAGTTAGTATCCAAAATCTATAAAGAACTTATCAAACTCAAAACCCAAAAATCAAATAATCCAGTGAAGAAATGGGCAAAAGATATGAATGGACACTTTTCCAAAGAAGACATCCAGATGGCTAACAGGCATGAAAGGACGCTCAACGTCACGCATCATCAGGGAAACACACATGAAAACACAATGGGATACCACCTCACACCTGTCAGAATGGCTAACATGAACAGCTCAGGAAATAACAGACATTGGTGAGGGTGTGAAGAAAGAGGGACCCTTCTGCACTGTTGGTGGGAACGCAAACTGGTGCAGCTGCTCTGGAAAATAGTAGCAGGTTCTTCCAAAAATTAAAAATAGAACTACCCTAAGACCCAGCAATTGCTCTACTAGGTATTTATCCAAAGAATACAGGTGTGATGTTCTAGAGGGGCACATGCACCCCAATGTTTACAGCAGCACCGTCAACAATAGCCCAAAGGTCCATCAACGGATGAATGGATAAAGAAGATGTGGCGTATGTATACAATGGAATATTACTCAATGATCAAAAAGAATGAAATCTTGCCATTTGCAACAACGTGGATGGAACTGGAGGGCATTATGCTAGCGAAATAAGTCAGTCAGAGAAAGACAAATATCATATGATTTCACTCATATGTGAGATTTAAGAAAAACAAAACAGATAAACATAGTGGAAGGGAAGCAAAAATAAGATAAAAACAGAGGAGACAAACCATAAGAGTTTCCTGAATACAGAGAACAAACTGAGGGTTACTGGAGGGGAGGTGGGTTCGGGGGATGGGATAAATGGGCCAGGGGCACCTTATAAGGAGGACACTTGTTGGGATGAGCGCTGGGTGCTGTACGTAAGTGATGAATCACTAAATTCTGCCCCTGACATCGTTATTACAATGTATGTTAACTAACTTGGCTTTAAGTTAAAAATCTCTCGTCTTCGGAAAGACACTTAATAAGGTTTTCTCACTGGTACATAGAATAAAACGGAGAAATACTGACCAGCTGCCTGACGTGATTAATCCACGTCAGCCAGGAAGGAGGCTTCCGACGACCGTGTCCTTGGCCTTCTGCCATGCGGTGCTCTTAACTGAATGAAGCACGACGCTTCCTGAGGCTGGTGGGACAGTCACCTTGCAGGACGACAGAATGCGCGCCTCTAAATGTCCTGACGGATTGGAAGGCAGAATTTACCAACCAAAACAACTCAGTCACAAAAATGAGCGCACTGTCAAAGAACAAAGATGCTGCAGAACAGAGGAGCCAGACGGGCAATGGGTTTTAGCCCAAGCTGAGTTCAGCAGTGAGATGACAGTGACATCTGACATCTCCTGACACGGGGACGGGACCGCTCAAGTCTTCCGGGGCAGGTGGGTCACTTCCTGCAAGTCGCCGCCCCTCCCCCCAACAGGTACACTTCTTCGGCTTTGGCTTCTGCATCTCTGTCCTCCCCTCGACTGCGCCCCTGTCACCTCTCTGTCACCCCCCATCAGCCGGTTGGATTAGATCCCTCTGCTGGTCCACCCGCGACACGGGAATTGCTGGCTCAGTGTCTTCCCAAGCAGACCACGGGCTCCAAGGGCAGAGGCCACTTCCGCCTCATTCTGGGAGGTTCCCCAGGGAGGGAGTGCTTGCCACTTGCAGAAACGCAGTAAAGGCTTGTTTGATGAAGAAATGAATGAGTCACTCCAGTAAAGGCTTGTTTGGTGAAGAAATGAATGAGTCGCTCCAGTTGGACGTGACTCTTCCTATCTGGGTTCATCTAACTTTCCCTCCTTGACACACTGCCTCAGGAATTCGGGGACCTCGCTTACTCGTGATGGATTTCAGATCTGTTAGTGCCAGGAACCTTTGGCACTAACAGATGGACAAGCGCCTGTCAGAGCCTCAGGCCCGAAGGCTGAATAAATGGGAGAACGAAGTGATAATTCTTACAACATGAAAGTTGCTGTATTTACCCCATTTTCAGGGCTAAATACTAAAGCTTCCTATAGAGGTTTCAAAGTGAAATGAAATTTCGAAGGTGTGGAAATCAGTGACAAAAGCAAATGAAATACTCGTGCGTTTTATACACGGTCTTATCAGATCAGTGTCTAATTACATTTTAAACCTAAAGTCATTTTTATTATATTGTTTCCTGTTGAAATCTGCCTTGCTTCTGTCTAGTAAAAATAGGGAGTAATTTATTAAAATACTCTGTGTGTCCAGTACTTAAGAGAGAGAGGAAAAAAAGAAAGAAACATCTTGCCCTCCCCTCCAAAAAATGGTGATAAATGAAGAAAGAGTTAAAAAACAAAAGCGAAAACAAACACAGCAAACAGGTCTACCTTGAGCCTGACTGACTGATGATTCCACGCAGGTAACATTTGCTGAGCACCCACAGGCTACATGACATGAGAGAGAGCAAGTAATAAAAACCAAACCCCATTTCTCTACTTGTAAGCAAGTTACATCCTTGAGGATATATGGAATCCATAAAATGCTCTTAAATCCACGTAAATCTCAATATTTTCACGATGTGCATATCCACGACTCAAATTGATATAGCTCTCCACTGCTTATAAAACATTGCCGTCTAAAACATCACATTTAATTGTTAAGTGAGTTAATCCAGTTAGGTCATGGTGGTGTCAATGACCAGCTGTCTCTAAAAGCTTTGGGGGCATCAAACCAAGGTGACATGGAAGAAAAACAATGTGACAGTAGGAGAGACCCACTGGATTTGACACCGAGACTTATTTTACATCGACAGCGAATCAGACAGAGTGGTTTGGGCCCCGGGGGAGACAACTGGGACAGAACTAGGCCCCCTGCTTCGAGGGGGGAATGCAGGGTGACAGAGTGGCCATGAAGGTCAGTGCAGGAAGCATGGATGATTCCCTAAGTGAGGCTGAGAAACTGGTTATCTTATTTCAAAAAGACAGAAGAGTTAGTTTCCTATCTCAGACTAGACAAATAATACGTCTCAAGCAGTTAAAGGCCAAACTGTTAGCAATGAGACTTTAAAGGTTTTAGATAAAAACAAACCAGCTTCATGACTTCAGAGTAAAGAAGACTTGTTATCACAGCAAGCGCACGCCATCAAGAAAAAGACTTACAAATTCAGCTACATAAAAAATCCAAAGCTTCTGCATGAAAAGGTTAAAAGGCGACACAGTAGATGCTACTTATAACACACGTAACTCATGAATTCTGGTCCAGAATACGCAAGGAATTCCCATAAACCAACCAAAAAAGACAGAGAAAAGGAGCCTAGGAAACTAGATGTGAAAACGACCAGTGGCGCGGGAGCACCAAACACAGGGGTCCCAGTGGCGGGAGCCGCAGAGAGACACCACCTTCCATGCAAACCTCACCTCCGACGGCCGGCTGGACGAGGGATGAGGAGCCCGGGATGCATGTCGTGGGTCGGGGAGCGTGCACTGCACAACCAATTTGGAGGGAACTTGGGGATAATTCGTCAGGCTGAAGATCACGGGCTCCACGAGCCGGCAGCGCCGGCCCCAGGTCTGTGCCCTAGGAAATGTCCCCCTCTGTGTGCACAAGAAGCGACGCCCCAGGGCATCCGTGCAGCATCGCTAATAAACCCAGGAAAACACAACAGCGCCCGTCCACAGAACTAAGTGTTCGTACAGTAGGCAGCAAGAGCCCACACAGCAGCCAGCGCAGGGAACCACCCTGCAGTGACCAGCACGGACACGCGTCCTCAATGTGACATGGAGCGAGCTGCAGGAGAATATGTGCATCTGACTGTGCACACATAGGCCCCCAAACAACAGTACATGGTGTCAGGATATATATAGTAAGGACATGAAGACGTAAATTGGGACAATGACACCAGATCCAGGACAAGAGTAACCTCTGGGTGATGACGGACCGGAATGAGATCGGGGAGGTGCGAATGGGGGATCACCTGTATCGACAGCATTTTACTTCTTAGGCTGAATTATGAAGAAATATGTGTTTGTTACAACATTTATTTATTTGTATACGTCTGACAGATTTCACAATACAAATTGGAAAAGGAGTAAAGTCAATTATTTCTGTTTACTGAACTGAGCATGTACGTGTTCTGCAGAGCAATGGGCTTACCCGGGGTGTGGAATGTGGAAAGCAAGGGGGTAAAGGAAATTGTCAAGGGAAGCTGTACGCTACCGAGGTCAGAAATGACTTAACCAAACTTCAAAGAGCGGGCTCTGTTTCTGTCCCGGAGCACACATCGTCCATCTGCTTCGTTAGCAAGTGACCGAAAAGAAACATTTCAACCTCAAGATAAGAGTAAAAGTCTCCCTAAGTTCCCATGCTGGGAAGTCTGCACCCTTGCCCATACTGAAAGCATAAGATAAAGTCTGTAATGTTCTGGAATGTCCTTCCTCCTGATGATATCTAACCCTTGATGTCACAACAAGCACACATTCAGTCTCACACGTTCCTTCACGCTCTGCTTTGTGAAAAGTGTGTATCCCCGGCAGGTGTCCTCACTTGGGCCTAAATAAAACTCTCTTCCTTTCAAAAACAAAATCGTAAAAGGTTTGTTCATTTTGCATCGACAAGGAGCACCCAGGAACCGTCCTTCCTCTCTCTAAACGAGTTTGCTGAGGCACTGAGATCTCCGTGTTCGCAGACGCAGGCGTTCACTGAAACCTACACAGCTTATTAGTTCTTCAGAAACGATGACACAAGTCTTTGGTATAAAAGGGCACCCGGATATGAAGAATGGAACATTCGACATCCAGAAAGGTCCTTCCTCCCGGGAACTCTCGGTCTCTGAGCTGTCTCTGCGTGACCCACTCTATGGCTGAGATCCACCGCGTCTGTCCTTGCCCGTGTGGGCTGGGGCCATTCTAGACAAGACGATGCTCCCTACGATCAGGAACGTGGTGCAGTCTGAGAGTGTGGGGGCGGGGCGCCACCCAGGGAGGGGCGGGGGTGCCTTCGTTCCAGGTCCTGATCTGCCAGAAACAGGGGGCTGGTGTCTGATGTGGGATCTTCAGGGTTTCATCTGACTCCCGAGTGGGACAGGCTTGGGGACGGCAACTGCCCAGGGCTCATTTTGTTGTCAAGGACGCCCGACACCTTTACCGGGAGACAGCTGGGCTTCCGAGAGGTTCCTGGGAGGATTTCATGCATGCGTTTCCTCTCCATCCGACACCTGTAATGGTGGGGCACCATGAAGGATGCACGCAAGGTCAAGTTGACCTGAGGTTCGAGTTAGATGGCCACAGCCATCACCAACGATCCTCGGTGTGGCGGAGCCCTGTGGGGAGCCCCGGCCTCCAAATGAACCCCTTCATCCTGCCTTGCAAGATATGATGTCAGGGAGGGTGGGGGAGCCAGGGACCCTCCCCCAACACCTGTCAGTCTGGGAGCAGAGAGGGGTAACTGCCTTGTGTGCCCGGTGGAGGGGGTGAGGCTGCAGCTAAGAACTCCCTACACGTCCCTCTTCTAAAGGTCACCAGGAATATGCAGAAGGACCACAAAATAAGAGAGATGAAAAGCCAACACTTCCTGGTGAAAAGAGGGGACGTAATAAAATAAGGAAAAGTTGCCTAAGATCGTACAACGTTCCGTAACAACGTTCCCAGGAGGAGACTGTTCCAATTTGAAGTTTTCAACTATGAGCAACACTATTTTAAAATACATGTCCACTAACACTCTCCCCCTGCAGACAGCTCTGGTGTTGAGATGTGATTTGAACAAATGGTCTAGGAAATAATTGCTTTAAAACCAGTGTTTGGAAGTTTCAAGTTTAGGGAACATCACAGTTCACTAATAACAAGTAAAAAAAAATCTTACTTTCTTTTAAAACTTTCCCCCCAACAGAGGATTGCTAGTGTGACCTATTTGGTGGTTTGGAGTGAGCCTGTGGGAAAGAAGGAAGGAAGGAAGGAAGGAAGGAAGGAAGGAAGGAAGGAAGGAAGAAAAGAGGAGAGGAGAGGAGAGGAGAGGAAGGAAGGAAGGAAGGAAGGAAGGAAGGAAAGAAAGAAAGAAAGAAAGAAAGAAAGAAAGAAAGAAAGAAAGAAAGAAAAAGCAAGAAAGAAAGAAAGAAGAGAAGAGGTAGAGTAAATGAAGGACTGAACTCCACCTTTACTACTGTGCAGAGGGGCCCACGGCACCCTGATGAGGTGACTGCAATGTCCTGAGCTAATCCCACAGGGTGTCACACAGCAGACCTCGGTCAGGGCAGATAGGAGGCCCTTCTGGCTGGGCCACGGAGACTGAGGGGAGTCTGGGACACGGGGCTCTGTGAGCCTGGGCCCGCAGACCTTCAGCAAATCACTTAGTCAAACAGTGCCCTGCCTCATCTGCAAGGCCGAGTTCATAAAAGCGCTTCCATCACGGAGCTGTTGGTAGTGAGGCTCCAACAGCGCGAGGAGTGTGCTCAGAGCACGTGCACGTGAGCTCTGCGGAAGCAAACCACCAAGACGCACACGTTTCCGCAGCAGAGCAGATGCTCACACTACTCAAGACAACGGAGGAGACGCCAAGCCCGTGCCGTCCGGGGCCACCAGCCAGGGCTCCCTGTGCTGCGCGCCCCGTCTCTTCCCTCCACGGGCGTCAAGGGCATACTGCTCTCCCCTGCATAGCTTCCCGTTCCTGTGTTCACTCCTCCCTCCCCGGGAGCACCACCGGTCAGACTTTCTCTAAAGATTCTGTCCACACTGACACTGGAACTTGCAACTGAGTCACGTGCATTTGGGTCCTGGTTTCTAAGGACCAGGGGCCTGGTCACCGGACATTTGTTCATCACATCAATGAAGGCTTCAGCCCCCAGACACTTTCCTTTGTTCAAAAATCCTGCGGTTTTACGCTAGATTAGAGCAGCTGCCTGCTGTGATCTATGTCACAGGTGACATAAAATTTTACAGCATCTGAAATTATCTGTAGAATGTTACTCTTATCTTCTTAATTAGATTGTAAGCTCTTAAAAGATAACATATGAGTCGTTACTTAGCCTAAAAGATGAGTTTGAATATGGGGTCCTGAAGTTCTGGCTTGGAACTTAAAAATTGCTTGTTAAATTTTAATCCAATTAGAATATCAGAATTTCTCTTTATAAGTCTCCATTAGCTATTCCTACTTAAGTTTTATAATATCATGTTTTCTATCCGGGCACTCAAAATTTGATGTAACATTATAGCACAAAATTAACACGTAGACTATGATTCTAACAGGAAAAGGGCATGTGGGGGTGGCATTTTAAATAGAAGAGTGTGCAGAAACTCTCTCACACTCTCCTTTATACATTCAACTGCGATGTTTCAGAGGTGACAGGAAAGTAAAAATAGCATATACATTTTATTAAAAAGAACAAACCAAAAGGTTGCTTTCTATGGTAATAAGACCTGAAATGAAAACGTATGATTAATGATTAAGATATAAAGGCATCAGCCTGCCAGGACACGGCCACCCAAACAGAAAGTTTGTTACTTTGCAGGTTGGTGTGAACTTAGCTTAAGGCACAAAGTTACAAACCTGTCATCAGAGTGCCGGCCTCTGGGCTGATTCCTTACTGGAGGTTCAGAACCATGGTTAGCGTCTAGGAAAACAGCCAGCCCAAGGCCGCCCCGCGGATGGGAGCAAGGCGGACTCCCCTAGTTAGATTCTTCAGGACTTTTTGGTTACAGCTGTGGCCCAGGGTTGTGGTGTCAGCCACCCCTGCCCATCTGAAAATAAAATGGTAGCTATCAGACTATTTACGTAGATCAGACTTGGGCTGTCTGTACACGGTTTCTTTTGAGACCCATAGACGTGAGTGCTTGGGGAGAGTTAAAATCAATTCCTTTAAAATATTCCTACCTGTTCACCCTGGGGGAACCAAACTAAAGAGACATGAGAAAAGCAAGGAGCACCGATGACTTAATTCCTCACAAATATATCCTGAACACAACACCCTACCGGAAACCTGGATGGCTAACCAGCGTCCCAAAAGGCCTTCAAAGAGAGTGCAAACCACAGCAGAATAACAGCTAACACGGACCTGAAGGCTAAATGGCTGCAAATGACATCGAGAAGGTGAAGACACCCCACAAAATGGCTGGAAATACCTACACACAACGTACCTGATGCATGACTTGCATCCATAATACATAAAGAACACTTACAACTCAATAAATTTTAAAAAATCGCCTACTATTTAAAAATGGTCAAGTGATCTGAACAGGCATTACCCCAAAGAAGAGATGGCCAATCAGCACATAAAAAGATGCTCGATACCACTAGTCAGTTGGGAAACACAACTCAGCCACAATGAGATACCACTTCACACCCACGAGGATGGGTATCATCAAAACAGTGAGGGATAACAAGCATCGGTGAGAAATCGAACCTTCCACCGCTCACCACTGCTGCTGGGAACAAAAAGGAAAACAGTCTGGAAGTTCCGTAGAAGCTGAAACAGACTTACAATCTGATCCAGTAACTCTATTTCAAGGTACACACCCAAGAGACAGGAAAACATGTCCGCACAGAACGCTGTCCATAAGTGCTCATGGCAGCATTAATCACAAAAGCCAAAGAGTGGAAACAAGGTGGCCATCTACGAGCTGCCTCCCGGGTAAACAATATGTGCTCTAGCCACGTGTCCACCTCTGGCAACAACCGATGAGCCTTACAGAGGTTGTGGTAAGCGCATGGAGCCAGTCACAGGACACCACGTGTAGGAAATGCCCAAAGTAGGCCAATCTGTAAAGATAGAAAGTTACCAGTAGCTCACTAGGGCTACTGGACGCCTGTGGAGGAGAAAACTCCAGAGTCATAGTAATGTCATGGTAACTGTCCAGAAGTTCCTCTGGGGTTGAGGAAACATTCTCGAGTGTGCTCACAGAGTTGCACAGCTCTGTGAATTGACTACAAACCTTGGAGCTGCACACTTTATCTGGGTGACCTTGACAGTATGTGCAGTCGATCTCATAGACCTGTTTATAAAAAACAAGAAAAAAGTCCTGGCACTCAAGGGAATTTAGAGCCAAACAATCCTGAGGAGTTTCAAAGAAGGGACTTTCTTGGCACCATTTATGACAGCGCAACCTAAACATGGCACGCGGTACCTTCTTCTCCCACGTCTAATCTCAACGTCTGAGTCAATTCTCAGAAAAAAACCCACAGGCTTTTTCACAAAGATCCTCAGGAAGCCGTGGCTGAAGCTATGATGGGCAGTCTCCCCAGGATATCTGCTTACAGACAATGCGAGAGAATTGAGAATGAAAGGGAGAACGCAATTAGGTGATGGGGTCCCCCCAGGGCATGAAGGGTGCTCCCTTGGCCCCTGCAAAAACTCGGGCACTCGCAGGTTACAAGCTGGATCCCTCTATTCATTCGTACGGTGGTAGCAAGTATCCCTATATCCCTGTAAACTTAATCCAGTCTGGTGCTAAAAAATAAAAAATGCTCGATTCTCACATCTAATTTAACAACCTATCAGTATGTGGGAGAAACAAATCCCTACCTGAGAATTTCCAGTTACAGACTTGGGATTATGTCCATCTGTGAGGGAGACAAAAATCAGGGGACAGATAACGTTTTGACTACTGTTTCATCTGAAAGGCATATTAAATTGCAGATAGAGGCAACCTTCTGAAATTGGTAAAAGGGTCTAATGGCTTTTTTCCTCTGAGTCTTATAGAACTTCCCCTCATTCATTTCTTGCTCTGTTTCTTCTTCAAGGAAGAGCCTTCTCAACTTTGTTAACCTTCAACCATAGCCACCCATGGATGCGGAATTATTCCTTAGGTGTTTATTCTGTTTCTTCTACAGTTGATCCATATTTAGACATAAGGCTATGTTTATTCCCAAATCCAAACAACCAGAAAGCTAAGGATATTTTTTCTTTGAAGAAAAGAAAAAAATTGAAACAAGTGTTTGTGAGGACGTGGAGAAATGGGCACCCTCTTGCACTCCTTGTGGGAATGCAAACTGGTGCATTCCAGGCGCTCTGGAAAACAGTGTGGAGGTTCCTCAAAAAGTTAAAAATAGAACTACCCTATGACTCAGCAATTGCACTACTAGGTATTTACCCAAAGAATATGAAAACACTAATTCGAAGGGATACATGCATCCTTATGTTTAGAGGAGCATTGTTTACAATAGCCAAGATATGGAAGCAGCCCAAGTGTCCACTGACTGACGAATGAATAAAGAAGAGGTGAGAAGAGGTGGTGTGTGTGTGTGTGTGTGTGTGTGTGTATATATATATATATATATATAGGGTTCCTATATATATAGGAACCCTATTTTAGGGTTTCTATAAAGAGTTAATTAATAACATATATATAAACAATGGAATATTACTCAGCCATAAAAAGGATGAAATCTTGCCATTTGTAGTGACCTGGATGGAGCCAGAGCATATTATGTTATGTGAAATAAGTCAGTCAGAGAAAGACAAATACCGTATGATTTCACTTATATGTGGAATTTTAGAAACAAAACAAGTAGTAAAGGAAAAGAGAGACCAAGAAACAGACTCTTAACTGTAGAGAACAACTGGTCAGCAGAGGTGAGGTGGGTGGGGGATGGGGAACATAGGTGAAGGGGATTAAGAGCACACCTGATGAGCGCTGAATGACGTATAGAATTGCCGAATCACTATATTGTGCACTTGAAACTAATATAACACTGGATGTTAACTATATTGGAATATAAAAAATTATTGAAAAATGAAGGAGAAAAATGAATTGATCATAAGGAACTAAGCGATTAAAGGCTGGGAATTTATTCTGAAGCACAACTTCTGGAATGTATAATAGGGTCAGCCCAAATGCAGCCTGATGTCCACTGACCTCTGGAAAATGCTCAGGTGGGGGCCACGGGGGCTGGGGGCTCTGTTGTCTCCACTCTAGCAGATGGGGGGAGATGGCAGAGAGGCGGGTTGATGTTAGTTCCTCTGCTCCAGATCGTTTGTCTAAACTGGCGGTATTCACACGGGGTTTCTTTGGGACCCTGGGCTCCTGTGGCCTGGCCTCCCACACACAGGGGGAGAGGAGAGTACAGGGAGATGAAGACCCCTCTCCCCAATCCATCATCAGCAACCAGAGTGGCTCTTCTTGAAAGTCTGTTTCACATTCCGCAGGTCTGCACTTGATGCTTGAAGATCGCGTCCCAGCGTAGGAGACGCGTGGAGAAAACATGACTTCAATCTACTTTCAGGGGCTTCACAGAAAGGGCTGCTGGGCTGCCTAGAGACTCCATCAGCCTTTGAATATAGAACAGTGTTGTAGCCACACTGGTGGACACGATGTCTCATATTCCTGCTGATGACCTAGGAAACATCAGGGGGCCCTGGGGGGCTCAGTCGGTTAAGCGTCTGACTTCGGCTCAGGTCATGGTTTCACAGTTTGTGGGTTCGAGCCCCACGTCAGGCTCTGTGCTGACAGCTCAGAGCCTGGAGCTGCTTCGGATTCTGTGTCTCCCTCTTGCTCTCTGCCCCTCAACCGCTGACACTCTTTCTTTCTCAAAAATAATAAACATTAAACGTTTTTTTAAAAAAGGAAAACTGAATATATATATTATAGGGGTGCCTGGGTGGCTCAGTCAGTTGAGCGTCTGACTCTTGGTTTCAGCTCAGGTCACGATCTCACGGTTTGTGAGATTGAGCCCCACACTGGGCTCTGTGCTGACAGCTCAGAGCCTGCTTGGGATTCTCTCTCCCTCTCTCTGTCCCTCCCCTGCTAGTGTGTGTGCGCTCTCCCTCAAAATAAATCTATTTCTTTACAAAAAGTGTATTATAAATTACCAAAATCTTGATTTCATTCAGAAAGGTTTTAGTATCAAGTATATTTTATTAACCTGTAATTATTTGAAAATGGAGAGTTCACAAATGGAATATTCTTCTAATCAGAAAATATCTTTCTACATGTATATCAAGATAAAGCAAGTTTATTAGCTTTGAATCACTTGATTTATTCATTACCTTCTTTTACGCATTTTTCTAATCCTTCTTTTTTTCTTGTTTTGATTTTTGTCCTCTACGCTCATCTACTCCTCCTGTCTTTTGCTATTTATCAACACAATACCTTATAACACCAAAAGGCTTGCCGGAAACAGCAATACTTAATGGTAAATATCACGTAGAAAGGTATTCTGAAAGGGTTCTGCAAACACACAACGCATTTGGAGCAACCTGTAGCAGATCAATTCAATAAATGTACAAAAAGCAAGTGATTACTCTCTTCGCACGGAAGCAGGATGACAGTATCATGAAACATAAATGCAAATGGCTCTTGGCTCTTTCCTATGACTAAGATAATGCAGTCACCACAGACAATGGCCACAGAGGGAGGGGTGAAAATGAAGGTAAATTTCTCGAATTTTGAGAGCAATAGTTGTCCGTCAGCCATTAGCACAAACCGAGGACGCAGTTCAAAGGCAAGAACTCAGATGGTGAACAGAGATGAGATCCTAGGAATTAGGTGACATGTTTCCTGAGGCCAAACACTCCCAAACGCATTCAGAACACACGTCTGTGGACATCTCTGGGGCAGAAAATGTGGTTTGCCCGCAAGTCTTCGTCTTGTATGTCATGGTTCAGTACACTCTTTTATAGAACCAATCCCTTCTAGTAATTTATCAAAATATGGTCACCACAGTGAAAAGACAGTGCTGGTAAAACTTCGGCCATAACAGCATACGAAAAATGATGGCAGAGAAAACAACATTACAGTGTTTTCATAAAATTTGTTCCATAAAATAAACATATGCACATCCAGTTATTATGTAGAGTTATAACTGAATAATTTTAAGAAGTGGAAAGCTATGTGTAATTAATAAAATAATTTTCCTAGAATCAATACACATGTTCTTCTTGTTCTGAATGGTTTATATTGTTATAATTCTCTATATTATTACTTATATTCTTTATATTACTTATATATAAATATATAACATTTATATATAATGTATAAATATATAATATTACTGTATGTTACTATATTACTATATATTATAAGTAATAATATATATTATATATAATATAATAATATAAAGTAATTCTTCATATTACAAAAGGATATCCTTGGACCCAGTAAACACACCAAAAGTATCCTTAGACCCAATAAACACACCAAAAGAATAAAACAATGATTGGAAACATAAAATATACCTTTCATTTTTTTCAGTGAATGAAAACAATGCAACTTTAATTTTCCCAAGATACCATCTCAATTAAACTGGAAAATCTGAAAAAGCGTTTCTCCTATGTTTTGAAACATAAAAGTATGATTATTATGTTTTCCAAATACACATCCTATTAAGACATGTCCCTATTGTGTCAGAACTCTCTCACTGTTTCTAAAACGGTTAAATATTCAGTCCACGGATGCTAAAGAAACAGGAACAGACATGCATTCGCAGGACCACGTCCCCCTCCCAGGAAGCTCTTTAGGCTGTAATTCCTCTGGGGACCTTCTCAGCCTCAGTTGTACTTTGCAGCATGATCTGCTCTGCCCCTCCCTGCAGCCGTTACCATGAAGACACCATAATGACACAGGACGGGAGCAAAGCTGGGAAATCGGGGGTAGCGGCAGACACCTCACTTCTGTAACTAGAGGGCAATCAAAAAGCTTTGTGGTTTAGTGGAACCATCAGTTCTCTGGGGCCTGACATCCTGGACGGTGAAGGGGCTGGTCCTGCTAACCAACTCCCTGAGTCCCCGTGGGGACAGGGCTGTCACACATCGGTTCCCTTGCTGCATCATAACTGAGCACATGTGCCTCTCAGGCGCCCGCTGCAAGGGGCTCTGGAGCTCGGACACGACGTTCACCTCACCAGGGAGCCCCTTTCTCCTTTCTTAGACAGAAAACATCTTGAGGATGACATCTTCCCGGCCAGTGTGAATGGAACAGGTCATGTGGTCTAAACATGCTGTTCTGGCTCTAATGTACATCCTGGCGGGAAAGGGTACCTGCTTAGGAGGCAAGAGAACCTAGTTTGATTCTCAATTCCTCACTTACAGTATTAGCAGCATGACCCCCATCAAGCTATTTGATCTTTCAATCCTCATTTTCTCATCCGTGAAAAGGGCATTATTATACTTACTTCTTAGGGTTCCTATAAAGAGTTAATTAAATCATACGTGTGTTCCAGATGGTGTTACGTCCATAAGCGAAAACTCAAATGAAACTGGCTTACACAAGAAAAGGAACTGGCTAGATCACATAACGAACTGTCCCCCAGGTAATACGGACTTCGGGCTTGGGCTGCTACAGGGCTGCCATTTCCCTTCTCTATGGGTGGCTCTGCCCTCCTCTCTGTATTGGCTCCATCCAGAGACTGGACCTTGTGGTCATGCACACGTACACACACAGACACTCACAAACACACACACACATAGCGGATCATTTTATCTTAACCCCCAGACTGACAGAGCAAATATTTCATACTCTCCTTTGCTAAGAAGGAAAACTTGTGTTAACCAATTTTCAGATGGTTCTAACCCCTTCACTGTAGGAACTGGAAAATGCATGAAAGCCTTGTTGACTAGAAGAAGAAGCATTTTAATCCTGGTTATGTCTCTACTTTTTTTTTGTCCCAGATGGAGGAGCTCTGAGGGTCCGTTTCAGAGACAGACGGGTGTCCAGAAACGAAATGCACTCGGGCGGGACCTAGGGATAACCACATTTTATCAAACTGAAAGAGACGATGTGACATCGTACGAGAGTGAGATTCAGAGTGTACTTAGGTCATGAAGACTCAGGGGAAGCAAAACAAGGTTGCGAAATTGCCATTCTCGAATCTTTGATCACAGGCATTGCACAAACTCTGATCCTTCCTTGGGCTCCAAGCAACTGTTCTCCACGGTTTTCTGGATGGCAGTACGTTCTTACACGTCCATAAAGCTTTGGTTTTGAAGACTCCTCTGGCCTCACCCTGGTCAGGGATGCCCCCATCGGGCGTGGGGGGAAAGCTCCCAATTAACTAAGATGTGACTTTCTCTCCAAAGTCCCTCTCCAACTCCTGTTTTGGTGTTTTCTGCCCCCTGAATTTCCTTCGGTGTTGCCAGCCCTGCATGCCAGAGCTCTGCCCGCCAGTGGGCTCAGGGAGGCAGGGGGGAACTCGGTTGACCCCCCCTTAGAAGAGTCTGGGGGAGACTCCCAGGTCCTGTTGGAGAAGCTCATGGCTCAGCCTG
Source organism: Cryptoprocta ferox (assembly GCA_028646485.1). NCBI lineage: Eukaryota > Metazoa > Chordata > Mammalia > Carnivora > Eupleridae > Cryptoprocta > Cryptoprocta ferox. Next base: position 2,571,772 of record CM053577.1, on the reverse strand, counting down.
TCCCCAACCCCGTGTCTGCCAGGTGCAATATATTCCGGGCATCTCCACCATCTGCCAACAGGCGTTTACCCTGCCTGCGATGCGCACATGGTGAGAGGACCATGGAAAAGCAGAAGACACCTGTATGCGCGCCGAATTCGCTCCAGGCTCACATCCTGCACCTGTGCTCTGCTTTGCGCCCCGGCCACGAACCAGGGCAAGGGGCCCAGACTTGAGGAGCTCTGTCCCATGCCCCTGCTCCATGCCACTGCCCTCTCCCCTTGGCTTCGAGCAGTCCTGTGTCTCCAACGTAGGTTAGAGACGCGTCTGCGGAGCCCACAGGGAGCTCTCCGCTTGTTCCCGCCTGTCGTGCGGCGCTCACGCTCAGGACAGCATGACTTCTTCCCACATTTTGATGATGTTTCCCTCCTGAGTGGCCACTACCAAATCTTCTCAGTGTCAGTCTAGTCTTTCTTTTACGCCTCCTTCTCTGTGTGTCTGCCCATCTGTCCCTGCTCCCGTCCCCTTTGCTGACTGTGCTCGCCCCATCTTCCCTCCATCTTCTCTTCGTTCCCCGTTCCTTGCTCTCCTCCACGCCCATCCCTTGATTATTTCTTACTTTTTTTTAGTGTTTATTTATTTTAGAGAGAGAGAAAGACAGAGTGCGAGTGGGGGAGGGGCAGAGAGAGGGAGGGAGACACAGAACCTGAAGCAGGCTCCAGGCTCCGAGCTGTCAGTGCAGAGCCCGACACGAGGCTTGAAGCCACGAACTGTGAGATCATGACCTGAGCCACCCAGGCGCCCCAATTATTTCTTTTTAAAAATAAGTAGTTGTTTTGTGTCATTGGAACACATAGAGAAGGCACAGACTGCAGAAAACGAGCTGTCCATTCTTTCAACTTTTCAGGACCTTTGCGTAATATTTCAAGTCTTTAATGAAAAGCATGTGTCTGGATTTCCTAAGGGGGAGGGGAAGTCTGACCTCCTAATCAGGAAAAAATTCAAGTCCTGACACATGCCTGCCTCTGCACTTACAGCCTCCAACCAGTGCTTCCGACATGGTGTGTGAGGGACAAGCCTGATATGGTGTGTGAAGGAGCTGCAGACGACAGGGACAGGGCTGGCGGGAGGTGTGGCTCCATGCTGCAAACCGAGCACCTCCCACAGTCTTCCGCTCTACCGTGCAAAGCACGCGGCTGTCTGGGGGCACCCTGAACTGGCACCTGGGAAGGAGAGCCCTGCTGGCTCCCAGCTGGCACCCTGGGGTCTCCCCAGTGAGGCTCATCGGGGCCTCCACGGGGCAGCGCTCCCCGACAGCGCCCACGGCCCGTCTCTCACACTGGGGCCCGGGTCTAGGGCAGCTGTGAGCCCTGCCACCCTCATCAAATGCAGCTTTCCGGCCCCCCCTCCCGCCCAGGGGTCTGCTTCTCACACCCCATCTGGGAGGGGTTTTCTGAGGCAGACACAGCCCCTCACTCCCTGGAAAATCCCCATTTGGGGCATCGCTGCCTTGAGGCTGAGATCTAACCCCTCCCAGCTGCAAAGACCCTCCAGGGCTCTGGTCCTCCCGCCCCTGGGCTCTGGTGCTCCTGTTCCTGGGCTCTGGTGCTCCTGCTCCTGGCTCAGGTCCTCCTGCCCTGGGCTCTAGTGCTCCTGCTCCAGGCTCTGGTCCTCGTGCTCCGGGCTCTGATGCTCCTGCCCCTAGGTTCTGGTGCTCCTGCTCCTGGGCTCTGGTGCTCCTGCTCCTGGCTCAGGTCCTCCTGCCCTGGGCTCTGGTGCTCCTGCCCTGGGCTCAGGTCCTTCTGCCCTGGGCTCTGGTGCTCCTGCTCCAGGCTCTGGTCCTCCTGCCCTGGGCTCTGGTGCTCCTGCTCCAGGCTCTGGTCCTCCTGCTCCGGGGCTCTGATGCTCCTGCTCAGGGGCTCTGATGCTCCTGCTCTGGGCCCTGGTCCTCCTGCCCTGGGCTCTGGTGCTCCTGCTCTGGACTCTGGAGCTCCTGCTCCGGGGCTCTGGTGCTCCTGCTCCGGGGCCCTGGTGCTCCTGCTTCGGGCGTGCCAACCCACAGCAACCCCCCATCCCCCGCCTCAGGACCTATGCACCTGCTTCTCCCTAAGGAACACTCAGTCACTGGGAGCTGGGCCCCCGCTTCGTTCCCCCTGCTAAAAGGACTCCGAGATGTTTTCCTGGGCCGCCCTATCAGAGCTGGCTCTCCTCTGTTCCCCTGGCTTCCCGCTCACTGCGTGTGGCTTTTCTCCCCGACACTGTCACTACTGGCGCATTTTCCTATGTCAGTCTGGCTGTCTCTCTCCCCACGAGAGCACCAGCTCCACGAGCAGAGGCCTCACCCCTCGGGCGAGTGCTCCCCAGATCTTTATGCCTGAGCAATGGTTAGGCTGTGCTTCCCAGGCACCCCGAGAGCCTCCAAGAAAGCCACGGCCACAGCTGGTGGTGGGTGATCAGCCACCAGCCTCGTGCCGGGTAGGGCTCTCATGCTCCGGCCCCGAGACGCCGTGCAGATGCCCAGGCTCTGAGCTGAGGCCCCTGGTAGAGGCCGCCTCTTCCACAGCTGGGGGTCTAACGCAAAACCAACTGACCTATGGCACGAGTCCTGTCCGCTGCTGGGACAAATCACCACAAACTCAGCGGCTGACAAAAACACGGGCTTTTCTGACCGTTCTGGAAGCCAGAAGTCTGAAACCGGTGTCCCTGGAGTGGACAGGGCTTGTTCTCCCGGAGGTTCCTGGACAGCCGAGTCCTAGTCTCCCAGCTTCTGGTGGCTCCTCCTCCATCATCAGGTCCTCTGCCCTGTCCCCTCAGTCTCCCCCAGATGCTGTCACATTTACCGGGGCCGGGGGTGGGGACGGTCTTCAGCCGGCCACCCGGCTGCGGATGCCGTGGGCCCGGCCCAGCACGCTCGGCCCAGTGTGTCATGTGTGGACTCCGGGGCTGGGCTCTCTGGCCCTCCCCGGGCTGACGGGGACTCGGCGGGCAGCCCCGAACCAGAAGGAGCTCCGCAGCCTGGGCCCCTCCTGTCCTTATGCCGTCCGTGTCTCCTGCCATTGGAGTCCCAGCGGGACACACGGCCGTGCTCCTCACCTGCCTGTGTAGAACGGCAGCTCCAGTAACTAAAGGATCCATCTCAGCCGAGCGTCCCGCAGGCCGCCACCCTCCTGTCTCCACCGACAGGTGCCTCCCGGGGCGGCTCACTGCTCCCGCAGCGCACAGGGGAGTTGGCAGCGGGAAGGGAAAGCGAGGACGGAGCGCTGTGGGACGGGCGGTAGGAAGGCGTCTTAAGACTTCCGAGATGTCAGATGGGACGGCGCTCTCCTTGTGAACTAAGGAAAGTCCTGGACGCAGGCACGGAGGAGGCGTCAGGCCAGGTCGGAATGAACCGCTGGCCATCTGGAACTGGAGGGAAGCCGTCACTTTCCGGCCTCAACCCCAGAGGAAGGACACAGCCGTTCACCTACATGGGCTGAACTAGAGTAGGGGCTGCAGGAGGGCCGCCTGGAGGCGGCGGAGCCCAGGGTTGGCACCGTCCACGCTCCCTCCACCAGCCGGGAAGCGAGATTATCTGTCACAAAAACCTGGCATTTGCAGTCAGGAGGCTTTCACGTCTGATGAGAAACTGCCTCCAGAGACGTCACAAAAGCCATCTTCCTGGAATTAAACTTACTCTTCCGTAAGCACGAGCTCCAAAGTAAAAATCCTTACGGGCCTTTCTGGCTTCTCGGCTTTTAAAAATTGCTGCTATTCATATATTTCAACATGTCTGGGATTTTAAAATGTTGACAGCTTCTGAATCTTTTAAGAGATCTTACAGCTTTTGGGGAGCCTGGGGCTCAGTCAGTTCAGTGTCCGACTTCGGCTCAAGTCATGATCTCACAGTTCGTTGAGTTCGAGCCCCGCGTCAGGCTCTGTGCTGTCTCCCTCTCTCTGCCCCTCCCCTGCACACACACACAAACACACACACACACACACACATGCACACACAATCTTTCTCTCTCAAAAATAAACAAACATTAAAAAAAGGTATTTTACAGCTTTTGAAAAACTTTAAGTGATAAAAATGATTTGTTTTGTTTTTTCCACAAGGTTTACTACAGGTTGACACTTGTGTCAGCTACGTGAGTGTAGATTAGACACCACGTCTACGGAAAAGTCTTGAATGCCCAACGGCAGTCTCACCGTCGTGAGGTCCCCGCTGCCAGGACTATGCCGAGTTGACATGCAGTTTCATAATCACTTCTTATGCGTTGCGCATACGCGGCGGTTTTAACCCCTCCCCCCTCCCCCGCACCACTGTCTCAGGTCACGCCCACTTGTCCCTACACTTTAACTCCCTAAACGCAAGCGCCATGGATGATTTTCAGGCACATGGTGAGTACTAAGTTAATACCAAAGGCTTCCAAGGACTTCACACACAGCGACCCAGAAGACACGTGCTACACGGACAGTGTCCCTATAGGACACGGCAGGACAACAGTCCCGAGGGTCATGCGAACTGTCCATGGACAAAGAGCCACTGGAGGCGAGCCTGATCGGTTCCACATCAGCTACAGGTTTTCTACAAGTTCACGCATGGCAGCAAAGCGCTGAGCTAGCACAGAGGAGCCGGGCCCACACCGTGGGCAGCAGAGGACAGATGTGTTCTTCCCCGACCGCGGGGGCAGCTCCCCAGGCCTGGTCCTGATGGCAGAAGCATACGCGATTTGGGGAAGAAACACCGAGAACATCACAGAAATGGGTGACCGAGCCCACACCACAAGGAGGAATGTCACCACAAGGAAGTCGCTTCTCTGCCAACACCTTCCTTCCCTCTGGATGTGATCTTGAATGCAAGCCCCTCTCTGGGCGAGGACTCAGGGCAGCACACCGCAGTCCATCCTGGGCCACGCGGCACCGACTGCCTGTCTGTCCCCAGTCGCACAGAGCTTCTCCGCCCAGGTCACATGCTTCAGAGTCAGAGTCCTCCCGGGAAAGAGGACCCGGCCCCACGCCACGGAGGAGCTCCCGCAAAGGGGGAGGCTAGGTGTGGCGGACGGGCTGGGGGACGGCCAGCAGAGATAAGGGGACGACACGGGGGTGGAGGGAGGGTCCCCAGATGAGCCAGAGGATGGGGTGCAGTCCAAGAAGTGCGGGCAGAAGGCCGCACTCACAGATGGGGAGGGTTGCCAGGTTCCCCTTGCTCTGCAGGGAAGTGGAGGCAGTAATGGAAGCCCAGGCACGCGCAGTGCCGCACCTCGCCATGCCTCCCCCTGCCTCTCACCCTAGTAATGAGGAGCCCCCCAGCGCCTCCAGTGTGTACCTCCTCCCCCCCGTCATGCACAGGCAATAGACAACGGCAACTGTTGGAGGCCTACTGTCACCAGCCTCAACAGCACAGGCTGTCAAAGAAAAAAGTAGTGCATGCTGATCAAGACTTGAAGACGGGGCGCCCGGGGGGCTCCGTCGGTTGAGGGTCGACTTCGGCTCAGGTCACGATCTCATGGTTTGTGAGTTCGAGCCCCACGTCGGGCTCTGTGCTGACAGCTCAGAGCCTGGAGCCTGCTTCTGATTCTGTGTCTTCCTCTCTCTCTGCCCCTCCCCTGTTCTTTCTCTGTCTTTCAAAAATAAATAAATGTTTAAAAAAAATTTTAAGAAAAATAATAAAAATTAAAAAAAAAGACTTTAAGACAGTGTCTAAATATTTACAGGTCAAAGTGTGCACTGAGCGCGTACACTGGCCCTTTGCAGATTAGCCTCAGCATAGCCTCTCAGGGCAAACATTTTTATTTACTTCACTGTTGAAACGGAAGCTACAAAGTCTTGATTAAGTTACACATCAAAATTCGTGCAAGATCTAGAAACATAAGATCCAGAAATGCAAAAGTCATGCCCGACCGCGTGCTGTTTCATGGGGTTCTCTGGGGTGAGGGCAGTTGGCTAGAATGGCTCCCGGGCCCCAGCACATCTGTCCCGGTTCTGAAAGTCATTACGATCTAAGCGGAATGCCCGAGGCCGCAGGTGGTCTAAAAGTAGGTTCTCTTTTCTGCTTTTGTTCGTCTGGTTTTCTCTCTTCTCCTTTATCTTCGGAGTCAACCAAGACTTCGGACAGGAGGGTCTCCAGGGGCACCTTCGTGCATTCGCCTCGTGGGCTGTGGCTGTGACGCACCTCAGCGGTGGACGGCCACGCGAATGGGGGCCCCACAGGCACCAACTCGGCTGGGCCTCCTCTCACATTTCCGAGTCAGGCGCTTTCTTTTGTCTTCATCCTTAGAAAGGGGCTGTCTGTCCACACTATACTTTGGATGTGAAAATACATGTGGAAATTAATATCATATCCAACCTTAGTTCTCGAAAGTCTGCAGTTATCCTGGGCGCAAAGTGTGAATATTGCTGGGGGCACCTGGGTGGCTCTGTCGGTTGAGCATCTGACTCTTGATTTCGGCTCAGATCATGATCACAGGGTTCATGAGTTTGAGCCCTGCGCTGGGCTCTGCGCTGACCATGTGGAGCCTGCTTGGGCTTCTCTCCCTCTTTCTCTCTCTCTCTCACCCTCACCTGCTTGTGTGCTCTCTCAAAAAAAAAAAAAAAAAAAAAAAAAAAAACCAAATAAAACTTAAAAAATAAAAAGTGTGAACCTTGGGACCCTGATGTGCGATTTCTTAAGTAGTGACGAGAGCATTTCCACCATCGCGGTTCCAAAATAGAGTCTTTCACAGTAAAGTCCCTCCCCGCCTTCCCCTTACAAATTCAGCTGCACGTTTTAGGAAAAGCCGCGAGCCTGTGGGCCTTGGGCCGGACGCCGTGGCCGGGACGTCTCACTGCAGAGTGTCCCAGCTCATGTTCAGCGCAGACACACAGCAAAGCAGGTCCCCGACTCGTGTTCTGGCTAAACCTGAAAATCCCCCGCCGGAAAACACGACGCACGAATCATTCCAGGGCATGAAGCATGTTTCTGCCGGCTTGCGGGTCTCATTCAGAGCCCTCTTTTCTCTGGCAACGGGAGGAAACACAACGGCCAATAGTCTAAGCACTCATTCTCGGAGTCGGTTTTTCGAGACCAGAACAGTCACCATTCTTTCCTGTGAGAAGCCAGAGCCCGTGCACCAGTGCCTCACCCCCTCTTCCGACACCCCAGCCCCGGCCATTCTGCGTCAGCCCATGAACGCCCCTTCTCTCTTTTCCAAGAGCTGCTCTGCGATGACCTACATTTCAAACGACAGCGATGTCCATTACTGTCCCTCTCGGTAACCTGAACAGAGTCACGACTTAGGAAAAGCTGCTCTGTGGTGATAACACTAACCTGGCGCAGACGCGTCCGCAGCAGGGCGACAGGGGGAGAAGCTTCGCGTTTCCGTATCGGAATGCAAACCCCTTAGAGAGGCTCCGGCCCAAGCCAGCTCGGCCTAACCCCGCAGAACGCCAAGTGCAGACCCTTCCCTGACGAGGCGCATTTCACCTTTCGAGCACTTAATAACTCGAGGGAGGCATTAGCCTGTGTTTCTCTCTGTTCTGTCGCTGAGGAGGTAGGGGCTCCAAAGGGCGACGTGACTGGCGAGGATCCTGGGTAATAAGTCAGACGCCGCGGACCGAGACACCGTCTTTTGCTTAGTCTGCGCTCATCTCTTTCCTGGGCTTCTGAGCGCAGGCAAAACATACTGAAACCTTCTCTGCGGTTATCGGGGTGTGCGGCAGAAGACAGTCTGCGAGCAGATTTATGGGAAGGAGGCATAAACGAGGTGAAAAAAGACAACTGGGTGAAATCTCAATTATTTTGGGTTTTTTTCACATAGTTTTGAACAAGCAACAATACTTTGGGGAGTTTCCTTCCACGTAAGGAGAGAAAGTCTGTATTGAAATTGCAGAGATAAGGCTTATCACAAGAACTGACCACGAAGAAATTAATTTTAGTATCTTTGTTTTTTTAAATAGTTATTTACTTTTGAGAGAGAGAGAGAGACGGACAGAACACAAGGGGGGAGGGCAGAGAGAGAAGGAGACCCAGAATCCGAAGCAGCTCCAGGCTGCGAGCCGTCAGCACAGAGCCTGACGCGGGGCTCGAACCCACGAGCCGTGAGATCATGACCTGAGCCGAAGTCAGATGCTTAACCGACTGAGCCCCCCAGGCGCCCCCTGATTTTAGTGTCTTTAAGATTGAATAAACATACCTAAGCAGAACGATAAACAAATTAAGTATTTATCAATATGGACTATTTACTGTGGCCTTCTCTGATTTTGTTGTTCTTGTCGTCTGAAAGCCCAATAAAAATCAGGCTTAACATAGAACTTTTGCGGCCTTTACTGAAAGTACCTGAAAGTTAATTTAATTAGAAATGGTTTTCTGGGAAACCACCCAAGATCTAGAAGAGCTCACCTATCAAGCACCAAGAATAAAGCCTTAATGTTTGACTTCCCAGGAAACTTTCTTTTTCTCCATGACTAGAGCCAACATTGCTCATAGTATTTGGTAAGGGACTCTTAGCAGGTACTTTACTAGGACATCACGCTTCCCGGGAAAAGGGGGTAAGCATTTACAAAATATTCAAGGGGCACCTGGGGGGCTCAGTCGGTTGAGCGTCCGACTTCGGCTCAGGTCATGATCTCGCGGTTTGTGGGTTCGAGCCCCGCGTCGGGCTCTGTGCTGACAGCTCAGAGCCTGGAGCCTGCTTTGGTTTCTGTGCCTCCCTCTCTCTCTGCTCATCTCCCACTCATGCTCTGTCTCTCTCTGTCTCTCAAAACTAAATAAACATTAAAAAAAATTTTTTTTAAATACTCAAATGTACAAACAGATAATGCTTGGTACCTCTGACCGTGGGAAATAGAAATGAATTGACAATCGATGTAATGAGACCATTGAAGTCCAGTGATGCCGGTAATTTCACAGAACTTCAACGTAATAGGCTTCCATTCACAGGTCTGCCTCTCCCTCTAGATGTCAAGGACATGGATGGCAGAGATCATATAAAGATCACATCCCATATACCAATTGCTCAGCACAATGTACATTGTATGTGCTAAAAACTCCTCGTGTTGTGTAAACAATTGAGCGAATACATAAAGAAACGAAATTCTCCTTCCACTCAACAGCTCAGCACCATCCGTATCCCAGCTAAAGGGCATTGTGTCCTTCTCACTCACCCTCAAGTGTCTTTCTGTAAAAATGTCAAAGACAGATGAAATGATAGGTAATCAAAGAAAACTGACTCTCTGGCTTTGGTGACTCTAAACAAAATGGCCGTTCCTTAAGTGACTGACTTTGAGTACTGATACCTTTAGCAAATTGGTAGATAAATCTTACTCAGTACACAGTATCAGTTTTTATTAATTTAAAAACTATATCCCCCCAACCCTTCCTAGCCACCCCCTCCCGACCTTCCATGGCCCCCAAGCCAGGGTTTGGAGCTTGGGTGTCACACCTTTAGGGTCTCTCCTGGGGACTGGAAGGCCGAGCCAAGGAGGATTCCTTCCCAAAGCTCCCTCAGTTGGGCCCCTGATGCTGGGGCATCTCCCGACTCTAGAAGCCACCTCAACTCATGATGCCATGGCTTTGAGACCTAAACTGGCAATGGGTTCACAGATCGGTGCAGCTGACTCAGCGCGGTACGTAAAATAAGGACAGAGGAACATCACCATCCCAACCAGGCGACAGGGCTCTATCTTAGCAAATGGGGCCAATCCTAGCAAAGCACGGTAAGAAAGGAAGCCTGGGAGAACTGATCTCTGGCCTCTTCTTCCCCTAAGCACACAAGAAGCTTGTCTTAACTCTTAATTACCAGGCTGAGAGTTTACTGAGGTAGCACAAGCCACGGTTCTGCAGACAAGGTTCGCAAAGAGCCAGGAGACACAGGACAAGAGGAAAAATGTCAATAAACCCAGAAAATATTTATCAGTATCCAGAACTAACTGCCATCCAGGCTCCATGCTAAGTCTTCACGACAGCTCACACTCGTCACTTCAACCCCCCCTGAGGCAGGAACTACCTACTACCCCATCTCACCCTGGAGGGAGACGAGGCTCACAGAGTTTAAGGAGTCAACTGCTGTGAAAGGTGGACTTGAGAATCCAGTGCAGGTGAATGGGATAGAAAGCCCAGATTCACCTGGAACTTTCTAACTTGGCAAAAAAGTTCTGTACAATTTCAGGTTTGGGGCACATTCCAAAATACACCTCAGAGTAATTTCCTTTTAATGATTACAATAGGCTTCCATCAAGTCCCATCTAACACGTGGTAAACTCCGGTAACTACACAACCCAGAATGATAGACGACACACGTCCTTACAGTAAGAACTTCTTTTACAACATTCTAGCGGCCAAGAGCATAAGCAAGCCCTTTGGGTTTCCTTGAGCTCTGTTTCCTCATCTGTAAAATGGACTGCTGAGTCAGGAGATGGCTGAACCTTCCAGGGAGGTGCTGAGGTCCTCAGACAGTGTTGTCAATGCCCTGAAATCAGGGTGAAGGACAGACGCCGAAACCTGATGCCTCTCTCTGGCATCCACAAGGAAGTCTAGGAAAGATATCCACCTTCCCTTCAGAAACTCCCAAAATCATTCTTGCCAAAGTCAACTATTCTGGCCACTTCGGTTGGTGCAATGCTGAGACACTATAAAAATATTTAAGCTGTAATTCATAAACTGTTTCCAAGTCTGATTAAGTAATCTGGCTTCTCTGTTGGTTAGAGTTTACCAAATGTTGGATTCGAGATTAAAGTAAAGTTAAATTTAAACGCAAGTACGAAGATGTTAAGACTAAGTCTCTCCCTGCCGGCTGTTTTAATAAAAATAATCGTGGTTTTACACTTGAAGTAGCTATGGTCACTTTCCTGTTTATGCCACCAGATTTTGACTTCAAAAGGCAAAAGTGTTCAGTTTCTGTGTATATTTTACAAAATAAATTTCACAAAAACGATTAAAAATATGTTCATGTTTACAAAAGGAGTTATCTTTTTCATCAGTCCAAACAGAGGAACTATACATCCATGCTACGGTTTTATATGTCCTATTACTCAACCGCAAACTACGGACAGACCTCCCCTCTGAAATTTTACTTTTTTTTTTTTTTTTTTTTGATGAGTGCCTCTTGGCCTATAATCTGCTGTGGACATGCAAACGAATAAACAGCCTTCTCTGGAAAAAGAAAGGCAGCTGGTCCAGTTATTTACTGGACTAACCCACAGGGTCAGCGGCTTATTAGAACCCCCACTAGGTGGAGGCACCGTTAGGCCAGGACTTCTAGGACCAGTGGTTTTTGGATCTCCAATGCTGAGAAAAGGGCTGAACAAATACTACGTTTTTAAAAAGCAATTGCAGAATGAATCAGTTGGTAAGCTTTCATCGAGATCCTCAGTTTTTGGGGGAGATCCTCCTAGCAATAGAATGAGTAACACACGCCTACCTGGTTTTTCATAAGACACAGGTGACTGCATTTGTAGAGGACAAAGCACTGTATCTGCGCTGCCATTCTCTACTAATACTGCTGTCCAGCACCCAGCTTCCAGGTTGTATAAAGTGCTCACTGATTCCGTGCTGATAGATCAATCACATTCCTTTCTGGTCCTGTGACTTTCTGGTCCTGTGACCTGCATATCCGATGGTGTATTTATGGTTTTCAGAAATGTTATTTTCACACTGAAGAAACTTCATTTCTAGTCCCCACTTGGTTTCCCATTATATTCTTTTTTAAAATTTTTAAATGTTTATTCATTTTTGAGAGAGAGAGAGAGAGAGTGTGAGCGAGAGCGAGAGAGCATGCAGTGGAGGGGCAGAGAGAGGGAGACACAGAACCCGAAGCAGGCTCCAAGCTGTCAGCACAGAGCCTGACACAGGGCTTGAGATAATGACCTGAGCCAAAATCAGATGTTCAGCCAACTGAGCCACCCAGGTGCCCCCCCATTATATTCGTTTTTGAGGTACTTTGAAAACCCGGTTCTCTCTGCTGAACCATAACAACGGGAGGTCATGTATATCATGGTGTCTAGGGTTCCTGACCCTCCGCTAGTTCAGCCTGGTATCTATTGCTCGTCTTCCAGAACAGCACCCGCAGTTTGCTCACCCATGTGCCTCCCCTAGGCAAGGACAATAAATGAAAGGAGACAAGGAGCTGTATAATGAACTTGGCATTTGATAAATAAAAAATTATTAAGCATAAAGGTAAATACTGTTCTGAGTTTCTATTCTTCTCCACTTTAGCTTTTTAAAGTGCCTCAGATCCAGGAAAGTGATTTATCTCCCTGAACATATGCTTAATTTCTGTCAATGTGAGGTTTAACGCAAGCCCTCCTCCATTATTTGATTAACGGTTGTACTTGTTTGAAAAATATGTTTTACCCTCAGAAACCAGCCACAAGATCCCATCTAGTCCAATTCTGACTCAGGGATACCGTAAGAGAAACTTTTTATACAAGTAATTCCCTGTTGCGTTCATGTCTATCCCTGAGCTTTGCGTAAAGATCTCTTCATTGTAACAACCTACGCCTGTATCAATATCATGGCAGCCGGGACAAAGAAAGCCAATGTGAAAAATGTGACATTGTTCCAATTGATTTGAATTCATTAGAAACAAATCAAAACGGAGATAGGCGCCAGCCTTGTGGCAAAGGCAAGGGCAATGTCGAAGGGAAACACTAGGTTGTGTCGCCAGCCCCTCCCCCCCAACATCACAATGTCTCTGTTTTACTTAAACAAGGTTCCACCATTTGGTCATCTATAGATTCAACGATGTAATTTGGACACTGGGATAAGGAGAAGAAGATTTGACGGCTGAAATAAGAAACACATCAGAGAACCGTCCACAGATGACTTTGGAAACCCAAAGATGCCGAGATGTGGGACAGGAGAAAAGGACATTAATTTTCAGGGTCCTCTGGGTTTCAGGGCGAATCTATATCAAACCCGGGGCCGCAGGGATATTGCATCAGGCACTGCACTACTGAGCATCGTTCCAGACTGGCCCGAGTAGATGGTGTTGCTACCTGTATACATGCACGTATACAGTCAGTGCCACACGATTTCAAGCCCGCGAACATCTGCACGCTAAGGCAGCACTTGTGTGGCTGTGGGCCCCCGCATGATCAACCCGATCCGCCCCGACCCACAGCCGCGGGGAGCGCTGGGGAGGTTCTGTACTTGGGACTTCGGGGGAGCGACAGCCCGGCTGCACGGATCCCAACGCCCTCCTTACCCGGAGCACCTCTGTGGGCACGGCGACCGCCCCGCATCCTGCGCAGACCCGGGAACAAAATGAGTTAGAAACTGCACAGGGGCAGAGTTCCGACCCCGATGAGAACCCGAGGACCGGTCCAGTTATGACTAAGTCCCAACAATAGCGTTCGATTTTGGAAAAACTGGACCAGCTCTCAAAGAACTTTAACTCCCAGGCATGGGACTGTGGGTACCGTGCATGTGACAAAAGAAAGGACTCGGAATGGCTCTGAGACCCGCAGCATCCTTCAGGGCGCGGCGGGGACCTGGGTACCTGCGCGCACAGAGGCGATGGCATTTACCTCGAGTCGACTTAGACTGGAGCTCTTGGAGCGCGACTTCTTGCGCAGGTACACGGAGAAGAACCTGCGCACCGTGAACTTCTTCATGCTCAGGTCCATCGCCCGGCGCCCAGCCGGGAGGAGCCGCAGGCCCGGAGGACGCGCATTCCCGGCGCATCCCAGGCGCGCGGGGTCAGGTCCGCGGGCGGGTGCGCGCCGCCGGGGAGCCCGGCGCGGCGGCCATAGGCGCGGGGCGCGGGCTGCGGGCACAAAGGGCAGGCCGAGCCGGCCACGGCGGCCGGGACTCCAGCGCTCCCTCCTCCCGCCTCCTCCTCCCCCTCCTCCTGCAGCCAGCGAGGACCAGCCCCAGGCAGCCCTGCCCCGCCCACAGCCACTACCGCCAATCAGTGCCGCGGCCCCAGATGCTTCCTCCTCCTCCTCTTCCTCCTCCTCCCCCTCCCCCTCCCGCTGCCGCTCCTGCCGCTGCTGCTGCCGCCGCCGCCCCGCGAGGACCAGCCCTCGGCAGCCCTGCCCCACCCCGGCCCGCCCACCACCACTACCGCCAATCAGTGCCCGCCGCCCCAGATGCTCCCTCCCACTCCTTCTCCTGCCGCTGCTGCTGCCGCCTCCCCGCGAGGACCAGCCCTGGGCAGCCCCGCCCCGCCCCGCCCCGCCCACAACCACTACCTCCAATCAGATGCTCCCTCCGCCTCCTCCCCCTCCTCCTTTTCTCCACCTCCCGCGGCCACCACCTGGCGAGGGCCAGCCCCACGCAGTCCTGCCTCAACCCGCCCCGCCCTACACCACAGCCACCAATCAGCGCCCGTCTCCTCGCCCCGCCCCCGTCACTACCACCAATCAGCGCCCGCGGCCCCAAGCCCTTCCCTCCGCGAGGACCCGCCCCAAACAACCCCGCCCCACCCCTGCCCCGGACCCCGCCATTACCACCAATCAGCGCCACCGTCCCGCCCTCGCGGCGCTGGTGCTCTCCCTCCTCCCCCTCCTCCTCCCTGGGAGCGTTCCCGGAGCACCGCCCCGGCCCGGCCCACACCGCCCACCGGCGCCCTGGGCGGCGCCTGCCCAGCGAGCCCGGCGGAGGACGGGGCGCGGCCGCGTGCGGGCGGTGCGGGGCCCAGCGGCTGCGGCGCCTGCCCTCGGGTCTCCCCCTTGGCCTGCGGGGCTGTTCTCCAGCTTGGGGGTGTCGCTGTGCTTCCTGTCCTTAAAACAGCCACATACACACTTCGGCATAATGCTCTTCTGCGCCGAGCCAAACTTTTGTTCATTAGCAAACATTCCTGGAGAATGAACCCAAAATCCCGGGAGCTCCGTGAGCGTTCCCAGGGCGCCCGGCACCTCTCCTCCGCCCCGCAGCGCCGGGACCACTCCCCGGGGATGAACGGGTCCGCACGCGCTCTGGGGACACCTCCCTTGGCAGTGCTTGGAGAACAAAGGCACATCCGTTCTCCATGACCTCCGACTCCATATATAGAAAATTATCCAAACGGATGACTTACTAGGCGCTGCACCGCCAGTGTCCCGAGGCCGGGCTCTCAGCGGCCAGCTGCTGGCGGTGGGCTGTGGGGGCTCTGCCTTAAAGGGGAACACACCTTTTTGTTTTCATAACTGTTCATCAGAGAGGTGTAGACCCTTTCAGATCCTTGAGCTCAGAGCTCTGTGCGGCCTGTTCTATTTCACGCTTGTGCAATGTGCTCATGTGGAGCCAATGTTTAAAACAGGATCTGGGCGCCTGGGGGGCTCGGGCAGTTGAGCGTCAGACTTGGGCTCAGGTCATGATTCCCCACGTGGGGCTCTGTGCTGACAGCTCAGGGCCTGGAGCTGCTTCCGATTGTTTCCATTTCTCTCTGCTCTCTCTCAAATATAAGTAAACATTGAAAACAAATTTTAAATCTTTAATTTAAAACAGGGTCAAACAATCTCAGAGCATACTGCCGCCATGGCCTGAGAAGTCCAGAAACAGGCATATGGTGCTGTGTGACAAACAGTGTTGCCAGGAAGATGGAAAAATCCACGTGTCATGTCATCCCCTTGGCTAAATGAGAGATTGCATTAAAACCCGTGAAGGGCTATCTTGGCTAAAGAGAGTATGGAGGGCAGATGCCCCCAGCGAGAACTGGTAATTTCATGCTGCATCGGGGTGAAGAGGTGAGGGCACACCCACTCTCTGGGGTTTCATGGATGCCGCAGGCTCTGGGGCGTAAGTGCAGAGTTTAGAGGCAGGATGCCGACATTGCCACTTCCTTGCTTGGCGAGCGTGAGCACGCTCCCGTGTTCTGGGATCTCCCTGTGCATCTCTAAGATGAAAATATGCACGTCAAAACTGGTTCGTGCTTCCCTCAAGGGTTCTGCTGGAGGGCGATTGTCCCCACCCTGGGAAACAGCCTCTGCCACCTGGAGGCTTCCCCCTCTCCTCGCCCACCACAGTAGCCATCCTGGCTCTAAACAAATGCGACACAGGCCAGGGCTATGCCATGCTGCTGTGAGGGGCCCCGGGCCTCAGCCAGTCACCAGCCCCCGGGATGAGCAAGGGCCCAGTTCTAAGGAGCTTCACTGTGGGGACCTGGTATCGCTGGCCAGAGACAGGAGTGCCAGCTCAGGGGCACCTGCTCAGGACAGAAGCCTCGGGGCCGGCCTAAATCAAGGCCTGTGTTTTACCACAAGAGCATTTTGACCTGGCGTAACAGAATTGGAAAGGAAATGTCTTATGAGATGTTCGTGATTCCCCTTACATCTGGGTGCAAACTGTTCCATTGACCTTGGGCATCTCAGAAGAAAAAATAAAAAGCTTTCTTATTTTCAACTGCAGACATAATTTCACTGCTAGAACGTTTGTTCACCTGTGTCTTTATCCCAGTAAAGTAAGTATATCAAAATCTCTAGAGGGGCACCTGGGGGGCTCAGTCAGTTAAGTGTCTGACTCTTGGTTTCGGCTCAGGTCGTGATCTCATGGTGGTGAGATCAAGCCCCGCGTTGGGCTCTGTGCTGAGCGTGGAGGCCTGGTTGGGATTCTCTCCCTCTCCCTCCCTAGGCCCCTCCCCTGCTCTTGCTCTCTGTCTCCCTCTCTCTCTGTTCACCCCCTGCTTGGGCGTGCTTTCTCTCTCAAAATAAACAAATAAACATTTAAAAAGTAATCTCTAGAAGTCATTTACCACTACTCCCATGACTACAATGAACACTTCCAGACCACCAAATCTGCAGGAGGCATCAGGGTCCTCTTTAACCTGGGCCTGAATGATCCCTCCTAAATACTAGAGGGAAAGGTGGGCTTCATAAAGGCTCATGCCCAGATGGCAGGGAGGAGGGGGAAAGCTGCAAGAGAAGACAAAGGTGACCGGCACCACCCCCCCTCCCCGGTTATCTTGTTCTCCCCTGACTTAAACACGGAAGCCTGGGACGGAATTCTGTGCAGTCGCTGCTTCTAAGAGACCACTGGCTTGGCCATGTGCATCCACCTCAGTTCCACAGACGATTGCGGAACATCTCACAGCGCTTGGCACCGTGCTCAGCGTTAGGGTTACAAAAATGCCTGTGGCATGGCTCGTGGCCCGCAGAAGTTCACAGTCATGTGGAAGAGAAGGTGGGCAGATAGGCAAACACGATGCAGTTTTTATGTAATGAGAAAGAACGGTGTAAGAAGATGCTACGTGAACAGAGATAAATGAGAAGCCAATCCTCCCCGGAGAGGGGTCACCTCTGATGGTAAGGAGACATTTCCTGGGCAGACAGAGGAAGTGGGGTCCCAGCTTGGGGAAGAACAGGGTTATTGAGAAGTTAAAACAAACAGGGTTTCATGACTGAGTAATGAAAATTAAAGTTCCTACCAAGTCCCCAAGACACACGAGGTATAATGTCTTAGAATTTCAAGACAATAACTAAGGTCTGCTCGAGCCTGGAATTCCCCTTCCTTGAGGACAGAACAGGCCCTGGACAGGAAGGAGAGGGAAGCTTCTGGAAGGAAGGTAACTTTGGCAAAATCGGTGCTGTCATACTCCTCCTTCCCCTCCACCCAAAGGACCGGGTTGCAGGAACGGCAGCTCCTTTGTGTCAAGCACCACGGTGACAGCTGTGACTTGCTGGGGACGCAGCAGCTCAGGCCTGAGTTCTAGACAGCCACAGAGTGGCCCCCGCTCTGGGGGGCTCGGGAGGGGCTGTTTGGAGAACGGGCCTGTGTTCACAGGGCTTGTAGAAAATGGCTTACAGATCAGGCATGGCCACATGGGGAAGGGGCCAGGGTGGGGGTCCCTGAGACGCTGCCTGGAGCAGAAGTGTGCAGCACCGGGCCCAGGGCTGAGGGAAGAATTCCAGGTAACTTCCAAATAGAGGGGCCTCTGTCCTATAAGTGCGTGCAGGCTGGTGGCGGGGTGGTCTCCAGCCACAGTACCCCCAGAAGAAGACAGGTGCGGGCTGGGGTTGTCTCCAGCCACAGTACCCCCCAAAGAAGAGAGGACAGCTCTCCACGAGAGACAGGGCAGTGTGAGGCCAGCTGGGCGCAGACCAGTTTACGTACACGTGTTCTCTCCCTTATCCCCTGCCCTCCCGAGCTGGCCCTGGCGGGGACACGGCAGCCTCCCAGTGTGACACAGACTCCAGCCAGGCAGAGAGACCAGTGAGTGTGGCCCATCCTTAGGGCTGGAAATACTAATTTCTCAAGTATTTAAAACTTAGCACAAACACGGCTGTCTCTTATTCAGGAGGGGGAAGAAAAGGCTGTGGAAATTGATGCACCCCCCCCACGACGAGTATTGAGTATCGAAAGGTGCGTTTTGATCCAATCACAAATCTGTTCGACAAACCAGTTACAACTGGATGTGATGCATGAGGGGTTGGAAAGTAGTCAAGAATGACGTCCGGGTCTGCTACCCTGAGGGTCCATTTACAGCAGCAAGGGCCACAGAGGACGGACGCCACCCACCCTGGGTGGGGGTCTGGCAGGGCTATGCCCTCAGTGCGGGGTGGACGGAAATACGTCCTGCAGACAAGGGCTCTCGACTGAGCCCTGGCACCAAACAGGACAGGGAGAGCGAGAACGAGCCCCCGAGCCTCGGTGCCCACACAGCCCCTCCTGGCCTGAACGCACTCTGTCACCTGAAAACAGCAATGCAAACTCCAGTGTTCTTGACTAGTTCTTACCCGAGGTGCCCAGCAGAGACGCCCAGCAATGCGCTCTAGAGAAATCCCTGTGAAACCCAGTCTTCAGAGAACTCCCTCAGCCGCAGCCCCAGGGCACGCGAGCTCACAGTCACCGAGCGAACGACTCACAAGGACATCAGGGGCGGCACAGCCAGCCAGACAGCTGCCCTCGGAATCAGACGTGCCCTTGGCCTGCGGGATTGATCGGATGTAGGCTATGAAATTATTACATTTAATATGTTCAAGGAAATAGAGGAAATGAAAATACAATCTAAGGGAGCCTAAAAGAACCCTAGCAGACAGAAGAGTGCACAAGACACCCCTAGGGACGTGGGCACAAGTTAGACATGATCGCACATGTGCCCCGTGTCACAGAGCCAACTGGACGGAGCTGCAGGGAGGCAGGGCAGCCGGGCACGCGCGGCCGTGGGAAGGGCTGCTCCGTGGAACGCACATCGGACGTGAAATACCTGAATCGTACTTCTGGGCACTGCTCTGATTGGGACTTGACCTTTCCCGGAACCCCGGGCCTCTAGAACAGGGTTCTCGACTGCGGCAGACTTTGTCCCCCAAGGGGACATCTGTCAATGTCTGGAGACACCTGTGTGTCGTGGCGGGGGTGATGGAGAGAGGCCGGCGTGCTGATGAGTTTCACACAGAAAACTAGTGGTGGTGACTGGGAAGGAAGCAGACCCCCACTTCTAGAATCTCCATCTGAAACCCACCTGTTGAACAATATCGTCTTCTGCAAGCGCCGTGCATTCACCCCATGGTGCAAACCAGGAGGCAGGAATCGCACTCACTTCTGCGCCTCTTTATTCCCAAATTCTAACGACGTGCAGAGGCTTGTTGGTGAAACGTTCTCAGTACCATTCACGCCTCCCCTCCTTTCCAGCCCTATCGGAACGCGGCGTGGGGCCTCCTCAGTTCCTGCCAGACCATAGTCATTTCAGGCTAGGTCCCAGCCATCACAACCCATCTGCAATCCTGCTACTAAAATGATCTTTCTAGGAGCAAATTGGGTCAAGTGATCCCCAGGCCCCACAGGTGCCCAGCTCTTCCAGATGAAGGGCTACCTCCAGAGCTGAGCGGCCAGGGCTGTGCCTGGTCACTGCTCCGTCTGCTCTGCCACTGTCCTCTCCCCAGTTCTGAGGCGGGGCCACGCCGGCACGCTGCACAAACACGAGCCTCCCATATCCATGACACCGTGTGCGCGGTGGTCGCTGCCCGGGACGTCCTTCCTGCCTGCCGGCTTCCACCCACTTCTTGGCGGTGCAGGGCTGCATCGCTCCCAGGAAGCCTCCCCAAACCCCTCCACGCTGCAGGCTGGGTTAGGGGGTCTTCCCCGGGCTCCCCATTTTACCTACAGCCCCAGACAATGACTCTTGGCTTCTCTGTCTGCCTCTCCCACGAACTTGGAAATACTCAGGGCAGCCACACACATTTGTGGCCTCCACGTATTTGTTTAAGGCGTTTTATGATGAGTATTTTTGGAGATGTGCTTGTTGTCAAGAGCTGTGCCTATCTTACTGTTCATCTATATGACACACTTAGGAAATCTGAGAAATGGACACAATGAATCCCACCTTATGAGGCTCAGAACGCTGAAGGTACTGTCTAAACTCACGTAAGACAAAGGGGCCCCAACAAGGTCTGCAGATCAGTGAGTTCCCAGCAATGCGTCAGGCACTTTTCTAGGTGTGTATCGAAAGAAATCAAAGAAGGGAGTGGCAAGCAAGAGGGTGACAGGCTAGGACCGTCATTTCCCTAGACGATTACGCTCGGTCAAGACATGTCACAAGGCCAACATTCTGCGGACAAAGCGTCTCACAGAAAGAAGTCCGCCGGCCTCCACGGGCCCCTATGGCTGTGGGGACAGACGCTGGCCGTGCCTTCGGCGCAGTGGCTAGGTTTTCCTCTGAAAGGTCAGCTCACTTGTGAGACGGTACAGGGACATCAAAGTGGGGCTCGTTACACAAAACAGCGGAAGGGACCCAAGCGTGTGGCCGAGAAAAGCAGTCGGAAAACATTTCACGTAGATGCTGTAACGTGCTTGGTCTTTTCTAATGATTGGTATTTTACGTGGAGGAGGGGCAAATGGGCCTTTCTTCACTGGGAGGTGAGAGCATCAGCAGAACCTCTGGGTTTGACCTTCCTAGGTCATGTCAGCTTCTTATGGGTTGAACTGTGTGTCTTTCTAAAAAGATATATTGAAGTGCCGACCCAGGCCCCTAGAATGTGACCTTATTTGAAAGCTGGGTTGCTGTCGATGTAATTGGTTAACATGAGAGCATACTGGAGCCGGATGGGCTCTAATCCAATGTGACTCATGTCCTCACAGTGAAGCCATGTGACAAGGGCAGCAGCGAGTGGAGTGGTGCAGCCCAGGGGTGTCATGGCCACCACTAGGTGATGAAGAACTCCCTTCCTCGAATCAGGGGAGCCTGGCCCTCGCCACCTTGATCTCAGTCTTCCAGAAGTGTAAGATCAATGCCTGATCTTTTCAGCCCCTAGTCTGCTGCACTTTGTTATGCTGCCCAAGGAGACTAACACACACTTGTCATCCCACGGACGTCCCAGTGACCCTCTCTGATGGAGACAGCTGGTGAACAGGCTCACCAGTGAACGAAGGGCTTGGTCTAACAGTTTGTGAGAAAAGCTGACTGTGAATAGAGGCACCGGGGCTTTTTCTTGTCATCCCGAGCCTATGCCTACATTACAGAGGAACTGCGAGAGGAAGGGAGTCAGCAGGAACAAGGAAACAGGTGAAAACTATAGCAGGAAGGATTTCTGTAACTTAAAAAGGAAAAAAAAAAATCCTCAAAATAGAAAAGTCCCTCAAGACCTGGAATGGGTACAAAGGAGAACGTAAAATCTTGCCAGAAGTTTTTCTTAGCAAGAAATGTTCATCATTCAAACAAGATTTCATAGACATTTATGGCATTCCACACACCAAACACCTATATTAGAGATGGGAGCCAGATGAACACATATGAGACATTCTCAGTGACACTAGGAGCAAGAAGGCTTCAGCCCCCTTGGTCTGGAGTGCCCGTGGCTCATCTTCCTCATCCGGGAGCCTCTGGGGGAGGCTGGGGTGGTGGTGAGGGGTAGGGTGGCACCATTCTTGCTAATAGGACGGATTATGTATGCAGAGGGAACCTTCCTGAGACACATGAAAATGCTGGATAGAACAGGAAGAAAATTCTCTTTGTTTAAAGCATGGCGGATCCAATAGTAAGTCGGGGAACACAAACGTAAGCAAAAACTGAGGACCAGAAGATATTCCCTTAGAGGAAGCAATGTTTGTCCTGGAGTCTGATGTCAATCTCTATAATCTAGACCCCAGTTTCAGCAGGGTCTGGAGAACCGGACCTGGAAAGAGCTCGGGGCCGCGCAGGGTGGGAGGTCAGGTCTGAGCCACTCTGCTGAAAGTCAGGGTCCCCACAGAGCAGACTGTAGGGGGACGGGCTGGGAGGGGACCTGCTTATTCAGGCATGAGCACTGAAAGCAGCAAAGGACAGCCTCCTGCAGTTCATAGTCCATTCCAGGCCAAAAGCCATCCATATCACCAGCTGGAAAAACTCTAAGCCAAAAATTTACTTTTTAATGGTCCCAGACTGGAGTGTCCCAAGGCCCAGTCAGAAGCAAATATAAGGACTCCGGACAAGCTACTATAAACATGTTGCAAAGCTCTAACAGAAAACCTTGCAAGGGACCCGATTTGCAATCATAAGTATGCGAGGAGATAGCCACCATGAGCAAGGGTCAGCAGAGATAACGAGCCAGGAATCAGACCTGCAAAGACTGAGCGGTTGAAATTTTTGTATAAATAACATAAAATACGTTAAATACGTTTAAAAAACGAAAAAGAAGACTGAAAACATTACAAGGGAACTAGAGATTATAAAATGGTCAAGCAGATTTGTTAACATAAGCAGAACTTTTAAAAATTAAACTGGGGGTGCCTGGGTGGTTTGGTCAGCTGGGTGTATGACTCCTGATCTCAGCTCGGGTCTCAGTCTCAGGGTTGTAGGTTCAAGCCCCGCATTGGGTGTGAAGCCTACTTTAAAAAATTAAACTACAATGATTTAAATTAAAAGCTCAATAGATAAACAGCAGTTTGGACAACATCCAAGAAACAGTTAATGAAGGAGAAGTTAGCTCTGATGGCAAGTGACAATGTGTGAACTGGAAAGTCAAGAAGACAAGAAATATGAAAGGCAATTTAAGAGATGCGGAAGACAGAGGGAGAAAACTCCAGCATGCCTTTGAGTCTTCCTCTGAGAAAGAAAACCAGATACGTGTTGTTCAAAGAGATGCACCGATGGCTGAGAATTTTTTGGAGTTGATAAAATATCCCAATCCTCATATTTATGAAGCCTCCTCAAATCCCAAGGAGGATTAGATAAAAAGAAATGCATACCTAAATACATATTAAATCCGCAGAATCCTTCTTCAAAGCAACCATAAGAAAAGACAGGTTTTGTACATATGAATGTTAATTAGAGTCTCCACTGACATCTCAATGACACAATTGGAAGCCACAGGAGAGTGGAATCATAAGTAAACAGTGCTAAGGGAAACAAATTTGACTTCAAAGTCTCTACCCTGCAAAATATCTTTCAAGAATAAGGGCAAAATAAAGTCACTTCCAGATAAACAGCCTGAGAAATCTGACTGACAATGAAACGTATGGGTAGAGCAAAACACTTATGAGCACACACACACACACAAAAAAAACAAAGTACTGCACAATTTGTGGACTTACATCTAGTTAGAAATGAAGTCTTGATTTAAAAAGTAGCATAGACAACAGGATGGGAATTAGCATTAACATCTTCTAATGTCTTGTGAGGGCGTAGCCACCATGGGCCCTGAATGTCTCTGCATTCTTTATTCACCGTTGCTGAGTATGGGAAAGACAGAAGGCATTGCCCACTCCTAACCCAGGTCATTTCTCGGGATTGTCTTGGCAGCAAGCATCCTTGAGGAATGAAGTAATGTTTCTCTCCAAGACAAAGAGCAGGCTTGCTACCACTTGTTATAAAATACCAGGTCTCTCAAACTCCATGTTTCTGACAGGGATGCAGTTTGACTGTGTACATGGTATCCATCTGCCCACCCCCCCCCACAATGGCCCCTTGGAATGCGGGGGCAAAGGAACCCAGTGCCAATATGGTATTCATGCCACTTTCTGCTCCTCGCATAATAAAGTCCCTTTTTTCTGGTCCTTGAAGCTTATGTCTTCTTCCACAAAACAGTAGCAAGGCTAATTAGCTGTAAGGCAAAATCAAACTAAACCTTGCACGAACTAAAAGGGTAGAAATAAATCAAAATATATAAAAAACTGCAATCAACATTAATGGGCTAAACTCTCCAGTTAAAAGGCAAAGAGTGCTAAACTGGCTTAAAATAAATTTAGCTATAGAGACATGTCTAATACAAGAGACACAGAAAGTTTCAAATGAAAGAACGACAAAAGACATATCATGCAAATACTAATGAAAAGCGAGCTGATAAAACAACACTAACCCCGTACAAAATATACAACAAGCATCTGAAGATACGCTATCACTACATATTGAAGAACATTCAATTCACCGGAAGAGTCAAAAATTCTAAACTTATGCACCAAACAATACAGTTTCAAAATATACTAACCAAAAATGGACAGAACTAAGAGGAGAAACTGACTAGTCCATTGTCATGTGTCGAAGTTCTTAACATAGCTCTCAATAAATGAGAGATCAAGCAGAAAAGAAACAAAATTCAGCAAGTATTAGAATAATTAAATAATACATTTGGGAAAGCTGACCTAAAGAACATCTATTGTACTCAAAATCCAACCACTTTAGACGGTGCATTTCCTCCAAGTACACGTGGAATAGTCACAAGAAGTGACCACGTTGTAATCTAGGCTGCCAAGCACAGATCAGTAAACCATCTAAAAAAGTAATCTCATAAGTTTGTTACCATATAGACTGATTTTTCTTACTGCACCATAAAGATCATTTTTACTCTATCACTTAACAACCTCACATGACTGGAAATTTTAAAAATATAATCTAATAGGTTATATAATTAATATAATATTAATTACTTATTATTGATAATTAATTAAACATGCAAATTATAGTAAAGATTGGAGATTATTTGGATTTGAGAGATTTAAAGAAATACTGCTTATCAACCTCTGTGGGATGCTATTAAGTTAAAATTTAGAGAGATGTTTATAACATCAAATGCTTCTGTTAGAAAGAAGCCTAAAAATTAATGAATTCAGCATATAACTTAAAGAATTAGGGGGAAAATCACCAGGAGGATAAACTCAAGGAAAGTAGAAGAAAGAAAATACTAAAAATAAGAATCAAAATTAATGAGAGAAAAAAGACACAGTAAAGAAGACAAATAAATTCAAAAGTGTAGTTTGAAAAACTCAATGGAGTGATACATGTAGGTAAGAATAATCAATTGAAAAGGACACAACACAAATACATACTTAGGAATTGAAGGGGACACAGCTACAGGGACAGCAGAAACGAACGGGATTGTCAGAATCAATAATAAACAACTTCAGGGCTTTAAATTTGAAGACATGGGTGAGATGCACAAATCCTAGGAAAAGATCATGTAAGAAAAGTGACTCAGAAAAATAAAAATCTTACAGGTTTTATAATTAGTTAACAAACTGAACCAGGAGTTAAAAAAATCTTTCCACAAAGAGGGGCGCCTGCCGTGGCTCAGTCCGTTGAGCCTTCGGCTCTTGATTTTGGCTCAGGTCGTGATCTCACAGTTTGTGGGTTCAAGTCCCACATCAGGCCCTGTGCTGACAGTGCAGAGCCTGCTTGAGATTCTCTCTCTCCCTCTCACTCTGCCCCTCTCCAACTCATGCTCTTTCTCTTTCTTTCTCTCTCTCTCAAAATAAATAAATAATCATAAAAGAGAAATTCTTTTTTTAAATTTTTTAATGTTTATCTACGTTTAAGAGAGACAGACAGAGCGTGAGCGGGGGAGGGGCAGAGAGAGAGGGAGACACAGAATCGGAAGCAGCTCCAGGCTCTGAGCTGTCAGCACAGAGCTCGATGCAGGGCTCAAACCCACGAATTGCGGGATCATGACCTGAGCTGAAGTCGGACGCTCAACTGACTGAGCTCCCCAGAAAGTTTTGAAGTTGACCTTCAGCATCCCTCCATCTGCTCATCTATCTCTACATGTCATTACAACCTTATGACATCTTTCCGGAAGCCACAGCAGGAGAGACTGCTCTTCCGCGCATTACACAGGCCCATACGACTCTGACGTCAAAACAGATGTGAACAACCTCCTAGTGAATCTCACTTGTGAAAATATATAGATTCCGAGGCAAAGTATTAGCAACTTGAGGCTAACGACATATAAGAAGGGGACTTTAAGGAGGGTGCTTGTTGGGATGAGCACTGGGTGTTGTACGGAAGCCAATTTGACAATAAATTATATTAAAAATAAATTTAAAAAAGAAGGGGAATTTATCCCAACAACGAATAAGATTCGGAAAGAGAAACTGTTATTCATAGATTATATTTGGTTTTATGGAAAAACCTATAAAAATCTTGGACAAATTATTCAAATGAAGGAAATTCAGTAAAGTTGCCTTCAATAAGATGAATGAACAAACCAGTGTACTTTTACACACCAGCACAAGTTAGAAAATGCAGTTTTCAAATGATACTATTTAAGGTTCAACTATAATAATGTTAAAATTATCATGAATATTTAATCATAAAACTACTGAATAATATGAAAGAACACAGAAAAAGGAGAGACAACCAACGCTCAAGGGAAAACAAAAAACACCAAGATAAAAGTATCCTCTGAATTCTGAGAAGGTAAATTCTTTCCAAGTTGATTAATAATCTAATTTGATTCCAATGAGAGCCCTGGGATTATCTGGTGCAACTTGACAAACCAAGTCTGAGTTTTATGGGAGAACAAAAAAAGTCAAGAATGACCACCACAGCCTTGAAGAATAACACCTTGAGCCCCAGTCAGAGATCCAGGTTTCACACGAGCCCTTAAGCTGGTGATTAATCACGTAACTGGGGAACTGCCAGCGTGGCCCCCGTGCCCTTGCGCGCAGAAGCTGATGCAGGCAGAGAAACACGGTGTTTTTTCTTTCTTTTCTTTTTTAAATGTTTATTTATTTTCAAGAGAGAGGGAGACAGAAAGCAAGTGGGGCAGGGGCAGACAGAGAGGGAGACACAGAATTGGAAGCAGGCTCCAGGCTCTGAGCTGTCAGCACAGAGCCCGACGCGGGGCTCGAACTCACGAACTGCGAGATCATGACCTGAGCTTCGGACGCTTAACCCACTGAGCCACCCAGGCGCCCCACACACTCACGATGCTTTCACACAAATCTTAAACCTGTTTCCAGATCAATGCCTTGAGCTGCCTTTCTTTCCTGTGAACCCAGTTCTACGGAACTGACCTCCGACCTCAGCTCTTCACATGGGCCATGTGCTCATGGCCTCGGGCCCCTACATCCGGTGACCCATCCGGGGCACGCTGCGTCCCCTACTCTCTTTCACCGAGATGAGACTCCTCCTCCAATACCAGTCCTCCACGGACGCTTTCCACGACCTCCCCCCCGCCCCATCGGCCAGGCCCCCAGGCAGATGCTCTCAGTGTAAGTGGAATTACTTAGGTTGGAATACGTAGGGGGATGTGTGACCATTTGATTAATGCTTTCATTCTCACTGGACTATAGACACCAACGGGTTGTGTCTGTTTTGCAAACCATTCCACGCAGTGCCTGATATCAGGCCTGGAACATGCAAAACACGTATTTGCCGGACAGAGAGATGCGGGCGGCCAGGCCACACCATCACTCCCTGACACAATGTGTTTTGCAGGACAGAGTGTAGACGGGGACTGATTCCTAAAGGCTAGTCCCCTCCCCGTCCCGCCCTGTTCCTCTCTCAGCCGGTAACTGGACGTCACCTTGCTAGTAACTAAGGGGCCAAGGCGGTAAGCAGAAATCATATTTTCAGGTATGGGAGGCCGTATGACGTGCTACTTCAAAAATAATTCTCGACAGGGAACAGGTGTTAGGTTCACAACGGTACATGCTAAAGTCCGCTGGTGTGACAGCTACGTTTCTGAGCCAACAAGCGCCTCCTCTTCTGGGCTACTCCCCCAGCCCGCCACAGCGTGGCTTCCGGTAGTCTTGTGACTTCCCTTCCTCCCCAGGAAGACGGGCTGGAGCACGGGGAGGGCTCTCAGGAAGCCGGAGCCTCCAGTGCCACCACCGCCTTCCGGGGCGCTACGCTCCAGCCAGCACCCTTCTTCTCAGGGAAGGATTAGGCTGAACCTGCGAACATGGAAATACACTGCGAACACATTTTAGCTTAGAAATATTTTAAGTAACGGCCTGAGAATATATATATAAAAAAAAGAAATGAAAGTCTGGGAATTTGTCTCTTCTATTGTAGTATTAACATGACCGGTGTTGTGGTTTGTGGCCCCAAAAAGATATACTAAAGTCCTAACACCCAAACCTGTGAAGGTGACCTGATTTTGAAATAGTCTTTGCAAAATGCAATCAAGCTAAGATGAGGTTGTAATGGGATTCGGGGGGCCCTAAATCCAATATGTCTGCTGTCTTTACAAGAAGAAACACATGCACGGGGCACTGCGTGGAGCCAGAGACCGAGATTGGCGTCTACATCTACACACGAGGGACTCCAAGTGTCACCGGCAGCACCAGCAGCTGCAGAGAGAAGCTGGGACAACATCTCTGGAGCCTCAGAGACAGAATCGATTCCCTGATTTTGGAATTGGGGCGGGGGGGGGGGCTCACAGGGATAACTTCTCTGGGAGAAGCCCCTGTAAAAAGGGCCAGGGTCCCTGAGAGCAGTGCCATGTCCCAGGAGACCCGCGTGTAGGGAGGGCCAGTGTGGCGTCAGTGAGCCCGGAACACACGCTGGGGGCAGGGGCCCTCCCTCTGTGCGACACGATGTCCAGAATAAAATGAGCCCCCACCGCTGACTGGGTCTTCCTCCTACCTCGCCGGGGTGTCGAGACCGATGCCCGCAGCCTGCAAGCAATGGTGCGGAACTGGGGTCCGCTGTCAGTGGAGGACCCCAGGGGCATGGGTGAAGCCACCCGCGTGGGGATGATGCCTGGACAGTGTCCCGGGCGGCGGCGAGGGCTTTGTAAGAGTCCGCGTTTCTACCCGTGCCGGACGGTGGATCCGATGTGTGCAACGCGCCGTGGGATCGTCCCACACTCCCATCGGGATGTGCTCTCACAAGTCCCGGCTGGCCAAGCCCCCCTGTCTACCCATTCACTGACTCCCCATACTTTTTAGGATAAAGACCAAGTCCCTTGGATGACCCCACAGGGCCCCCAGCACCTCTTCAACCTCTTTCTGGTCAACTCGCAGGCAGAAGTCACCCCCCAGGACTGCTCTGCCTCACTTTACCCATACACGGAGGTCTTGTTATTTTTAAAAAAACTGCACCTTGATTTAGCCAATTTTGTCTCATCCTTTGAAGGTATGTTTAAGGGCCATCTTCTCTGGGAAGCTTTCCTATGCACGCACACACCCAGAACATAGAAGAACACACCTGTGCACAGAAAACACACACGTGGGTGCACACGCACGTACATCTCACCCCACTGCTGATTTTCATGCTCTTTCTCTGAGCACCTGCAGCATAATGTACACGCCTCCATCCCGGGCTTTGCAATTTACCCTAATCGTCCATTTGCCTCCCGTTATGGTTCGAGTGGGTCACGGGCACAGGGAATAGAGTCGATGATAGAGTGATAGTGTCATGTGGTGACCGCGGCAGCTACAGTGCGGTGGGCACAGTGTAACGTATGACTTGTTGAATCATTATCCGTTCATCTGTAACTAATGTAACATCACATGTCAACTAGACGTCCGCAAAGCCAACGACGCCCATCATTTGTCCCCATCTGCCCTCGAGCTACCTCTGCCACCACCCCCGGCCTCTGCCCTGCACTCCCAGCAGGACCAGGAAGATGTACGTGCCTCGAGGAAGATACCCTCAACATCAAGTCACACGTCTTGTTGGGAAAAACAAACATGCACGACTCGCCACACCCCGAGCTGCTGAGCCGCAGCCCCTTCTCCTCTGAGGGAGGACGTGGGGCTCCCCGGGGCTCTGCTTTGGGGGCTCTGCAGGAATCTGTCGTCACCACAGTCTCACTCCTACGCACTGAAACAACGCAGCGTCCGACTTGCATCCGGAGCAAGGAGGTGGACGACACGGGTGTTTTCCAGCTCCCTGGAGGCAGGGAGGGGCCAAGAAACGATGGCTTCTTTTCAGGCCAGTGTAGTGACCTGCACTCACTACAGCTGGCCTCGCACTAACGCCAGGGGCATCATATCCCTATGATGCTGTGGGCAAAGGTAAACTGAGTCAGGCATGCGCACACAGGCAACATTCTATGGGTTTGGGAAAGCTCAAAATGTGGCTTCAAGCCTACCCAGTCCCCCCACCCCCCACCCCAACGTTCCAGCTGAAATTCCAAATGATTCTGACTCTCGGAGCGATCGGTAGAGAAGTGACTCCCAGGACGGCGGACAGGACTGCAGGACTCGCAAGTGACTGGGCAGCTTAGCGAGGTTCGAGGCGGGTTCACACACTTCGTGAGATTCGAGTTGCTCAGGTCCAGCCCCTGGACAGGCCATTCATTGGTTTTGTCTTGTTTTTCGCACCTCAAATTGAGGCCCATGGATGGCTCTGTGCGAAAGTCCTGTGCCTCCCGGGCAGGCCCCTGATGCGACCACGTCACATGCCCTCACCCAGCTCGCTCCGTAGCTGCAGGCACTGTCTTCCCGAAAATGTCAGCGCAGGACATGTCACCAGCGAGGTGGGGGACACAATTAAAGTCAGAAACAAGGGGCGCCTGGGTGGCTCAGTCGGCTAAGCGTCTGACTCCTGCTCAAGTCATGATCTCACGGTTTGTGAGTTCAAGCCCCATGTTGGGTTCTGTCTCTCTCAAAACTAAATAAACATTAAAAATTTTTAAAAAATGATCAGAACCGAGATCTTTTGGTTCAACATTGGTACTTTCTCTACTTCATCTCATGGTTACATCTTAAGTTTCTTTCTTTTTTTTCCTTTTTTTTGGTGAAAAGCAGAGCGTATCTTTTCCTTCCAATGGATGTAGCCATTTGTACAACTCAGCAAGTACAGGAAAGTGTACCATGTGGGCAGCAAGTCAAAGATGTTTTTTAAGCAGATTATGCAACGATCCCAACGCACAGCATTATGTAAGGGCACCTGAGAAACAGGTTATCACAAGTGATGAAGCTAGAGGCCTGCGGCAGGTTCGCCTCTTACGGATTTCTGAACTTTGCCAAGGATGTGACATTCTCCAGGCTGTTTTCTTGCAAGGCTCGACATTGTATCAATAGTGGGCAGTTCTTCACAGAAAGACAAAGGAAACCCAAGGAAAGCTCTGAGCTTCATCTTAAGAAAGGGAGGCATGGGGCGCCTGGGTGGCTCAGTCGGTTGAACGTTGGACTTTAGCTCAGGTCATGACTCACATGAGTTTGTGAGTTCGAGCCCCATGTCAGGCTCCGTGCTGACAGCTCGGAGCCTGGAGCTGCTTCGGATTCTGTCTCCTTCTCTCTCTGCCCCTTCCCCACTTGTGCTCTGGCTCTCTCTGTCTCTCAAAAATAAATAAATGTAAAAAAAATTGAAAAGAAAAGACAGGGAGGCAGACGTTTCCTTGAGAAACTGGGGACAGTGACAGATACTGTGCCACCAGTTACTAAGCTCGCTCAGGTGACAACAGCCTTAATTTAAGGAGTATTGTTAAGCACTGTGCCTGACCAGCTGGTTAATGAGGACGGTGACATTTACGCAACGGCGTGTGGCTCACGGGGCACGTATACAGCAGGCGGCTAGCCGACTCTCGGGTCTAATTCATCCCCAGCTTCCCGGGGTCCGTCTGGAGATACAGCTCCTGAGAACCCTCGGGTCAGCTGTGGCCTGTGGCTCCTTCAGGTGCCCACACGACCGTGACCTAGACCGGCCAGCCCCTCACTCTGCACCACCACGGACGCCGACGGTGAGGCACCAACACAGTCAGGATTCGGGGCAGGAGGCCCATGTTTTCCACACGGGCTCCCGGGACCACTGTGCTCCTGAGAGACCTTCGTTCCTTCCTGCCGTTGGGTTTTCAAAACCACTGAAAGCGAAAAGAATTTAAGAATATTGAAGAATGGGGGCACCTGGGTGGTGCAGTGGTTAAGCGTCTGACTTCAGCTCGGGTTATGATTTCATGGTTGGTGGGTTCAAACCCCATGTCGGGCTCTGTGCTGACAGCTCGGAGCCTGGGCTTGCTTCGGATTCTGTGTCTCCCTGTCTCTCTGCCCCTCCCCCACTTACTCTCTCTCTCTCTCTCTCTCTCTCTCTCTCAAAAAAACAAACATTTTAAAACATTTTCACAAGAATATGAAAGAATGTTAAAACAGAGAAGCTGTGAGAATACGGTCTGCGATCATCTCTGCTCTGTGTAGGGGGGAGGGCTGGGGCTGTAGGTGGCTCAGAGGGGGGCCACCTGCTGATTACATGTGACAAAGGCCATCTGGGGTATTACATCTTACCTCTGTTGGCTATTTTTATTAAAGAAACATCTCACCAGGCACTTATTTCCATATGCATTTTCATTCCAATTTCCTTTCCCACTTGAAAAATTTTGTTGAGAACCTGAAACTTTTCGTGGGAGCTTTATACCACCTGGTTTTACCCAAAAGACGGTTAAAACTCATAGTCTTCAGCAGAAAAGAAATTCGTCTGCTTCCCCCAGGCACAGCTGGACAGTTTCACTCTGTTCTCTCTGAGGAGCTCGGCAGGAGGCACGTGGAGGTCACCTTCGTGTGACTCAGCCTTGAAGCTGACGCCCTTTCTTGACTTCACCACGTTGTTTGCTGCTTCGCTCATGACGCGCTTCTTTATGTGACGGAGAAACAACTCACGCCTGGCAGAGGGTGAGATGATCAAATGCCACGCGAACACCTGCTTGCTGAGGTCCCAGAGCCACCTGCTCGGGGCCCCGTGTTACAGGACGTCCAGGACCCAGTTAATCCCAGACGGGCCCTCTGTGAGCTGCACTGGGGTCCACACGCCCGGCCTTGACCACTGGGTAAGGGAGCCTCTCTCCAGCCTAACGGGCAAGAGCCGTGATCACACCCTCACTGCTGTCACCACACGGGACAACACGGCAGCGCCCGGAGCCTCAGAACCTGCCACTCTGTTCTCCACTATTCCACGTTTTTGTCCTGGGTCTTTTTTGAGGAGGTGAAATAATCCTTGGAGGCCCGTCGGGCTCATTCCTGCCATGAGCTCCCGGCAAACCAGGCCCCGCCGCTCCGGGACCAGGCACAAGAGCACAGAACCTACAGTCAGCAGCGTGTCCACGGGCTGGCGGGTCTTCACCAGATCCCCGGAGAAGAAGAAATGTTTCCCTGGATTTCTTTTCTTTTTTTTTTTTTTTAACTTTTTTTAATGTTTCTTTTTGAGAGAGAGAAAGAAAGTGAGCAGGGGAGGGGCAGAGAGAAAGGGAGACACAGAATCCTAGCTGTCAGCACGGAGCCCGACGCGGGGCTCGAACTCCAGAACAGCAAGGTGATGACCCGAGCCGAGGTCGGATGCTTAACTGACTGAGCCGGCCCGGTGCCCCTGATACTTCTCATTAACGAGCAGAAGTACCGAGCACGGAGCAGCCGGAAGTTTGCCGATGGAAAAGAGACATGAGCGCAACCGACAGGAGGTCTGGGGGAGGCATGCAGCTAACCCTGACTCGGGCTCCCCGGTCCACCGCGGGAACAGAAACAAACGGGGGCGGCGTCCCTAGAAACGCTGGGGGGGGGGGGTTAACTCAGAGAGGGAACGCTTGTTCCAAACAAACCAAACATGTTAATTAATGCCCGTGTTTTACGTAAAAGATATTTTCGGATGCTTGCTATCGCGGATTATCATGCTTTGCAAACTCCAGGACGGTCCTTAACCTGCCTCACAGAGGCCTCTGCCCGCACGGGCCGCCGTGCCCAGCAGCCCCCTCCCCGCAGGACCAGCATCTCCGGGGGGGGAGCTAGGGAAGACGATGAGGGCCAGGAGCAGGTTGTGTTTTTATCTAAACGGAGTCCTTCTTCAACCACACGAGTCACGTTTTCAAAGACACTCGGCCATACTTCAGGGTGAGAGACTCTTCATATTCTCTGATTCAACGAGTGCTTGTCTCTGAACTACTGGAAAGGGAACTAGAGCTAATTCCAAAGAATGTTTCCAGCGCCACATTTTCCTCTTCCGAAAATTAAATGCCTTTCTGTGGAAATACTACACCACTGCCATAAAGACCATCACGACGCACAGTGCTCTCTGCTGAGTACTGGACGTGGCGCTTGCACACGAAGCAAGCACCCTTGCTGGTTGTGTTCAGTCAGAAAGGGCACAGTTTGTTCTGTTGTCTCTATTAGCAACAGCGGGACTCCGAGCAGGTGCAGGGGTGGGAGCAGATGTGGGAGCAGATGTAGGAGCAGGTGCAGGTGTGGGAGCAGGAGGCAGGAACGGATGTGGGAGCTGGTGTGGGAGCAGGAGGCAGGAGCAGGTGTGGGAGCAAGTGTGGGGGCGGGGGCGGGGGCAGGAGCAGGTGTGGGAGCAGGTGTGGGGCAGGAGCAGGTGTGGGAGCAGGTGTGGGCGCAGGAGGCAGGAGCAGGTGTGGGAGCAAGTGTGGGGGCAGGGGGCAGGAGCAGGTATGGGAGCAGGTGTGGGGCAGGAGCAGGTATGGGAGCAGGTGTGGGGCAGGGGACAGGAGTAGGTGTGGGAGCAGGTGTGGGAGCAGGTGTGGGCGCAGGAGGCAGGAGCAGGTGTGGGAGCAAGTGTGGGGGCAGGGGGCAGGAGCAGGTATGGGAGCAGGTGTGGGGCAGGGGGCAGGAGCAGGTGTGGGAGCAGGTGTGGGAGCAGGTGTGGGCGCAGGAGGCAGGAGCAGGTGTGGGAGCAGGTGTGGGCGCAGGAGGCAGGAGCAGGTGTGGGAGCAGGCACAGGAGCAGAGGCTGAGGGGAGCGTGCAGACGGGAGCTGTGTCCCCACCAGGTGGCTTTCTGCCCTCAGACAGCTCCCTTGCTCTGGGCCTTTCTTCCTGGGGAAAGTCAGGGTGTTGTAGTGAAAGTTCTGACAGATAGTTTCCAAGAAACTATGATCAAGAATTTTATTTTCTGAAGAGGAAATTACCCTGAATCTGTGAACCAGGCTCCCTCAGAACGTTCCCTGATAGAGCCTGGCACTCTGTTCCACGTCCGCTAACGTGCCCTGGCAGAAGTAGGGGTGGGTGAGCCGCCTCGGGCTGTTGAGGCTCTCGGGACGCCGGGGGCTTGCGAGCGCTGTGGGATCGCTCTGTCCCTCCTCCCACCTTGCGTCTTGTTGCCTCGTGCCTTTAACAAGCTGTCAGAGACCCACCGGACCGAGGAAGGCATCAGCGCCGAGTCCCACCCCCCACTTGCCATCGCCCTCGGGGTGAAGGAACTCAGGCCTCGAAAGGAATTCCCACAACCGGAGAAAGGCTCATTTCCCCCCAGTCGACACCAGTGCTACCACCTCTTATTCAGAACGCTTCTTCGTCCTTCAACGGCTGCTACTCTGCCATTGTGTTTTTTCTGTTTTTCTCCAACTATTTATTTTGAAAACCGTAACGCCTCCAGAAAGGGGGAGGCTGAGCCAGTTTGGCACTTCGCCACTTCTGCTCTCGGTCTCTCTCTTCCATATACAGACCCTGTGACCATCCCCGTGTAGGTCTTGTTCCGCGATCCTGAGAGCAGAATTGTAGATGTCGTGACACCCCCGGAACGCTTCGGCACGTGTTCCCCTTTGGGAGACACCATCGTGAACACAGGCTGGAGACTTAGCATGATTGTAACGTCATTTCGCTTGTGGTCCAGTTTACCATTACCTTTCCCCCCGGATAGCTTTAAAACTGTTCCTTTTGCCCAATCCAAGATCCAGTCAAGAATCAAGTTTTGCAGCCAACTTCCATGTCGGAGTAGGAGTCTGTCTAATCAATGTCCTCTGTCTTCGTGGTTACAGCATTTGCACTCGTGAAAAGGGCCGGGGACAGTGGTCCTGGACGTGTCCCACAGCCGGGACTTGTCTACTCGTTTCCTCACCGGGAAAGTTCAGATAAAATGTGTTCGGGAACAACGCTCCCCAGATGCCTGCAGCACCTCGCCCTGCGTCGTCCCAGGAGGCCTGGAGCGCAAACGTGAGCCATTATGGGGCCATCAGCCTGTCTGGAGACCCCCGTGGGAAGGATGACCTTCCCCATCGTGTTAGTGAGCGCCACGAGGCATGGCAGTGCTGATGACGTGCGTAGCCTGTGCCCAGCCTCTCCCCTAGCCGTCTCCCCGTCTTGAAGCAGGAATGTAAACCAGTTATGAGGTAAACGATTATGATTTTTTTTTGCCTCTTTCTCTCCGTATTATTCATTAAGTCCCCAAAAAACTGGAAAGAGATGCATTCGGCTGCACGCTGGGCGGAGTCTCACCAGCTGGGTTAAGAATGTGCGGTTTCCTGCCACTGAAGGTCCCACCTCTTCCTGGAGGGACATTCTAAACCTTCCCCTCCACACAGTGACACCTCTCCACGGACGACCAAGACTGGCGAGTGCACCCTCCTCTCGACGCTGTGTCTGAAGGTTAGAGCAGTGGGAGAACGAGAAGACACAGGTGTTACCAGGAGGCACGCAGGTTCAGGCATTCTGCACATCCACCGAACGCGCAGGATCGGATCCCAGCAGAACTCACGCCCCCATCCTATGGAGGAGGAGACTGAGGTTCGGCCAAGGTAGCCCCTGGCGCAAGAACGCACGGCTGGGAAGTAGTGGAGCCTGGATTTGAATCCAGCTGCATTTACTTATTTATTTGGAGAAAGAGCATGTGCGTGGGCATGCATGCAAGTAGGGAGGGGTGCAGAGAGACTGACAGGGAGAGAATCTTAAGCAGGCTTCATGCTCAGTGTGGAGCCCGATGTGGGGCTCAATCCCATGACCCTGGGATCACGACCTGAGCCGAAATCAAGAGTCAGACACTTAACCGACTGAGCCCCTCTGGCACCCCAAATCCATCTGCGTTTAAAATGGCATCATCTGGGCACCTGGGTGGCTCAGTGGGTGGAGCCTCTGACTCTTGCTTTCGGCTCAGGTCATGATCTCATAGTCATGAGATCGAGCCCCATGTCAGGCTCTGCGCTGGGTTTGGAGCTTGGTTAGCATTCTCTCTCGCTCGCTCTCGCTCTCTCCCCATCCCACATGCACATGCCCACTCGCACTCTCTCTAAAAATAAATACATACATAAATACATAAATACATAAATAAGACAGCACGGTCTATTATTCTTTTTTACGTTCCTTCCTATTCTTTCTCAACACCTGGTATCAATATGCTTCTTTGGTTATTTCTTCATTTCCTGGTGCCTCCTATTAGAAAGGAAGCTCCCTGTAGACACAACCATCCCAGGATGGCATGTGGACGACCAGCAGTACGTATCTGCTGCAGACCCAGATTAGTCAAGCCGTTGTGCCCCCAGAGCCCGGGGCTCCCCTCTGCCCCACACTGCTAGGTCTCTCTCTAGGTGATATTAACCGGTTGGCTGTCAGCAGACACAGTGACCACAGCTGCCCTTCAGTCTGAGGGGCCAGTGTTGCCTGGCGTGAGCGAAGGGGCAAATCCTACAAGACAGGGGACCTCCCAGGACAGGGCAAGAGCTTGGGCTTTGACTGAGAAGAGGGGGAGCTGTGGGCAGGCTCTGAGCTCGGGGGGGGGGGGGGACACAGTTCCCAGAGGACTGTCATGATGAAAACGGTCTACAGCTGAGCTGTCCAATCAGGACCCACCTGCCACATGAGGCTCCTGAAATTTAAATTAAGTCAAAATTAAATAAGATGTGACAGTTCCAGTAAAGGAAAAACTGGGAAATTCAGATACAGTCGGCAGTGCAGTTCATAACAATAGCACACCGATGTCGGGGTCTCAGGTTTGACAAATGTATGGTGGCAATGCAAGACGTTGGCAGGGAAACTGGGTGAAGGCATACAGGGACCCTCTCTATTATCTTGGCAACTTTTCCTGTAAATGTAGAAGTATTCCAAAATAAAAAGTAAAGAAAAAACAAACCCAAACACTACTTCCTCGGTCACACTACCCCCAGTGCTAGAGGTCACATGTGGAACATCTCCATCATCAAGGGGGGTTCTCCTGCCCAGTGGTGGGGAGGGGCAAGGAAGAGCAGAGGCAGGAACACGGATTCGGGGACTCGGGAAACAAAACAGGGACGAGGGCTGTAGTGGGAGCTCTGACAATGTTGTCGCATTTGCTGGAAACAAGATCTCAAGTAAATTTTCATTAAGCTACCCCTTGAATCTCTAAACATGAGACCGTGGAGACCTCAAAATTCTGTGTCCAAATGCACAAGAGGGTGTGCCCGTGCTCCAGAAGCAGACTGGAAAGTTCTTCGACCTAAGGGGGTTCACAGGCGACCCGGGCCAGCACCCTGGGAAGGCACCTTGCCTTGTTCCGGCAGTTTCCCCACCTGAGTTCACCTGAGTGATCCCGACGCCTCCAGACGCACCTGTCCCCCCTCTGGTGTGACCAGTCACTGCCAACAGTGCACCAGGAAATGGAAAGGGCTTGGTTAAATCAGGAATCGTGAAAAAAGAGAACTCAATTTCCCAAATATTCTATTTTAACTTAAAAGACGTAAGTACATATTTAGTTTGCCGATCGTATCAGGGAGCGCCAAGGGCTTCTCTGAAAGTGAGTCTAGTTTCTTCTCTGGTTAAAGCATGCTTCTGCATACCGGGCTGGATGAAGGTAGTTTCAGTTGCAAGTGACTCAAACTGACCTGAGTAATAACGGATTCGTTATCTTTCCTAACAAGAGCTCCACGGTTCACGCTGGTCCCAGAGCTGCTGACCAGCAGACCCACGGTGTCAGCAAGGCTCCTTCCGGCTCTACTCTGCCATCTGCGACAGGGGCTGGGTGTGAAGTGCGTCTTTCCTGAGGGTCACAGAGTGAGCCAGGGCTACATGCGTTCTAGAACCCTATCCTTCCTCCCATCTGGATGCCCTCCACTCCCAGTGGTATTGACATGGGAGAGAATGTGCATCCCCTAGAAGGAGAGAGACAGGACCTGGCTGAGTGGTCACAAGTAGCTTCCAGCCCCCCCTCCCCCATCTCCAAGTGCGAGTCTCAGGGTCGAGGAGCGGGGAGAACTTAAATTAACTTTGCAAAGTGGCCCAGGAGCCGACGCCTGGACAATGACACCCCCCAAATGTTAACATATCTCACCCGACCCTTTTCTCATCTGTGTGCCTATATACCAGACATTTGCAAAGTATCCAATTTATCCTCCATAGAAATGTTCTCTCTCCCTTTTATAAATGTTTATTTTTGAGAGAGAGAGAGAGAGCACGGGCGGGGCAGAGAGAGAGGGAGACACAGGATCCAAAGCAGGTTCTGCATGAGAGCCCCATGTGGGGCTCAAACTCATGAACCACGAGATCATGACCTGAGCTGAATTCAGACACTTAACCGACAGAGCCACCCAGGCACCCCTAAATTTTCTCCTTTTTTCTTGTTGAAAGTTCATCCATTTATAGTCATCAGTGATCACACCCAGTAAATCTCAGGCAACACGGGCTGCAGGTGCACCATTATCTACATGACACCGAAAAGGAAAACCCATCACCAACTCAACACGAGCTCTGGGTACAAACACTGTCACTGAAATCAGGACCCTTCTCACAGTAATGACATGTCATGTTGAGCAGTGAGGCAGGTAAGGAAACCGATACAGGTGACTCTCACACACAGGTACCCTCAGTGGCGGAGCTGAGCCACGCGGCCCTGCTGGAGGGGTCCACCTTGGCCATGGCTGTGGGCTGCATGCCCTGGCGGTGGCACTGACGGCAGGTGAGACTGGTGGGTGGTGACCAGAGGTCGGACGAGAGTCTACTTGTTATTAACTTCACAGAAGATGACAAGTAAAAAATCAAAACTCTCCAAAAGAACTAAGATCCATACTCTTTTTTTTGTTATGGCCCCAAATAGTGCACAGCTGTTAAAGGCTGGCCCCTGTGCAGAGTAACAGGGACTGTTGCCCGCCTGCCCGGTGGGCATGTGAACCATGAGACCAGTTTGGAAAATGGGAAGGCCTGGTCAGGAGAGGGTGGAGGTGCCGAGCCCCGGGGCTCAGGACTGCACTGTGCCAGTGCCGGTGCCAGTGCAGGTGCCAGGCAGAAAGGCACACGTGAGCTCTCACAGCCGCGCCAGACAGACAGCCTCGAGCTGGGAGCGCGCTGTCTGGCGGGGAAAGCGGGGGCACAGGTGCGTGTGACTGGGGCGTCAGGGGCACACTCTCCCGTGGAGAGACAGGCCAGCCACCACGGCACCCGGCGCCACGGTGACTCCCCCAAACGCGGCGGTGAACAAGACGCGAGAGAAAGCTCACAGATGGATCACAAGTTTGGAAAGCACGCATATTGCTTAGGAAGCCCCGCATGGGTAAACCTGTGTAAGGAGAGCGAGGAAGTCATTTACACAGAAGCCGGGTGGCTGTGACCTTGGTGGTGCTCTGGTCCTTGGCCTCAGAGGGGCTCCCTGTGTGTCTGTCTCGTAATTACTTGTTCAGCTGTACATTAACCCTCGCGCACCTTCGTGTACGTGAACTTGCTTCAAACTAACAGGCAAAGTCCCGCCGGCAGCCCAGCTCCCAGGCGGAACTCTGTTCACCGCCGTGTCCTGCCTTCCGAGGTGTGACCCTGACACAGAACGTCTCCCCGCACGGCGTGGCTTCCCGAGCTAGCAGCTGCAAGCGGCCTGAGACGGAGCCGCTCACAGGCAGGGTGCACTTAGCCAACGTGTATTGACTGGCACAAAACAGAGCCGTTCGATAAGCCCTGACGTAATGCCTCCTCCTCCGCTGGCGCACTGGGTCCGAGCTCTGGGCGGATGAAAGAACAAACACCGCGTGGCTCCCGATTTCAAGGAACTCTCGACTTAGGTTCGGGGGGAACAGTTCGTTTGCACCCTGAGCACGAGGCGAGTGTACAGGGGGCAGGAACCTCGGCCAGGCACTGGCCAAAATTCCGTGCGAGACAAGGCGGGATGTGCAGGAGGACGACCTCGATCCGGAACAGAGTGCCGGCCAGGCTGGAACATTCCCGAACTTCTCCATCCTCTTTATCCAAGAAGATCGGGCTCCGAGAGCTGCCGGTCAGACACACGAGGGTGCAGGTGAGCCGGTGCCAGTATCCGGGCTTCGTGAGGCCTTGTCGACTACGAAAAAGAGGGAGAGCTGCTCCTCTGCTCTCGGGGCCCTGAGACTGGGATCTGAGTGA
This sequence comes from Cryptoprocta ferox, assembly GCA_028646485.1. NCBI lineage: Eukaryota > Metazoa > Chordata > Mammalia > Carnivora > Eupleridae > Cryptoprocta > Cryptoprocta ferox. The sequence continues at coordinate 2,530,775 of CM053577.1, read as the reverse complement.
CGACCTTGTTTCACGACCTTTGGTAAAGCCCTTAGACCTGCTGCATTTTGCTCCCTCGCCTACAGAACGGGAGTGAGTCCCTGGCAGGGGAGGTGACGAGCCCGCAACAGAGCAGAAGCTGTGAACGTGCACAGGACCGTCACCGGGCCCGGGGCCCCAGGAGCTACAGCGAAAACTGCCACATCATCACGGGATACACCATCACCGTGGTGGCCGCGGCGGCCGGCTTGGAGACACACAGAACGATGAGCAAAGCTGGATGAGAGCGCGTGTGTCCCCATGCTGGGGACATGTCAGATGGCAAATGGGCGTTTGTGTCATTGTTGCTGACTTTCTTAACAACCACCCAAGAAACTTCAGAGAAACTTTAGATACTAGGAGAGAAAAAGTGCCATTTCCACAGTAAAACATGTCAATGCACCGAACGATGGCATGCATGAGGCTCCAGTGCGCCTCATATCATATTCGTGGAACAACTCACAGATTTTCGGGGCTGGCAGGCAGGTTCGGGGGGCTTTCACACCCTGACCCCGAGGACGGGGGGCCGCCGGGCCGCGCACCCTCTGAGAGAGGGATGTGCGCCGCAGACAGACAGCAGGAGGGAAGAAACGGCAAAGAGCAGGAGCTGACGTTCGTCTCGGCTGTGTGAGCAGGTCTCGCTGCCCACGGGACGCGGGAAGATGCGAGAAGTCAAGCAAGTGTCTTCGAGGCGTCTGACGACAGGTCAGAACCGTGGACGTGGTTCAGCCAGAAGGCCGGCTGGCGTCAGTTTACTCTTCCGAGGTAAGGGTTGGTTTCTGACCCTCAGCGATGAAGGACGACGTCCCGGACCAGCTGCAAGCATCCGTCCCTATGCTGAGGGTCATGGGGATCTCCACCCACCTCCCCTATCAGTCCACCGAGCACGGTGACAGGTGCCAGTCCCCGGGGGCCGCACGGAGCGCCCCAGCCGCACCGGGTGCACCTCGCTTCCTGTAGACTGTGTGACGAAACAGGGCAAGGGCAGGTCGGCATCCGTGGGGCCGAAGGAACTCCAAAATTGCATACTGAGGGCTTCTCAGATTCAGGGGCCGAGCTACTCAACGAAAGCCCTCGCCGATGTGGGGACGCACCTCGAAACCCCGACAGAGTCACCCGCGGGCCCAGGGAGTGGAACCTGCCGGTGACAACACTCAAGTCCTACAAGGCGGAACTCCCGGGTTTTCCCACGCGGTTCGAAAGCAGCTGCTCTGACCTCCACCTGTCACAGGGGCACTCCCCCAACACCTAAGCCCTGAGCAAATCAAGACCTTACACCTTCCGGGTCCCTCGACACCCTTCGAGAAGGTGACAGGGTAGAAAGGGGTGGTTGGAACTTGTCCTTGGGGGCGCTGGAGTGGACAGACTCCACCCACAGCCTTCCAGTGACCTTGGAAAGGGGCTAGTGGTGTGGGTGCCCCCAAGACGGGGAAAGAATGAAGGCCTCAGCCAGGCAAGCAGGCTCAGTCACGCGAATGTCCATTTTGTCACCTGCTGACACACGTGTGTCAGGGCACAGAGCGTGGGCCCGTGGGGCCAGGAATAGAACATGCCAGCAACACGCCTTGCAGCCCCAGCATTCCAGCCCCGACGCTGCCTGAATAAATACCACGGATCGAAGACACCCGAATTCTCCCTCTTGACAAGTGCTAGAAGTTTCCAGGTCCCTCCTAGAATTCTATCCCTCCCGTCACATGACTCACCTGCTCCCCTGCCCTGCCCCCACCGCGTGCACCCACCACAGGCCTTTTGCAGCACTCCCATGGGGACCACGGAGCACCCGCTGACATACAGAGGGGACGGATGTCCCAGGTGAAGTGCTAATGAGGCAGGAAGAAACACAAGCCGAATATGCTAAATATATTAAGACAAAGTGCCATTTCCCAATTTCAGCCTATTAATTAAAACCCAAAATTAAAATTAGGTAGGATCGCTCATTAAGTCTTTCATTTAAACACAGGCTGACAAAACTAATTGCACTAGAAATTTCCATCAGCTGCTCCCAGCGGCCTCTGCACGGTCCTGGGAGGGCCTGTGTCCTCAGGAGGTCACGCCCCCCTGCTCCGTGGCCCCGTGGCCCCCCTGTTCCGTGGCTCCGCGGCTCCATGGCCGGCCTGCAGGACAGAGCCCAAGGTCTTCAAGGCTGACAGTTTTGTTTCGACCCTGGAAAGAAAGTATTTCCTTCCAAATTGTTTTATTCTTTCCTACACCAACTGTACCATAAATATGCACTTTCTTAAAGGTCCACTTCACGTAGGAGCAGCAGCTTACTAACCCCGGGGGTGAGTGCCGGGTGTCTGGGCAGAAGCAGAAGGAGGGTGGTCAGGCGGCCAGCACTGAAGATGGTGCAGACGTGGGGCCCTGCGACTCCAGCCCTGCTCCTGCTGCCTCCCCCTCCGCGTGACCAGGGACAGTCCCTCCTGGACCCCATCCCCTTACTGGGACGATGGGGGGTGGTGCTCTTACCTTACTGGGTAAATCAAAGGACTCAACAGAAGTTAAGAATATTCACAAATTAGTTTGTCAACTGGAAACACTAGCTAAGTGTAAGGCACAGACAATTCCCACTAGAGAACCGAGGGATTTCAAATTCTGCCTTTGTTTCCTTAATGTGCTTATGACAGGTAATTGTTCCATAAATCACACGGGAACATAATGTCATTTTCTGTAAGTAAAGAATCTTATATAATCAGATTATTTTGGTCTAGTATCTTCTAATGGGTTAGTGTCAGTCTGCCTGCATTTTATTCTGTGTGTGTGAGAGAGAGAGACAGAGAGAGAGAAACTATTGAAAAACTATCTGCATGCCTGCCTCACACGTAACTAGCACAGTGTGCTGGGACGCACTTACAGACGTGCAGCAGAAAACAAGAGCAACACAGTTCTTGTCTCATGAACAGAAATTCCATTTGGAGAAACAACCATTTACACAATTAACGGTCTACTCACAAACAAGGTAAGTGTTCCAAAGAATAGTCTGAATGACATGACAGTAACGGGAGACACCCACAAACGGACACTTCACAGTTTTTACGCCTGATTTCTTCACTTGCGGAACACGCGTTCCTGCGACCTTTCTGACGGTTGCACCATATCCTCGTTCTGTGGGGTAACAAACAGTTTGTCCATTCTGCCGGTTGGTAGATTTTTTTAAGTAAAAAACAATCCTGCAAGGAGTAGTCTTGGACATTAATCATGAATGTCTTATTAATTCCGCAGAACACATGTCTACGAATTAGAAGAGCAAGTTAAACATCACAAAAAGTTTGAGGTTAGTAATACATAGGTCACGTTGTTTTCCAAAAGCTTGAATCAATTCATACCCCTCAGCAAAGTTACAGCACCTACTAGTATTCACTATCGCATTTAAAAACGCGGCAATTTGCATGGTCAAAAGTTGTCTACTCTTTAAATTTGCTGGTTAAAAATATTTGGTGGTGGTTGTTATTATTTTTCTATTTTGTAAGGTACATCCAGGTCTTTTGCCCCATTTTTTTCTATTGGAGAGTTAGTATTTTACTTATTGTTTTCTTTTTTTAATGTTTAGTTATTATTAAACAAAAATTTTTTTTAATGTTCACTCATTTTTGAAAGAGAGAAAGACAGAGTGTGAGTGGGGGAGGGGCAGAGAGGGGGAGACACAGAATCCGAAGCAGCTCCAGGCTCCGAGCTGTCAGCATAGAGCCCGACGCGGGGCTCGAACTCATGAATCACGAGATCATGACCTGAGCTGAAGTTGAATGCTTAACTGACTGAGCCCCCCCAGACACCCCTTAATGTTTATTTTTGAGAGAGAGAGACAGAGAGAGTGTGAGCAGGGGAGGGACAGAGAGAGACAGAGACAGAGGATCCCAAGCAGGCTCCGTGCTGACAGCAGAGATCCCCGTGTGGGGCTTGAACTCACAAAGGGCAAGGTCATGACCTGAGCCAAAGTCAGATGCTTAACTGACTGAGCCCCCCAGGCCCCCCTAAAACTAATTCTCAATACTGCTTGTGGGAATCCTTGCTTTGTTCCTGAATTAATGGGCTGCGTTAAGTGAGTGAAGTAAGGCTTTCTTTGCACCCTATGAGTATCTCTTCGCTGCTACCTAATTACTATTATAAAATCAGAAATGGTCTTAGATTTTGTCAAATTACTTTTTACTCTTTTAAGATGATCGGAAGCATAGGACTCCCAGCCTCACGTGGATTCAACCCATCGGTCCTGTCTTTCTGGGATACCGCTGTCCCAAGAATGGGCTGTACTTGCGACGGGACAGCTTTTTCGCGAAGTTAGTGTAGCCATCAATTGGCAGGCAAGGGACACATTTGTTGCAAGTGTGGCAAGAGATGGTGGGCACAGGAGACACGGTGACTTACCGGCTCCACTTCACAAGTTGGGTGTCCACTGTGGGGGGTATAGGAACGTCTCTGTCTGCAGTCACGCGCTATCACACACGGAAGGCCTCGCTCAGCCCTACATGGACCGTTCATGTGCTGGCCCCACTCAGCGCCGGCTCCCCGGATGCGGGAATAAAAAGAGAGATCCAAGACGAAATCCACGGGGAAGACTGATTTCTCAATGTGAGCACAACAGGTGAGCAGGTATTTCACCAGGGGCCAGCCCATCCCAAAGCACCACCGTCCGTCCCTTTCTCGCTACTGTGCTCCCTCTGTGCAAATGTGGAACCAAACTTAAAATATGCTGAACGCGGCCACATAATTAAATGCACGCGAATCTAGTCAGACACTGTGTTGGGGGGGATATAAAGTCGATTGTATGGAATATATCTGGACTCTCTGATTTAGCTTATTAATCCATTATCTCATCATAACGCATTAAACCAAATTAACTGTATGGACTTAATCGTGCCCACCTTTCAAATTCATGTGCTGAAGCCCAAAGACGCAGGACCTCAGAATGGGACTGTGTTTAGAGACAGGGCCCTCGGGAGGGAATTAAGTTAGAATGAGGTGGTTACAGTGGGCCCGATCCAGTCGGCCTGGTGTCCTTACCAGCAGGGGAGGTTTGGACACAGACAGACGCCAGGGGGGCCTGTGCACGGACGAACGACGGAGGTCTCGGGAGAAGCCGAACCTGCAAAGCTCATCTTAGACTCACGGCCTCCAGCGCCACAGGACAGGACCCGCTGCATCAGCCCCCCGCCTGGGGTGAGTCACACGGCCTGAGCTCACCGAGCCACCAGCACAACACTGATCTGTCCCCACTGCTTCCTCGCCGGAGATCTGAGTGGAAGCAAACAGAAACGGACAGGTGGTCCTCCTGCTCCGTGCTCCCAATGCGCAAGGAAGGAATGTCCATCCAGAGCAGCTCGCTTCCGCACGCACCAGCCACCGCAGTGGCAACGATGGCTCTGCAAAGGGGATGCAGCTCACCGGGGCTCGCCGCACCCCGCAGCCCGGGCTTCACCCCCCGAAGGCGCAGAGGCGTGGTGGCCCTTCGCCACCAAGAGTGGCTTCGTCAACGCAGCCGAGGGCCTCAGCAGGGACGCCCTGAAGAGCCTGGGGGGGGGGGGCTTCTCTTTGGTTGCTGGGTTTCACCTGAGTCCCCAAGGAGACCCTCCTTTTGTGCAGTGTGCCCATCAGGTGGTTCGAATCATCATCCCCACCATCGCCTGGAGAACCCAGCACCTTGTGGAGAAGCAGGTGCTGGACATTCTCACCACTTTCGGGAAGGGCTCGGGAGGAGGGAGCCCCAGGCGGGGGAGGGTCCCCTGCGGGCAGAGGGCAGGGAGCACGGCCACAGGAGCTGGCCCGAGTGCCCAGGAAGGGGGTGCGTGGGTGCCGTCTCCCCGCTCAGCAGGGAGGAGTGCGGTATCAGGGAAACAGTGCAAGAAAGACTGACGTCGGGGCCCAAGTTTAAGCTCTGGGTGTGTATCCATCAGTCCAGGACTTTACCTAAACTGCTTAGACCCGTGATGTCTCAGTTCTGTTACCTGCAAATCAGGGCCAGCACTACCCATCTCACGGGTTTTCTGGAAAGTTCCATAGTGGTGGAAAACCCTTTGTAAACTTTAAGCTTAGAGTGGAATCTGCTAGAACCTTAATGACTTATTTGGCTGGTTGCGCACCGTGAACCGTGTAGGCCACTCCTGAACATCGCACTCGTACTTGATTTAATTTCCCTTGTTCTGTTCGGCCTCCTCGACCACAGTAAACACGACCTGATGTTTCTTTCTGTTTCCATCGGCCTTCACTCTGAGTAACCCTTGTCAACAAAGACGGCATCATCCCTTTTTTTACGAAGGCCAGTGCACCCACCACTGGACCAGTGCTCCAAACAATAATAAACACGCTACACGAGAGACGGGGAGTCCATGGTCATGGCTGATGTCTGTGATGTTCACTTCAGAACAGAATGTTCTCAGAACCACCCACCACACCACACGCTCAGTACCGACTGTGAACTCCAGAGGGGATTTTAAGGGCTACGTCAAAAAGATGAAGTTAAGTCTGTCTGTGAGGTACTGGATGCTCGTGGGCACGCACGCGTGTACACACACAAACACACACACACGCACACACACTCCCTTTTGTCTTATTTTGCGTTTTATGTACTTGTTTAAGAATCGGAATTGCAAAGCTATAAGGAAAGAATCTGGAATGGTATAATGAACTAATTAGGCCAAGCCAAAATTTTGGCCATTTTTCAATAAAGTCCACACATGATATGTTATAGCCTAGAGAACAAGAGAAGAGTCTACTAATGACATCTGCCAGGGATAATTCTCCTGGGAGACAGACCGGAACACGAAAAGGGGGGAGTTCCAGCCTACAAGACCCCCCAAACCTGGGCTGCGAACCGCTGGCTTTCCCTCTCGACTCAGACCACCCGTGTGACCGCCCGAGGGCTACAAGCTCCAGTTTACAGATCTGGACTTGAACTTGGGAGTTCAGTGTGTCAGTACAGGGTGGGGATTCACATTCTGATCTGATTTAAAGCCTCTGTTGCAGTGAGAGATTGGAAACTCTGAAGCAGGGGTGCTGGGAGGGTGGGCAGAAGGGGCCGGCCCGGGCGTTGGTCACGGATGCCCCTGTGAGTGTTGGGGGCAGGTGTCCTCAGCGTTGACTCCCCCACCCCCACCCTCGAGGAAGCACCTGCTCTGCCCGGGGACGCTGAGCAGTGCACAGAGCGCGGGGGTCCCCCCACCATGCATATGCCAAGCCGATTCACTGTTCCCTCCTCACCCTGAAGAGTGCGGGGGGGGGGTGGTCTCTACCGGCACTCACTTCCCACTGGGCAGAGGCAGCTGGAGCCAGAACCTCCTGGAACTCAGCGCTGTGTGTCTACAGCACGCCTCAGCCCGCATGTGCACCAGGCCCGCACGGCACCCCCTCCACCTTCAGCGCCCCGTCCAAGCTCCCAGCTGTGGGCCAGCACCTGTTGCGTCCTGCTACGTACGGACAATCACCCAGGAGGTCTCCAAACCTTATGGACCAGCGCCCCAGCTCTGGGCACCGTCGTGGGCGAGAGGGATGCCTAGAGGATCATGAAGGAGCTACCTGGCCCCAGTCCTCACCTGCCTGGCACACAGCCCCCACCCAGGGCACCCTGCCTGCTCTGACCCACCCCGGACATGCCGAAGGCCCTTCCTCCACCCTGTCTGCAGGAACAAACACATCTAGCTGCTGAGTACTTCGGGAACCCACCACCTCCCATGTTCCACTGCCCCTTCCTGAGGGCTGCCGCCCCCTCCTGGGCACGGCCCCACCAGCCTGGATCCGGTCCTGCCCCTCCCCCGCCATCGCCACAGCCGTCCAGCATGAGCCACACCTGAACCCTTTACTGCTCTGCCCCTCACGAGGCCCTTCCAGAGCTGGGTTCCCTCTTCCTGTCCGGATTCCCCTCCCTTCACGCGGCACAGTCTGGAGTCTGCATTCTCCAAGTTCCCCCAAGCCGCCATGTCTCAGAGGCCCAGTGTCCTGGGTGTGGTGTGTCGGGACTAAGTGCCCCTTTGGAAACCATCTTGCCAACGGGACATGACCCCACGCTTGTCGACGCATGCCCCATTCGTTTCCCTTTGTGCTCATAACCACAAGCTGGTTTCTCAGCGGGGCTGTGCGGACACTGTCAGGGACCAGTCATGGCAGACACGTGTCTTTGGCTCCTCCTTGCTGTCCTATGCCACACCGGGGCGGGAATGGCACAGCGGGTCCTGGGAGTGATTGTCCCGTGCCTCTGGAGGGCAGGGGCTCAGAGCCCCAGGCTGGGTCTAGGATAGCTCAGAACCACCCAGGTGCCCCTGGCGGTCATGGCGTGCCAGGTGGTGCCTGGCTCTATCCTGGCATTTCCACACCCTCTGGACTGCACACACCAGGCTGACTGGCTGGCAGAGTAAGGTTAGGGCAAAAGGACCAGCACCTGTGGCCACCCCCCTGACTGAGTGATGACAGCGACAGCTCTGAAACATCAGCCTCAGGCACATCTTCAAGGCAAGATGTTTGCCCTGGGGTCAGACCTCAATGGAAGCAGAAGGGCCAATACCAATACTTGATCAATAAAGAAAACAAATGTAAAGATCAAATGGATGTTACAAAATCTCTTAACAATCACTGGTTGATCAACACCAATTCAAGCAAGCCAAGCCAAGTTTGAAAATCAGCATTTAACTTAAGGCTACACAGCCTGGTTCTTTCTGGCTGAAGTGTTCATACCCATAATTAGTGGGTACAGTTTCCAGTAGACCTTTCCAAGGGCCTGCTGACGTTTAGGGCATGCACTTTGCCCTTCTTCTCATTCTCCCCACTATCCACATAAAAATACACTAAAGTCTAGCTCATTGGCTTTTTCTTTTTTCAAATAGCAGGCATGCATACTAAAAAGAATCATAAATAAATACAAATTATAACCCGTTACCAGGTCCCAGTCTTGGTTCAGCCACACAGCTGTGTAATCTTGGCGAGCTGTGTACTTTCCTGCGCATTCGCTTCCTCTTCTGTACAACTGGAGTCCGTTCTCCTCATGAGCCTGTTTCTGCAAATGCAGCTGTGGAGTCCCACGTCTAGTACGGAAGACACCAACACATGCTTCTCCAAAGAGGACATTCAGGTGGCCAACAGACACATGAAAGACGCCCAACGTCACTCATCATCAGGGAAATACAGATCAAACCACAATGGGATATCACCTGACACCTGTCAGAATGGCTTAAATCAACAACACAAACAACAGATGTTGGCGAGGATGCAAAGAAAAAAGAACGCTCGTGCACTGCCGGTGGGAATGCAAACTGGTGCCGCCGCTCTGGAAAACAGTAAGGAGGCTCCTCAAAAAACTAAAAATAGAACTAGCCTATGATCCAGGAAGCACGTTTCTGAGTATTTACCCAAAGAATACAAGAATACTACTTAGAAGGCACACATGCACCCTTATGTTTATAGCAGCATTATGTACAATGAAGAGTCAAATTATGAAAGCAGACCAAGTGTCCATCGACTAAAGAATGGATAGAGAAGACGCGGTATGTCTATACAATGGAATATTCTCAGCCATAAAAAAATAAAATCTTGCCCATTGCAATGATGTGGATGGAACTAGAGTGTGTTGTGCTAAGCGAAGTAAGTCAGAGAAAGACAAATATTGTATGATTTCACTCATATGTGGAATTTAAGAAACAAAGCAGATGAGCAAAGGAAAAAAGAGAGAGAGAGAGAAAGCAAGAAATAGACTCTTAACTACAGAGAACATATTGATGGTCACCAGAGGGGAGGTGGATGGGGAGCAGCTGAAATACGGAATGAGGATTAAGAGTACACTTAACGTGATGAGCACTGAGGAAGGTATGGAATTCGTGAACCACTATTGCACACTTAAAACTTGTATGACACTGTATGCTAACGACACTAGAATTAAAATTTAAAAAAGAGAAAATAATGGTTCTATTTTAGTAAATCTGATTGATTTAAGAAGCCTAAGCTAGATGGCCAAATATTTTTATGCCAATAATGTAATGTTAGTAATTTTTTAATGTCTCCTAAATAATCCTTGAGTTTCTCAAATTCTTACCCCATTCCACTGCTCTGTACTAGCTCTTCCCTGAGTACTCTGATGGCCTCATTCCCATTAATGTGAACAGGTCACTCACCCCCCACGTCCGTCCTGGTCCTGTACTGTGGGCTTACACGTGTATGTCCCACAGGGAGCTTTGAGGATATTAATTTACCTGACATTCTGCATCTATTTTGCTACGACCTCCCCCCACAGCACCTCGTCTTCCACGTATCAGAAGCAAATGGTAGACCTTTCTGAGGGTCATTCTTCTCTGGGCGTCAGGGCCTTCATTCCTGCTGCTGTGTCTGCCCATCCTGTCTTTGTCTCCAGACACCCACACAAAGCAGCCCCAGTGCCCTGCCCCCAGCCAGTGTCTCCCGGGAGGGGTCACACACCTTGTCCCCTGTTTGCACAAACTACTCTGTGTTTTTTATGACGGCACTGAACCTGAAGCCACAGCCATTTGCACACGTAACAGCAAGTCCACGTAAGCTGCACGTCCCAGCCACGTTCTACTGAGTTCCGCATCTATCGGAATAGCCGGGACCTGACCCACAGCACACAGTTCATACGTGTAAAGAATGAATAAAAGAACAAGGTTGCAGAACCATTTACCAAATTTGGTATCACCGTCTGTACTTGAAACATCTGCTCATTTTTTTCTATTCAGTAAAGGAGAGGAGTTCTAGACCGTGGGGAACATGGGCAGTGTGGAAGTTACCAGAATGCTGAAAATAGTCGTTTGTTTACGGGACTCTCAAGGAAGGAAAAGCAGTACACATCTTAAAAGGTATCTATTTATACTCTACCCAGAAGGGCCAGCACTAAATAAGACCAGCCTGCAGTCTCATGGCTGCTGAGACAGCTTTCCAAACAGGACCAAACTTATAGGGCACATGTTGCAGAGACATGGCGCCCGGTGATGCTAACCCAGGTGAGGGACAGCCCGGGAGCTTGTCATCAGGGAGGCTCCCTGCGGACTCATTTATGGAGCACTGAGTCATGCACTGGTCAGAACATCCCTGGATTTGCATCAAGAATACAAAGTAAAGGGTTAACCGACTCTAGTATGTTTACAAAACTCTTTACAACCACTACTGGGCTTTTTCTTGTGCGTGGGGGGGCTTTTTCTGTTTTCCTTCACCCACCATTACCAGGCCTAAAGAAGGCCCGGATTGCAGCAGTGTTTGGACAAAACTTCCAGTAGAAATTCCAGAAGTTCAGTCCTACCCTCTTCTCTGCGAAGGCCCCATGTGGCTTCCCCGTGTGTGCAGAGAATCAGACAAAGCACACGGGGAGAATACAGGTCCCGATGTCAAGCACAAACACGAATCAGTTTAAGAATCGTGGTTCCACCGGAAACATTCCACAGTGGACAGGATCCTCAGGAGGAGAAAGTCCATGGCTAAGATCCCCCGACCGGCTGGAGCACAGCCCTACCCCCAAATCCAAGGTCAATGAGAAGTCCCTCCCACAGAACTTGTTTCTAACCTTCGTCGGGGGAGGAACCGGCTGTCCTATCCCCATGTCCCCAGGAAGGAAGCTGAGAGAGCAAGAAGTCACCGAGGCAGGACCGTGTGAGAGCAGAGCAGATGGCTGGCCTTGGCGAGAAATTCAGACCAGAGGTTCACAGTCTGGAGAGTCTAGCTGGCATCCTGATGATGGGCCCAGTTACACATTCGTAACTAAATCAAAGCGGAAACCATCAAGAGGGCTTGTCCTCGTCATCTACGTCACCTTCCCCGAGCCCACGATCTGAAAAGAACAGTGATTAGTGTGGTCCCAAAATAGAAAAGTTATTGAAAGGCGATTTTCTTCCAGCTGATTGATCCAGAAATGACGAGAGCAGCAAGCTGAACACTCTTTTGAGACGTTTTATCTAAAATTGGAGACTTGCTCTGCAAGGCATGCTTGGGTCACTCGCAATCAGGACATCTCCGGATATTCTCCTATATGTCAGAAGGTGGGGACGCCATGGGGCACCTTTCTCGGGGGGACAGAGATCAAGGGAGCACTCTTCAAACATTGTTGACGGCTTCTGAACCAATCCACCTTCTTGGTAATATCAGTAATGTTCCACTCAGTTAAGTGGTGGGTCACATATCTGAATCGTGGCATTTGTCCATTCTGTATAAATGCTAGCAAGTACCATTTTCAAATGCCAATATGTTTTGTTTTTGTTTGTAAAACATGATGATAATTTCCCCAAAGAAGATACACAAATACCTAGCAAGCATATGAAAAGATGCTCAACATTACTCCTCATTAGAAAAAGACAAATGAAAGCTACAAAGAGACACCACTTCACACCCACTAGGATGGCCATAATAAGGAAAAAACCCAGAAAACAACGACTGTTGGTGAGGACGTGGACACATCGGAGCCCTCATGCCCAGCTGGTGAGAAGGTACAATGGTGCGGCTGCTCTTATGAACAGCGTGGCTATTACTCACAAAATTAAACACAGAATTACCAGATGGTCCAGCAACCCCGCTTCTGGAGAGACACCCCGGAAGAACTGGAAACATCATGTCAAAGAGCTATCGGCACACCCGTGTTTACAGTAGCATTTTTCCTAACAGCCAAAAGGTGGACGCAAGTTAGTATCTGAGGACAAATGAATGGATCAACACAATGTGGCATCTAAACACAGCAGACTATCACTCGATCTTAAAAAGGAAGGGGATTCTGACACGTGCTACAACACGGATGAACCTTGAGGATATCATCCTCAGCGAAGTAAATCAGCCATAAAAGCACAAGTATTGTACAATTCCACTTATATGAGGTTCTTAAAGTTGTCAAGTTTATAGAGATGGAAAGTAGAAGGGTGGGTGCGAGGGGCTGGGGGCCGGGGGAGTAGAGGTGGATGGTGGTCAATGAACTTGATGCCGTTGCACTATATTCTTTAAACAAATGTTTCTAAATGTTTATTTACTTTTGAGAAAGAAAGAAAGAGAGTGCAAGCAGGGGAGGGGCAGAGAGAGAGGGAGACCCAGAATCCAAAGCAGGCTCCAGGCTCTAAGCTGTCAGCACAGAGCCCAATGAGGGGCTCGAACTCATGGACCACGAGATCATGACCTGAGCCAAAGTTGGATGCTTAACCAACTGAGCCACCCAGGCACCCCCCCCACACACACTGCACTATTTTCTTAAAAATGCATAAGGTGGTATTTTTTTTTTAAGTAGGCTCAATGCCATACGTGGGGCTTGAACTCACGACACTGAGATCAAGACTCTCATGCTTTACTGACTGAGTCAGCCAGGTGCCCCAAGATGGTAAATTTTATATTATGTGTATTTTACCACACGTGTACTTCTCTTAATGTGAAGATTAAAAAACTGTAAAAGATATACTCTATGAAAATAGTTCATTTTCCTGCTTTTAAGAAAACATGCTTACACCATAAATTGAATTTATAATATACATATTGGGACATTTTAGTGGTATGTGCATTAATCCTTCTGACATCTCTAAGAAACAGACACAAAAAGCCAGTTTTCGTGTCTTTTAGGCAAAAAGTATGTCGCGGGAACACACAGTTCTTTATAGACACCAGCTTTCAAAACTTCCACAACGGTGGGCCACTTGGATAGGCCAAAAAGTGCCCACTGCACATTCCACGCTGTTGTAAAAATGCAGAACCACATGCCAAAGAAAGTAGCCAGAATAAACAGTATACAGCAAACAGCCCCTGGGGGAGATGAGACCTTTAACGTCCCTGAGTAGGTATTTCAAATGACATAAAATTTGGAAGATGTGGATGACGAGATCCACAGTACTTGGTGTCAACTGTCTGCAATCTTCCAAGCTCGCCAAGGGGTCAACCCGAAGTGAGTGTCTGCAAGACTCTGAACCCCCAGGGCCCTGAAGGTTCGAAGGACAGGTGGCTCTCTGGCCCTTGGAGCGCTGTGACAGAGAGGTCATTGGTGTACAGGTGAGGAGCCCAGCACCGGGACATGGTAGGAGCCCTAGAGATGTTTGGGGAGGGATCATCACCTGCTAAGCGAGATCTCCCTGATGGAAGCAGACAGTGTGCAGGATGTGGGGCCATTGGGAGAGGCAAAGGCCAGGGGCCCTGGAAAGCCAGAGTGACAAAGACCTATGCAAACGGGCATGTGGGCTGGGACTGAGGCTGGCGAATAGTCATATGGACGCATTGAGACACAACCGTCCGCCGGTCAAACCCTCAAGTGAGACCACAGCCCTGACTCACAGCTGGAAGTAATATCACGAGAGACCCCGGGACACAGGCGCCTGGCCAAGCTGACCCGCAGCCACGGAACCACAGGAAATGCTCGCTTTTTATGCAGGTAAGTTTGGGTTGATCTGCTGTGCATCAAAGGGTAGTTAATGCAGGGGGAAAAAAGCCAAAACATGACATAAAATCACTCTCGAACTTAAGATGATCCGTTTTTAACACATATCCTTCTTTACACATAAGCACAGTCATACACTTTAAGACACTGACTGCCCAAGTGTGGCACTGTGGACCGTTCTGGAGTGTGACCCCCACTTCTGAGATCTCTTTAGTCTCAATTTTCTCTGTCATGTTTGAAATGTGACAACTCCTAGTTCCCACAGATGATAGGGAGGAAGGGAATTTCCCCACAATTCCACTGTGTCTAGCTTGTCATTTAAAAGCAATTTTCCTGTTTCCTTTCATCAGCAGCATTTGCAGAGGAAACTCAGACGCTGTGAAGACAAGAAGAATGATACTTTTGAGAAACTGGGTGACACGGCTGTTAGAAGTCAGGGGCAGGGACAAACCCCCAGCTCGTCACTCTAGTCCTGGTCTGTTTGTAGCATATTTAAGAAGGTGTCTGGTAACCGTTTCCATTTGAGATTGGATGCAACCCGCCAACCCATGGCTGCTTCTGGTAGAAAGTACTTACTAACAACTGTGATCACTGGGCATGAAAATAAGGAATTCCAAGGCAGGCAGCGTCCACTCCCGCTGGAGCCCCCCGTGCTATGCCGATGATGGCGGGAGACCCCCCCCCCCAGTACAACACTCTCGATACCGAGGACAGACACTCAAATTCAGTCACAGCGGCCCGCGAAGTTATGGGCGTAGGGGAGGCGGCACGTGGCGTCAGATGCCGCATCCGCGGGCTGATAAGAACAAGTGAGGTCGATTTGTCAGCATCTGCCTCCAGTTCTGGCTCTGAAATCAACGGAGGAGAAATGCAGGGTTGGGGCGAAGACCGCAGACTGGCCGGGGACCTGGGTGACGGGGCCCAGGAGAGGCCGCCCAGCAAGCCCCAGTCAAGGCCGGAGCCGGAGCCCGGGGTGAAGCAGCCCGGACCAGAGCTCAGAGGTGAGCCGGGTTCTCTGACCGCACACCCGTGAACCAGCAAGCGTCAGAGACGTGAGCCCGGCGGGCCAGAGTTCACCTGTGTCCAGATTTACGAGGAGGATGGGACAGACGCACCGGAGAGCCAAGGGGTCTAAAACCTGTCATCCTGATCGCTGTGGCCTCTGCCCCCTCCTTGTCCCCATTTACCGGTTGGAGCCAGTGACACAGGCCTGGGATTCTCTGGAGGGTCCTGTCAGCTGACAGATCATAGACTGTGTGTCCATTCTAAAGTCGATTTGGGGGAAAATTCCAGAAAAAAAAAACTGTGTTAAAATGTCCTCAGTGGAGATTAAAGCACAGAGTGGGTCAAGGAAGCACTGCCCGGAGCAGGGCACTGGGGTAGAGGACGGGGCGGGAGAGACTCCAAACCCGGGGAAACCCTGCCTTCTACGTAAACCCTGACCCGTGATATTTTACCCCGAAACCATCAAAATTCAGATAAGGTAGGCCAGCTGATGATATTCATCTTTTACCTCAACACCGGATAAGAACCATAATTAACGAGTTCACCCACAGACACTAATAAGATTCTCCATCCTATTCTTGCCGGAATTCCCCCTCTGTGAGCAGTAAGCTATTAAGAGGCAGAAATTTGTCAAATCGTGATCTCAGTTCACTAAATGCAGCAGATACAGGGCTGTTCACCCGCACACCATGCCGGTCGGACACCTCCAGATCTTTTTCTTGGTATCAGTTCTGATTAATAAAAAAAAAAATGCATATTCGTCTAGAAGATGTGTGTGACGTCACGGCAGTGTCCTTTCTGTGGAGAAACCGGACTCCCTCCTCTGTGGCCGGGAGACCGTCTGGGAGGGGAGATGCCCCAGCTGCCGAGCATCGTCTCGGGGACCGCGGGACACGGGCGGGCTCGGTGTGCGGAGGGCAGGCCACTCCTGCCTTCCTCCCAGACTCTGCCTCCCAGGAGGAAGGCGTCTTCTCGGCTGGGAGAGACTGGTTTGCCGCGAGCCGAGCTGCGAGCAGAAGGGGGCTCCCATGTCCCCCCGTGCCCCCCGCCCACCCCGTTCGAGAGCGTGTCGAAGGTGCGGGTGCGGGAGCCACACGGGGCTGCTCCCTGGGTGGGCACCCAGGCCCCTCCCTCCCCCTCCCCTCGGTCACTGTGCTCCCACTCACTCTGAAGCTACCTGCCGACGTGTGCGGTGTGGGGTCCAGGGCCTGGGCCACGTGTGTGCATGGGACACGGGGCATGTGGTGCCAGGCCACGCGTGTGCATGGGACATGAGGGATGCCATGCTGGTCCACGCTTCTACACACATACACACATACACATGTACTGACACACACACACTCTCTCTGTCTCTCTCTCCCCATAATGGCCAGAGAGCCGGCTTTGTGCTACGGAAACACCGGTCCCAGGAGCAGAGGAACCTTCTGTCCCCGCTCACATCCAGCCGACCTGGGGCTGGAAGGCCCATCATGCAGGCTGTGCTGAGGTTGGGCCCCTGGAACAGACAAGGAGCTCCAGGAACAGACGTGTTGGCCAGCTCTGCACAGGTCTGCCGGCCCCCCAGCTCCAGAGGCCCCTGGTGGTGGTACATGGCCTTGGGGGGCAGGCAGGGGCCCCCATGGACTGGGAGGGCCCCACGGACAAGCAGAAGGGATGTCTGAGGCACAAGACCCTGTGAGGCATTCACAATCTCCTTACCATTTGCTGCTAAAATAGCAGATTTGTTGCGCAGTCCTGATGTGCTTGTTCTAAACAGTTACCATCAAGTAAATATCAGTAAGGAGCCACAGTCCTTGTCTGCCCAGGGCAGCTGCCCACGGAGTGCTGGCGGGCGCCGGGGACAGGCGCGTTCGGGGCCGGAGCTCCGCGGGAGACCTGGGCCCTCGGTCGGCCGGAGCTCCCTTCCATCCCTACGGTCGGCAAACAGGAACCGGCAAGTGTCCTCGCCCGGAAAATTCTTTACAGTCATCCGTGTCAATAAATAGGTTATTTTTGTTTAAAAAGAGCCACGTAATGCATTCGGAAAGTTATTTACGGGAAACAGGAAAGGTCTAATTTGAAAGAGTGGTTGACTTTGATTAGGGACAATGGCGCTTTGAACCCGGCAGGCGTGCGCCCGGTGGAGACACGGGCAGCCGGGGGACTGGGCGAGCAAGGTAAACACGCACGTCAGTGGCTGGCAATTTCCACCCGGGGGTGGGCTGAATAGCAGGGCAGCCGACCCAGGGGAAGGCAGAAGATCCCCTGTTGTTAAGACGTTGAGTCGGAGGGGACAGCGGACTCAGAGACCAACAGGTGCCCAGAACAAAGGGTTGATGTCTTTGGAAGGAGCTCGGGGTGAGGAGAGGGTTTAGGAATCAGGAAGCACCAAATAGGAAATCTAGGAACGCGTTCAGGAGTTATTTATGGAAATAACAGAACTCCTACTTGAACGAGGCCAGAAGTGAACCAGAAATCAGCATCGTGATCGCAAAGAGATGAAAATTCACGCTTCCCCCGAACATTTCTGCATTAGTACAGACACTTGGAAAGTAAGCCAGGAGGAACAAATAAATGGTTGCTGAGGCTCTAGAATTTCCCCTTTGTGCGTCCAGGCCCAGGGCCGGGCCTCCCGCACGCCTCCCTCCGCAGGTCAGGGTCAATGCCCATCTCCTCACCGGGAGGGATGCAGGGAACAGACAGCACAGCCCCTCAGGGGACACAGGGGCCTTGCCCCTCACTGGTTCCTGACACCCCACCTTCACTCCCACCAAGACCTCCGGCCCACCAGCCCGCTGCCTGTCCCGGCCACCGCCCTGGGCTCGTAACCTACCTGTGGAGATATTCCTGGCAGGCCCTACCCCTGAAAGGTCACCAACTTAACAGAGTAGCAAGGCTGGAGACACAGCGGGAACCTGGCACCTGCGGCTCCCAGAGGCCGGCGGCCTGTCGTCAGCCCGTCCAGGTAACACCACTCATGCCTTCCCTCTTGGTGAGTCCCGAACAACGCAGACTCCTCGACATGACAGAGGGAGAGTTAATGACGTTCCTTCTCTTTCCGATCATATTTTCTGTTTCCCAGTTCTACGTACTAGAGAATCCCTCAATATTTCCCCAGTTTTTCTCAAGTTTTTGGCAGCCTTCTTTTATTTTAAGTTTATTTATTTATTTGAGGGGGGAGGGGCAGAGAGAGAGAGAGAGAGAGAGAGAGAGAGAGAGAAAATCCCAAGTGGGCTCCACACCGTCAGCGCAGAGACTGACATGGGGCTCAATCTCAGGAACCGTGAGATCATGACCTGAGCCAAAACCAAGAGCCTGACACTTAACCAACTGAGCCACTCAGGCGCCCCAGCAGCTGTATTTTAAATCTGGAAGGATGCTTCCTTCTTCCTCGACTACTGCTGCTTCATTTCATCCTCTTGGCCACGATGCCATATTTTCTCAAATCTCTCCAGGTTCATCAAGTTCTCCTCCATTCCCTGAGCCACATCTTCCGGGGTCACCATGTAACGTGAGGAAGCTCTCCTGGCAAAACCAGAAAGCCAGGCGCAAACTGGCTCAGCCTCGGTGAGGGACCTGGAGTATGACATCTCCCCTGAGGCTTTGAGACAGGCCTTCGCTGGACTCTGCCATAATTGCAGCAGATTGGTCTCCTGAAAGACAAGTCCATTGCTGTCATTTTGCTCCTTGGACCCTCCGTGGCTCCTCTGTCCATCATACGAAGTCACTCGCAGTAAGATCTCGCCCGATCTCATGCACAGCAATCCCAGACCATTCCCACTCCACCGGGGCCACTTTCCCTCCTGCTGATCCCCTGCCCCTGGGGTGTCCCCGTGCGACTTCCTGGACCCCCTCCTGCTAAGACCTTCCCCCTCTGAACTCTGTCAGGATCCGTGCCTCATATTTCTGGGGCACTTAGCATTCTGCGGTGTGAACGGCACTTGGCATGTCTACACGTTTAATTCAACCAGATTCAAATCTCCTTCCATTCACACGGAGCCTGCACGTTAAAAAGGTGGATCATCCTGACTGGAGTACCTCTCTGGTCATCTGCACAGTTTGGCCCATCAGTTGCTATAGCTCTTGGAGCTCTGGGAAGGCTTCTTTCGTAACCCAGCACAGAAGGGACAAGTACCGGAAAGACTGGGCTTCCTGCAACCTGATTTTAGCTAACTGGAGAAGAAAGCTCTTGCTATGGATGTACACAGTTCTACCAAATTTAGGTGGATTCCCACGTGGCTGTTTGCAGATTTCGAAAATGGATAGCCTGGCATAGAAACAACACCCAGGTATGTGAACAACTGGCCCTGGGAGCAGGGGCAGCGGTGAGGCGGACACGGTCAGTGTTGGCCATTCTCCAGGAGCCCAACTCGAGGTTGTAGACATGCGGGCAGCTGGTTTTCACACGCGGTGCTGAGAGACACAGAACATCAAGAGGGACACAGAGAAGGAGGTGCAAGGTCTCACGGCAGAAGAAAATACTAAGCCTGGTCATATGGGTTTTATTTACCCAACACAAGGAGGTATTGGATGCTGCCCCAATTTTTACTATTTGAAAGGAAGGCAGATATTTTTGGACTGCATTACAATGACTAGAATTTGCCTCAAAATAATCTGGAATTGGTGAAGTGGGGGGGAGGAGCAGATGCATAAATAAAACAAGACTGGTCTTTGCTTAAGAAGTCTTAAAATTATGTGTCTGGGACAGATCCATGGATATTTAATATACTCTTTTTTTCTGTATGTGTTCACAATTTTTATGATAAAATTCATTTCTTAAGAAGGGATTTAACCTCTCAAGCAAATGAGTGTGGTTGTAGATTATTTATAGAGATTATAGCTTTTAAAATGCTTCTGATATGAAAAGCATCCCAGAGCCACAGGAAATAATTCATTTTTAAAGCTGGATGCTTTAAAAATGCAGCTGTGACCCTGGGCACATATAACACTAATTTCGTATGTCAACCCATACTTGTGCGCATCCACCCCGCCTACCTAGCACCGCGGCACAAAGCAAGTCTGTGCTGTCTCATCAGCCTCCTGCCACCCAGGGCATCCCCTCTACGCCCCTCCATTTCCCATAGATGTCATCTGCTGCTTACAAAAGCTATTCCTCCATTCAGGATATGTCCTACCCCCCCCCGCCCCCCGCCGGGACTCCAACCCTCCACTGAGGAGTCAGGTCCTTCACGACACGCAAGTCTGCTCAAGTTGGATCCCCTGGTAACTGAGCCCCAAGTACGCTCTTCGTTCATTAAATGCAATATAAAGACTTGATTCTCTGCCGTCGATTCTTCTGTTCTTTATTTCACATAAGCAACTTTGGCTTTCTTAAGTACTTAACTCCATGAGGTGGCGATAAGGTCTGAATGTCTTTCCCAACGGATGAGAACATTTATGAAGGCTTCACGGCTTACATCACCCTGATAGGGAGGAATTACTGTGGTTTGTGATTCATCCCTGGGTGTGAGTGGTTGGGGACAACGTGAGAAAAAGAACAAGAGAGGATGAGTTTCAAAGAAGCTTTAGACCTGCATCAGACTTATAGACAGTGAGCAGCCAAGGGGAGCTTGAAGGTTGGCCTTTTTTTTTAATTTTTAAAGCTTATTTATTTATTTTGAGACAGAGAGAGAGAGCCACAAGCAGGGGAGGGGCAGAGAGAGGAGAGACAGATTTCCAAGCAGGCTCTGCATCATTAGCGTGGAGCCCATGTGGGGCTCGAACTCACAAACTGTGAGATGACCGGAGCTGAGATCAAGAGTCAGATGCTTAACCGACTGAGCCACCCAGGCGCCTGTATTCCAGGTCTTTTAATTCTAAATTCCTGGTGTCTTGCGCTGCACCTGCGGCCCCACTGTGCATGCCAGTGCTCAACACTCTAGTGCACATACATCATCCATGATCGCAGATGAGTTTCCAAGATTTGACCGAGGGTTGAACATCCTAGGAGCTGTGTACATGCAGATGTCTATCCCCAAGGGGATCATTCACACACGGAACCATAATTGTTTGCCACAAATATCAATTTTACAGAATGCAGCTCACGTTACAAGACCTGGCTGACCAGTCACCAGCACAAACAGGCAGCAAATCAGTGAGAATAAAACTGCAAACAGAATGACAATTGAATGAGAGACGTTGCCCCTTAAGTCACAACACAACAAATAACACATACTTTCCCTTACGTTTGCCTCCAAGGAAGACAGTGCAAACCGAGAAGACGCAAGGTGGCAGGGAGGACACGGCGCAGGGGACAGGAGGGTGAAGGGACACGTTAAGTGCCAGGAGCACAGCCGGAGTGTCCCCGCGTCGCCCCGTCCGGCATGCCGTTCATCCCTACCAGCCCCCATCTCCCGTCCTGCCTTTCCCCCTTTCTGCTCCAAGTCAGTCTTTGTTCTGCAACAAACAGCGAAGACAGAAGGAGACGGAAGGAAAACCAGCCAGAAAGAAAAAGGCGGTAAAAATCAGAGCGAGAAAGGAAGACTATTCCTCAGCATGTCAGCCCACAGACGTCTGGAAAACGAGGAAGGCGTAAGAGCACAACCAGACAGCTGAAGACGCTGCGCGCTGATGGACTGTGGAGGAAGCAGACACCCCACCTCGGGACAGGCAGCGGTAGGGGGCATGCGACCTTCACCACCCCCAGGACCAACGGTCCTCACGTCCCATGGCATCTCCCCGTGGGCCTGTCCCCGGTCCCTCCCTCAACCTGCCACCCAGACTGGGGGTTTCTCCCTGGACACCTGGGGTTCCAGGAGCAGAAGGGGAGCTGTGCCCTGGTGGCCCCCAGACTCTGCCCCATCATGTGGTCCAGGTCCCCGCACTGGGCTACTCCTTCGTTTCTGCCCCCGAGGTTGCTCCCGAAATGATACGGTGGCCTCTGTCCCAGGGACAAAGTCCTCTCTTGACTTCCCCACCGCAGGCCCCCCAGGATGTGAAGGCCCCCAGTGTCCCCGCTAGGAGTGTCCCATCCCTCGGCCTCCAGCAAGGGGACCCCATACTCAGCCCTCCCGTGCATGTCTCTCAAGCCGGGACAGTGGGCTCCAGTTTAAATCTTATGATGATAAATAAGACTATCAAAAGGGAAATCGCCAACACAATGCATGGTTTAACTGTAACATTTTGCTCATCCTTAAGTGGCCTCCTAAGGTTCTCAGACGCTGCTTTTCTGTTTAACCTACGGGCGATTTACCCAAGGGACACATTTCAAAACAAACTTCCCCTTTGAAAATTATAAGCAATAAAATGTACCAGCTTTCTCCCCTTTAATTCACTCATGAATTGAGGAACATAAAAGCTCAATTAAAAACAAAGGCACATGCATCCTTTGCCTCTCTGGGTCCAGTTAATTCAATGAAACAGGTGTTGAGATGCCACCGAAGGAAAATGGGATATTCTTGCTCTTTTTCTTGCTCGGGGTTCACCCTCAGCTCACGTCATAAATGGGGGGGTCTGCTCACCATGCTCCACTCAGAGCCCCGAGCCCCAGCTTCTCCTCAGAGGGCGGGCCAAGGCTGGGGGGCTCCGGGGCGCCCCCAGAGTCTGTCTCAGAGGGTGAGAATAATTGGGACCCCAAGAAGACACTCGGTGGGCACTCGAAGATGAGTGCTAGTGACCCAGACACAAAGGACACAGGCTCTGCACACCTACAGCAAGACCCTTGACCAGAGACTCTGAAGGGAACCTGGCTGTCTGCAAACAGCGCCTTGTCTGTCTGCTCTGTGTCTCCTACTTCCTGGAGACTCGCACTGCCTCTGTGACTGATGCTTCTGGAAGGCCATTAGTGATATAAATCCTACCTTTTACAGCCGTGTTCTTACAGCCAAATCACTGTAGGGTCAAAAGCAACAAAAGAGATGAGAAAGTTGACTGAGAGATGGGAGGGAAGGTCTGTCAGTGGGAGGGCATGGGCCCCACCGTGTGCCTCCAGCTAAGCCCACCAGGGTTGCTCCGGTCCGTGCTCTGGTGCCTGGGGACCCACACTTTCACCCCGGAGTCTGGCTTCACAGAAGCGCACGCAGATCCAAGACGTGCCTTCACCACCCACCGCGGGAGAGGCCAGGCTTAAAACCCACACGCATCTTCACGACCACGAACACCTTCATGCATCTCTGACTGGATTCAACAGTGCCTGCTGCAGGCGTCTACATCTCAAAGGCTTTAATTTGATAAATTATTTGCAATTATATTCTTTCTTGAGATGTATTTATTTATTTTGAGAGAGAGCACACAAGTAGAGGAGGGGCAGAGAGACCAGGAGAGAGAGGACCCCAAGCAGGCTCTGTGCTGTCAGCACAGAGCCCCACAAGGGACTCAATCTCACAACCCAGCAGATCATGACCCGAGACAAATCTAAGAGTCAGACGCTTAACCGACTGAGCCACCCGGGCGCCCCTGGGCAATTACATTCTTAATTAGAAGAAAGTACTGAACAGTAGAGAAAGGTGACCATGGCCCCCTAATCCAGCAATGAGTACACAAGAGAGAAGACGTTTCGGAGTCAGTTATAATCTATAGACCACATTCCTGCAGTTCCAGACATCTGAAATGTTCAAAATTATCTCATTAGTTTAAATTATTAGCTTTAAATTTACCTTATTAATTATGTGGTCATATGATGTCAGATTTCATTTGTAGTTAATGATTCACCTAAGAACGGCGACTTACAACACTTCCCTCCATTAATCAGCAAACGGCCCTTCTTCCCACAGCGCTCCTCTGTCTGGGACATCGATGTCCCCAGATCACCGCATGCGCACAAATGCCACCAGAGCATGTATCAGACAGAGGATGTGGGAGAAGAACGCGTCCAGGGTACTTTACACCTACAGGGACCAAACTCGGCAGCTCGGACGGAGGGTGCCAGGTGGGGAGGGACCCAGCTGGCCCGCAGGCACAAGGTGGCAGGTGGGCGGGCCCAGGGCTGGGTGAGGCATCCGGGGGCAGAACGACCTTTCTCCTGAGCTGCATCGAGGCAGGGAACGCAGCAGGTGCAGCAAAGCCTGGTGGGTGCCAGACTCCTCCCTGACTCTGGGTCCTGTGAGAACCTACCGAGTGCGTCAGCACAGCCGGTCACCCAGCTGCAGTGGGGACGGAGGTCCAGGGCGCAGGCTCAGCACCTGCCCTCGGGAGGAGGGGGGGCTCGCCGGGCGCCGTCCCCGGATGCGCCCTCAGTGGGCTTCCCTCCCAAGATGAGTATGACTTTTCCCCAAACGACTCAGTGTGTTTCCTAAGAGAAAGCCTGGACCTAATCGTTGACAAGATAGTACTTTTTCTACCTCTTTCTAATTTGTAGTAACAGAATGTTATAAAGTCTGAAGGGCTGCATCTGGGTGCCTGAGAAACATGGTAACGGAGTGGGGGCCACACGGACCCCTGGGGGGGTGGAGAGGTTGGTGAGGGGCCACATGGACCCCCGGGGGGTGGAGAGTTGGTGAGGGGCCACATGGACCCCCAGGGGGGTGGAGAGGTTGGTGAGGGGCCACATGGACACCCATGGGGGTGGAGAGGTTGGTGAGGGGCCACATGGACACCCATGGGGGTGGAGAGATTAGTGAGGGGCCACACGACACCCGGGGGGGTGGAGAGGTTGGTGAGGGGCCACACGGAACCCCGGGGGGTGGAGAGGTTGGTGAGGGGCCACACAGACACCCGGGGGGGTGGAGAGGTTGGTGAGGGGCCACACGGACACCTGGG